>OY829520.1:2779136-3030946 GCA_963691665.1 Clepsis dumicolana | reverse complement strand
GCATTATTCTTTGCCAGGAGCTTGTTCCGCCCACTGCCTGTCACTAGTCTCAACCACTTGGCAAATACATTACACGTAACTACATGTACAGTCAGCAGATAACTTGTATAATTAGATACGCTTCTTATCAATTAGATGTTATTGCATCGTAAGGCAACTCATCATTGCTGATCCTATGAGGAAGACAAGAGTATTATATATTACGAAGCTATGTTTTTTAGGGTTCCGTACCTCAAAAGGAAAAAAAGGAACCCTTATAGGATCACTTTGTTGTCCGTTTGTCTGCTTGTCTGTCTGTCAAGACCCTTTTTCTCTGGAACGCGTGAAGGTAGCATGCTGAAATTAATACCGAGTACTCAAGCCTGCGGTCCCTTTGAAGCTGTGAAAAAAAACAACCTTCTAAGTCAACGCAATCAAAAGATACAGTAATTAAAAAGACCATTTCCATACAAATTGCCGATTTCCAAAGACCTAAAGGGTACTTCCAGATCTCCTAGAAACTTGAAATTTGGTATGAAGGTAGCTCTTATAGCACAACCACTCCAAAAAGTCCCAAAATCTTAAGATGCTTAGGAGCAGGGCTCTGCTAACACTGGACTTCTTAAAACACTGGGGAAAAGCGTTAAAATATTTCTACGGAACCCTCGTGCGCGAGTCCGACACGCATTTGGCCGGTTTTTTAGCAAAGCTTGCTAGCAGTTCAAATTGAGACATACTTAGATGAATCTAACTTCTCTCTACTCTGACTCTCATTTCTAAATATCCAAGTAGCTAATAGATGTCACAGGGGATCGAAGAGCTGGCAGCGCCTACCCATCCAAAGAGGGAACGCTGCCCAGCACCTTTGGTACCATACTCAAGATGACATCTTTACTTTTAATTTAGGATAGGTAAGCATTTTATTTTATTGTTTTAGTTGACATAACAAAAGCAATTTACAATGACATTAAATACAAGCTTGTTTTAGTTTACTTTCATTTTGGTTTTTATTGTAAATGTAAATGCTAAATAGAATGTAATTATTACTGGTCTTAAGATAATATTCATCAACCTAGAAGACCTAGAATCTGTTAAGCATACGTTTATAATCACTGTCCACTCTAAAACATGTCGCTCTGTGCTAAGGCTAACCGTCTGTTCAAGATGTATTCGAGTACAAGAAGTACTCGTAATAACAACCTTAGTAATGGAGGTGCAATAAATTGATAAGACGGATAACAGAAGTGCATTGTGAGCTGAGTTATGGCGACGTGTGCTGGCGATTGACAGAATTATAATCGAAGAATTAAGTCCACTTCAAGAGGTCCTATGTCCACTCAAAGACCTTAAAAGACCTAAAGTACTAGCGAGTAAGATTTAATTTACAAGAGTCTGTTAGAAACCCATAAGTCTTTTTAAAAGTTTGTAGTCTCCATGCAAATGAGTTCTACGGCCTCGGTTTTTTATTTCAAAGTGTGACTGTAGTTTTTGTTGTGAGTAGTATATTATTGGGCATTCTGGACCACCATTCATTCGATCGGGCGAAAAATTTCGCCCTCACTCATTCGTGGTGATCCAGAAGCCCAATAATACAATGAATTGCACACAACCTACAATCAACCCAAACCCAACGGTAACCAACCTAACAGTAACCTATCAGCATTTGCGTTCAACATAACGCTCAACCTACACCTGAAATCGCATTGGGCATTCTGTTTCACCTCGCGTTCAACGCAACAGCAACCCAAACCCAACGGTAACCAACCTAACAGTAACCTATCAGCATTTGCGTTCAACATAACGCTCAACCTACACCTGAAATCGCATTGGGCATTCTGTTTCACCTCTCGTTCAACGCAACAGCAACTCAAACCCAACGGAACCCAACCTAACAGTGACCTATCAGCATTTGCGTTCAACATAACGCTCAACCTACACCTGAAATCGCATTGGGCATTCTGTTTCACCTCTCGATCAACGCAACGAATACATCAGCCCAACAGCAACTCAAACCCAACGGAACCCAACCTAACAGAATTTGCTCACACTCGAGGTTTAACGTTAACCATCTGCTCTTCTGCTCATTTTAAATAAGCATTCCATGCTTGCAACACGCGCGCATTGGTTGAATTGATCTTGAACAGATATGAAGTTTGTAAAACAAGCTCAGAGCTTGCAGTTGGAGGTTGTTTGTTCAGATCGCAACAATCGTAGTTTTCGTCACGGTGAACTTTTACCCGACACAATTCGCTGTATAATTTGCGGTCCTTCTAATTGCGGTAAAACTAATTTAATTGTCTCTCTTCTACTACATGAACAAGGACTACGCTTTCAAAATATTTACGTATATTCAAAAACACTTTTCCAACCGATGTACCAGTTTTTAGAAAAAATATTGATGTTGGTTCCATCAGTTAAATTTCAAAAATATCGCGAAAATGATGAAATACTAAGCCCGCATGAAGCTGAGAACAATTCAATTATCATATTTGATGATGTTGCATGCGAAAATCAAAATAATATAAGGGATTACTTTGCAATGGGAAGGCATAAAAATATTGACAGCTTCTACTTAAATCAAACTTACAGTAAAATACCTAAACAATTAATAAGGGACAATGCTAACTTAATCATCCTTTTTAAACAAGATGAAGTTAATTTACGTCATGTTTATGACGAGCACGTTGGAACTGATATGTCTTGGTCACAGTTTCGGGAAATGTGTGCAAAAATATGGAGCGTACCTTTTAGCTACTTGGTTGTAAACAAGGATTGTGCTAGAAATTCAGGATGTTATAGAATGGGATTTGATACATTTATCGTTTTGGATTAACCGTGTTACTTAACCAGTTTCATTTTCAAGAAACTTTTATTGCATCATGGGAATCCATCGAGATCAGACATGAATCATAAAATAAACACAGAGAAAACTTTAAAAGAAAAAGTACTTCAGTCTGCCGATGCTGTCAAAAAGAAGGTTAAACTACTTCGTGATATGAAAAATAACAACAATATGATTTTGGAATCAGTCTTTAAACCAATAACAGACCCGCTTAATGAAATGGTTAAAAGTAACGACAATAAATACTATAACACTAATGAAACCGATTTTGATGAAGACATATTTAAGTGGCAAAAGGCGCCAAAAACATTAAAATTTAGTCCTAATGAAGGGAAGAGAAGTAGTATTAATAATCAAACAATCGTACGAAATTTTTCCGAAACGACTTCAAATAATGATGATGAGGTATCAAATAGAGACGAAAACAGACAAGATGGTGATGATGACATGTTATGTGAAAGTGACAACAATGATGTCTTGGAATCAACAAATGATACTTCATTTAAGACTACCGGTTCATATGCATCTCCTCGCGAAGACCCTGCATGGCAAAAACAATACAACACCGACTTGGACATTCCTTTTGGCATACGAACAGAACGCGATAAGCTTATGTTAGGATCTTGTTTAGTTTCCGTTAGTGGCGAAAAACTCAAAGTAAATGGACGTACTTACAATTTAACACCAGGTTTATATGATTTGTTATTTAAGAAGTTGCCTGATTTAGGTATCATAACTGAAGACGATAAACGTTATTATAAAATGTTGCTACTAGAAACGAATGTCCATAGACGAGATTTTGATCCCAATAAACCAATAAAAAGTAACAAAGGTCAGAAATATTTATACATTATAAAACCGCTTTTCAAATTATCGAAACAACGTTCAATAAGCGAAGATTTATGTACTTACGGCAAAGGACTACCAACAATGAAAAAAGTTAAAAGAGATGTTTCATATGTCTATTGGGATAATCCAAACGAATTAGTTGAAAGATTGAAATTACTCATTGCTTCCCGTGATGCCGGTAACACAGGATTAGACAATGAAATAATATCAATTGTAGAAGAACTTCGTGAAGCGGGCTTGGTTAATCAATGATATATAAAACTGGTATTTTACTTTTACCATCAGTCGAAGCCGGAAATTTGATGATACATAAGTGCATAAAAATAAGAAGTAAAAATGAACATAGACAAATTCGGTCATCATGTTCATAAACGTTTGCGTGTATGTGAAGTTTTTGAACTTAACAATAAAACTTTGCTGCGTTCTGATGATGGCGATTTCGATCTACAATCATCGCGATTAAAGGGGGTAGCGGATCCTTTGACACCCAATGATGCAGCTAATAAGCAATATGTCGATCAGCTCGTCCAGGACACTTACGAGAAGAAGCATCTAGATTCTTTATTTAAAACTATAAATTCTCAAATTCATCAGCTTGCAAATCAGTTGAAAATAAACTTTTATACAAAAAGGGACATAGACAATATTTTAAGTAATTTCAAAGATGACAAAAGAACAAGTCGTGAATGAAATCCATAGATCGGCCCGAAAAAATTACAAGCGTCGCGCAGTTATATTAAAAGGAATTGATGATTTGTGGCAAGCAGATTTAATTGACTTACAGAATTTACATACTGTAAATAAGGGATATAAATACATTTTAGTTGTTATTGACACATTTTCAAAGTACACGTGGTGTATTCCTACGAAATCTAAAACTAAAACAGAAGTAAAAAATGCATTTGAACTAATTATCAAGTCGACCAAACGAATACCTAGAAACTTACAGACAGACTTTGGAAAAGAATTTTACAATGATCAATTCGATTGTTATGTGAAATCCTTAAAAACAAATCATTATTCCACGTATTCAGTTAAAAAGGCGTCTATTGTTGAAAGGGTAATAAAAACGCTCAAGAACAAACTTTACAAATATTTCAGTTTCATCGGGAACTACAAATGGCTTGGAAAACCTTTAGATGAGATAGTTCAATCTTATAATCAAACTGTGCATAGCACAACAAAATTTGGTCCAAATGAGGTGAATTTTAATAATGAAGCCGAAGTAAAGAAAAACATTGATAAATCACAATCCAATCGGCGTTTTAAATTAAATATTTTTAATGTAGGAGATCATGTGCGTATAAGCAAGTACAAAAGCGTCTTTCATAAAGGTTATACGCCTAATTGGTCAACTGAGCTATTTACTATTAAAAAGGTGAATCACACTCACCTGTTACTTACCATATTGAAGACCAACGAAAAAACTCAATACTCGGTACATTTTATGAACAAGAACTGCAAAAAACTAAGTATCCAGACGTTTACCTCATCGAAAAGGTAATCAAAAAAAGAGGGAAAAAATTGTATGTTAAGTGGTTAGGACTTAACGATAGCGAAAACAGCTGGATCGACAGAAATGCCATTGTATAAATATATTTAAAAACTTTCTCGCGCTAAGTCATTAACTTTTGGGATATGAAAGGAAGAGGACTTCTAAACAGTATTATTAATCACTTACCGTTTGAACTGCACTTACCTGGCTACAATTATTGCGGACCAGGCACAAAATTGCATAAGCGATTGCAAAGAGGTGATAAAGGAGTTAATGAATTGGACAACGCATGTATGCAACACGATATAGCATACGATAAATATTCTGACCTAACAGACCGACATCGTGCAGATTTTGAACTCTATAAAATGGCTAAACAAAGATTGAAGTCAAAAGGTGTTGGAAAAGGAGAAAAACTTGCGTCTTATATAGTTAGCAAAGTGATGAAATCTAAAATGAAAGCTGGTGCAGGGATAAAATCATTTAAGCATTTTGTTTCTAAGATACGTACCGAATTGAAAAAAAACAAATCTAAAAAAGAAGGCACTGCAGTCAGTCGAGCTTTTGCTGCAGCGAGTAAAGTATTTCTTAATAACAATACGAGTAAAATGAGAGTTCCTCGATTAATACCGATTCCTAAAACTGGAGGTATATTGCCACTAATACCTATTTTCGCGGGACTTTCTGCGTTAGGGTCATTGGCAGGAGGAGCTGCTGGGATCGCTAAAGCTGTTGGTGACTACAAAGCTGCAAAAAAGAGCTTATCCGAATCAGAACGTCATAATAAAATTATGGAATCTATTGCATTAGGTAAAGGGTTGTACATTAAACAGTATAGAAATGGAAAGGGTTTGTGTTTAAAACGATTAAAAAACTAAATAAAAGGCTACCCAGACGTGCTCTTACAAATGTTGATATTTTAAAACATTCAACAGATATTCCTTATTTCCGTGGTGTTTACATGAGAGACAAATTGCCAAACCGTCCAAAAAGAGTAGAATGTGCAATCGTAAATTTAGATAGTTCTAAAAACCAAGGGACTCACTGGGTAGCCTATGTCAAAGATAATAATCATTGTGAATATTTTAATAGTTATGGTGATCTTCAACCGCCGCTAGAATTAATAAAATATTTGAAAAATTATAATATTTCATACAATTATAATATTTATCAAAAATTCGATACTGTTAATTGCGGACATTTATGTTTAAAATATTTAAAAAAATATTGGAATAACCGTTTAAATATCTCTGAACAATAAATAGCTTCTCATTCTCACGATGTCTTTCACTTTGTCCATAACGGGATCCTCCTCTACCCTGATTACGAATCACTCGCCAGCTCTTCAACTAGATGGTGAATATGAATGCGGGTTGCTATACTTGTCGACATTTAACTCGATACCTAATATTGACAACCGAAATAATAAGTTTTATTATGGTGATAACGAAGTAGTAGAAATTCCTGAAGGGTCATATGAACTTCAAGATCTTGATGATTATCTTAAAAGACATCTCCAAGGTTGCACCTTTACACTGACATGCAATAATAATACGCTAAAAACATCTATATTGTGTTCCAAAAACGTCTATTTTAAAAAACCAAATTCGATTGGTAAGTTACTTGGTTTTGGAGAAGAAACAGTTCAGGCGAATATATTAACTGAGTCCCCTTTTCCCGTGTCCATTCTGTCTACAACTATAGTACGAGTTGAATGTGACATCGTGAGCGGGTCATTTATAAACGGAAAACCTAGTCATATAATTCATGAATTTGTGCCAAATGTACCGCCTGGTTACCGGATTATAGAAACACCTAAAAATGTTATATATTTTCCTGTTACTCAAAACAGCTTAAACCCTCTAAAAAAAATAATACTGGATATAAACGATAATTTAGTGAATTTACGTGGCGAAGAGATTCAGATATATTTACATCTCAGAAAAAAATGATAGACTTTAATAAATGTACGGTCTCAAACAGCAAAGCCGTTAGTGCTCATTGTGCTATCAAGAAAAGAAGACCTAAAGGACAACTAACGAAGGAAAACAAACAGTTTTTAAAAAACATAGGATTATTAAAATGAGTATACTAAACTTATCAGACTCCTTTAGCTTTGATAGCACGATTGAAAGTTTCGAATATCATTCGTATAAACCGTACGTAACAAGTTTCAATTTAAATGATGAAATCCGTATACCTATCAACCAGCAAGATCTATACGTATTACCATCAGCGAGTACTTTATACATAGAGGGTACTATAGAAGTATTCAACAGAGAAACAAAAGCGAAGGTGTCCAGTGTTCATTTTACAAATAACCCTATACTTCATTTATTTCAAGATATTCGATATGAGCTGAATGGGATTGAAATAGATAAAATTAAAAACGCTGGGGTCACAACAACAATAAAATCTCTTGTGTCGATGAATGAACTTGAATCATCGATGTCAAAGTTATGGGGCTGGGATGTTGATGGCACAAAAATTACGCATGGATCATTTTCTGTGTCAATTCCTATAAATAAGATTCTTGGCTTCGCAGAGGATTATAACAAAATTATTATTAACTGTAAGCATGAACTTATTATTTTACGATCCAATACTAATTTAAATAGCGTAAAACTGAACACAAATGAGTATATAGGTAACATAACTATATCTAAAATAGTATGGCGCATGCCGCACATTAAGGTTTCTGATCGTGAAAGATTAAGTTTGCTTAAATATTTGGAAAGAGATCGAGCTATTCAGGTAGCATTTAGGAACTGGGATCTGTACGAATACCCGCTTTTACCTAAAACATCAAAACATTCTTGGGCCGTCAAAACTTCGTCTCAAGTTGAAAAACCTCGATATGTTATAATTGGATTAAAAACAAACAGGAAAAATGTTGCTGATAAAGACATATCGCGTTTTGATCATTGTAATTTGCGTGACGTTAAAGTTTTTTTAAATTCAAATTATTTTCCTTATGAAAACTTGAATGTCATTTTCTCGGCTCAAAAATTTGCTATATTATATGAACAGTACGCTAAATTCCAACAGTCTTATTATAACCGCAGCCAAGCACCGTTGTTGAATCCACAAGACTTTATAAATAAAGCACCTCTGTTTGTTATCGACTGTTCTCATCAAAATGAAACCTTAAAAACGGGTTCAGTCGATGTGCGGATTGAATTAGAGTGTAACACAGATATCCCTGACAATACCGCGGCTTATTGTCTTATTTTGAATGATAGTATTATAGAATATAAGCCGTTGACCAATATAACAAAGAAGATATCATGAAACTAGACCATCTATTCGTAGATGTTCAGGGGTTTAAATCATCTAAAAATGAATTTATTATTAAAGAATTTGCATACAGTACCTATGAACACACGCAGGCGTATTTAATAAAACCTCCATATTCATTTTCTACGTTATCAGAAAACGAAAAAAGGCATGTGAAATGGATAGAGAGAAACCTTGGCATTATGTGGCGTGAGGGGTATATCGACCACAGAGAATTTAAGAGAATGATTCATAATTTCTTGGAAGGCAAAAAAATATATGTAAAAGGTTTTGAAAAAATTAAGTGGATTAATGATTTATGTGCTGATTGTACTGTAATAGACTTGGGAGAGAAAGGTTGTTCTAATTTTCAATTAATGTATAAAAAGTATTGTATCGACAACAGCTCTTATAATTGTCTACATCATAAAAAAGCTTGTGCCTTAAAAAACGTTATATGTCTTAAAAAATATTATTTCGATATTATGCATATTTAACATTGTAATAAATTATACCTAATTTTCAAAAATAAATATTTACGTTTAATCATTTTTTTATTTTTTAACCCAGTCAAAATTAGTTATCATTTATTTTGAACGAAGACTTTTTATATTAACCCATTTTTAAATAATTGAATTTGTTTGTTTAAAAATATGAAATAAATGATAACGATTCATACCTGTGGCTAATAATAGTGTTAATCTATTTAAGCGATATTTACTGAAAAGATTTTTCTTGTGCATTTAATCATGATAATTTTATTTTCGTTTGAATTATTGCTTTATTGACATACTTACAAAAAAAATCTTTCCTGTTGACGTATCGCTTAATCAAAGGAATAAAACAAGAAAATTGTTGACCATATTTATTTTCAAAATTATATACAAAAACAGTAAAAACATTAATAACTAACACTATATCCGCACAACTTCTTGGATATCTTATTTATTACACTTTCTGTACTGTCTATTATCTCATCGTATCCGTCACTTGCCACATACTGCGCACTGAGCATAACGTTTTCACCGGTTTCGTCGTTTTGATCCGGCGCGGAGTCACTTATGTTAATTATTTGGATTTTGACAAGTCTGTTCCCCTTAGTTGCTTCATTGTTTATAACGAACGACGGCGGGTGACCTCGTACACTTCTCTTTACCACTTTGTTTAGCCTTAGTTTTGGTTTACTAGACTTGGTTTTCGTTTTGGCACTTGCAATTTTTTTTACAAATTCACTGACTTCTTCTTCTTCTTCATCTTCTCGGAATCCTAATGGACCCTGTGCATATTGCGAAAACATGATTTGAGTGTCTTGCGTTCCTTCCATATTCTGAAACAAAAGAAATCAAATAAATAAACGCATCTGGCAACACATATGAGCATTTTCATACGCTTACAAAACAATAATAGCAACAAAATAATACGAATAAATATTAAATAATGCCAATTTTACTTACCGAATCGGGAATGGATCAGCTCGTCTTAATTTTCAAAACTTTGGAACGACTTTACTCAGTTATGAATGTAGAGTGCAGAATGATAACTTACTATAACAGCCGCTATTTATAATTACAGTAATTTCATGCGTCAGCAAATTAAATTAACACGCGCTTCGGAGCATGCGGTGCATACCGCCGCGCTGCTTAATGCCGATCAAATTACAACGACACGTAAGGACTTGTTATAATTGGTACCAAATGCAATAAATGTGAATAGGTATATTTCACGTGTCAGCAAATTACCTTAGCACGGGCTGCATGCCGCCGCGCTGCTTAAGACACGTAAGGACATGTTTTAATTGATACCCAATGCAATAAACGAGGATAGGTATTATTTGCCTGTTCAACAGAACATGATTTTACTTACCATTATCAAAATATTACATTTAAAATTAAGCCTGAGCCCTGAGCTTTTTGATGACGGAAAACATCGTCAGGAAACCTCCGAAGCGAGAAAACTCAATTTCAACTCAAGTAAAATGTGTTTTCAGTCGGTATCCTCGCAGTCTATATATACTTAGGTGGGTGAAAGAAAAAAAGAAAACAAATGTTAATAACACTTCATATTTATTTATTAAAAAAAAAAGAACAAACCATACAATTTACAAATCAATGTGTAATTATAAAAAATAAAGTACTTAATGATAATCTACTTATTTGGTATAGTCAGCGTCAAAAGTCGCTCATCTGGTCGTAGAGCGAAAAGGTACAAAAGTGATGAGCGGCTTTTGACGCTGACCCTACAACATACATAATTATAATTTTACAATAACGTAAGTACTCAACGTATTTTATTTTATTAAACACATTCTAATTTTTTATTACCCATTGGGTGCCTACGAAATAAAATTACAGCTCGAGGAAAGGTCGCTTAGATAACTACTGTACTAGAAAATAGACTCATGTCCCCAAGATTTGGTTGAAATTTTGTCTGATAATATATGTCGTTTATCGTCTTTGTTAGATAAAGCAACTTTATTGACAGATTGAGTGAAGATCTCGTGCCTAATCGATTTAAATAATATGTGTTTTTTCCGAACTATTTTATCATTGAATAACACATCCCGATAATCATTTAATGTTAACTCTTGAACTGCTGGTTTTTTTATTCCTTTAGCCTTTTTGATAAGAGATTTATCACTTTTGATACAGTATAGTTTAGAACGTAACCCTATAAACTCGGTAATAAGTTCTCCTCCTAACTCATCTTTGAATAACCCAGGAATCTTCTTGTTACGTAAAGGTATTTGCAAATCATTTACAGGGTTATAATTGCTTGTGTCAAAAAAGTTTAAAAAAATATTTTTTAAATCGCTGTAAAAGTCTGCAGTTTCGATTTTGTAAATAAAACTGTCGGTATCAGTGTAGCACAGAGTAACTTGATCTTGGTAGTGTTTTTTTATTACCGTGTAGTGAAATTGGTACATATGACTTTTAGAAAGTTCTAATACAGAGAATCCTACGTAGATTGGTTTATCTAAAATTACTTTTTCAGGCTTCATTTGTACGACAACCAAATTTTCAGACAACACTGTTGCACTATGGAAATTCGGTTTGGCAATTAATTTGTTAGCACAAGTAAACTTTTTTGTTTTGTTTTGACGGTCGTGCCACTTATTTACTAATTTGACGTCAACTCGCCGCTCACTGTCTTCAAGAGTTTTCCCAAAAACTGAGTTATTCATTAATTTAAAAAGGTCTTGTTGGAAAGGAGTAGTAGCTTTTTTTCTCAGTTCTGTATTTAAATGAATATACTGTTTTAAGAATGGACTTTGACGAAACCTTATAACGCGATGGATTTTATCAAGAGTTAAGCCGTTGCGTAAACATGTTTTCAGATGGACGTAATGAATGACGTATTCGTATTTGTTATATAAATTTGGGATCAATTTGGTCGTTTTTCCTCCTGGAGGAATAAATTTTTGTGCGCAAAATGGATAGTCGTTATGGTTATGGTGTAAATTTTCCGGATATAGCAAGTCAACTTCCAGAATAAATCCAAATGGAGCATCATCTTCGACAGACAAAATATCTAGTTGGGCAATTTCATGATGATCTAGAAAACTAAAATTAGACATGGGCAACGATTGACACATACTGTAACCATATAAGTTATTGCAATCGATATATACTAAAAACGAGTCTGGTTTATTCATGTCATAAGTTTCCATGTACTTATTATTAGCCTGAGCATATCTGGTCGAACACATGCAAATACCACCTCTTATTCCTTTTTGTATGAGTCGAATTATTTCTAATTCGGATATCAATTCAAGCTTAACTCCGGTTTTTAATAACATAGCATCAAACGATAAGCTTGGAGCAGTTAAATAGAATGCCGGATCTAAATGATAATTTAACTTGCAAATGAACCGAAAGTTCTCAAAAATATCTGATAAAAGCAACACATCAGTTTTTAGGTAAAGATCAGTATATTCTCCCATATCTTTGATTTTAAATTCGGACCATACAGATTGCGCATGTGCGTAATCTGAATCGCTTATTTGTTCGTTGGAAAGAGAATTAAAAAACAAGTTCTGTGATGGAAGCTCGGTCTCTGTAAACTTATCCCAGCTCGACATATAATCGTAAGGATAAATACCTTTGCGAGTTAATAATTTATTTTTTTTAGTTTCAGGATAAAACTTGTTCAAGTGAATAAAATCATCTTTATGTAAACCATTCGCTAATTTTTCCAAGCTTGTTCCTAAAAATTTAAAAGAGTCTACAAATCGAATTTGTGCATACTTTTGATCTGAAATCCACAAAAACTTAGTGAACGAAATATAATTTTCTTTATTTTTTGGGATTACTTTCACAGGCCCTGAACATTTACTAAGTTCCTGTATAAACAAATGACAATCGTAACCTGCTAAGTTATGAAAGAAAACAGGGACCAATTTAGGAACGCGAAAGCGCAGATTGCAGTACTGGTGCGCGGCACCGCGATAACGGCCCGTTAGATGACAGTGATCTCTTACTTTGTCTGCAAACAATAAACCTTTACACATATGACAATTTTTGGCACGTTCATGAGCTAAAGAATCTTCTACAGTAAATATCATGGGAATTTCTTTTTCTAAAACGTTATGGATGTCTTTAATATGTCTATATAAATAATCTACGAATTTCTGAGCACAATCTGGCCCTCGGTATTGAACAAAACGATTAAGTTGCTCATCATAAGAGCAAATTATATGGTACGCGAAAGCGGCTGGTAAATGTATTTGTTTATTTGTAGTAAAACTACTGTCAGTGTTAGGTTCACAGTTCTGATAGGGTTTAAGGATTGTCTCAAAGTCAGCATACACGACAAATGGAACGTCTTGTTTTCGTTCAAAATGCTTAAATTCGAGATAGGTGCCTTTCTCCGGAAGTACCGTAGCAACCCCACTACAAACGTGACTATTGAAACCGTGTTCAGTTTGAAAAAATATCAGACAGTCTTCGCAGAAATAAAGCTTAGCATGATGTTTGGTAATCTGACCGCGAGCAAGACGCGGTAAATTAGTAATCAAAACATAATGCGACTTATTACCGCGTTCGATTAAAAGTAAATTGATTCGATGTTTCCTTTTATATTGCGATCTGTATAGAGGTCCTACAAGAGTTCGGTTGTTTTTTAAAGAATATACGTTAATACTGATATCAATATTGTGATGCTCAAACGTAATGATATCGGCTAAAGTGACAGGGAAACACATATTATCAAGTTTTAATACGTCTTTAAAATGAGGATAAGATGATAGACGCTCGCGATGGTTTTGACATGGGTAAAGAGCAGCAACAACACACCAGAGAAAACAATAATTATCATGATTTTGAATATTAATGCAAGCTTTTTTATTTTTTATTATCTTAGGTAAGTCTATGTAAGATGACGCTTTCAATGGTTCATACTTATTTATGTTAACTTCTAAATACAAATTAGATAAGAAAGTCCAACCAGAATCGCGCTCCTGAAATTCTTCGATTTTTTTCTGTATACTAATAATTATTGTGTTTAAAAGCTCTTCGAATTGATAATTTTGATGTATAGGAAAATTTTTCGTTGCAAAAGATTTCATTTCCTGCTTGTCATCTTTAAACAAAAGAAAATCGCCAAAATATTCGAAATTTACTTTGAGGGACACATGTTTTTTAAGCGAATTTTCCAAAATTTTTTGCATTTTAGGTTTTACTGTAATCAAAAATGATTCAGGTAAACAAGACTTCAGCTCATCAGTTGCCATTATTCTATAAGATGCTATGCGACCTTTAAAAGCAGACGAAATTTCAACAACCTCATCGTTTAAATTTACACCCGAATTTTTTCTATGCTTATTACTTCTAAGGTGCCCTACCCACTTCCTGCTTTCTACTGTAATTGAACACTGAGTGCAAAAGGGCATGTTTTATGTAGCGACTTTGCTTAAGCTGTAATCCTGGTTTTATATGTTAAATACACAATTTGATAGTTTCAATTTTAATCAAATAATAAAAAGAGACAACCTGCAGTATCCGTTAAAAGCAAAAATAAAAAGTACTAAATTAGTACTTACTTAGTATCGTTACAATAAATTTGACGTTAGCGTCCTTGAAAAGTACATTTATCTTTTTAACAAATTTTTGCTATGCCCTCCATTCAACAGTTTTATCATCGATTTGCGCCCTTAAAGTAATATCGTTAAAAGCGTTTAAATTATGGTTTCATAATAAATCGTTAACATTTATTAAAAACATTTATTAAAAATTACTTGATACACAATTTGATGCAGTTTAAATTTTATTCAAATAAGTAATAAAAAGAGACAACCTGCAGTATCTGTTAAAATCAAAAAAGTACCTACTAAATTAGTACTTAGTATCGTTAGAATAAAATTTGACGTTAGCGTCCTTGAAAAGTACATTTATCTTTTTAATAAATTTTTGCAATGCCTCCCATTCAACAGTTTCATCATCGATTTGCGCCTTTAGAGTAACGAGAGCCTTTTTCCAACGCTCCTGACGTAACTCACCGCGAATATCAGCAGTGTTGTACACCCGCAGCTCCAAGAAAAAGTCTCCGTTGAGGGTGCAAGCTCGTTTTGTTGACCCGTTCGGTACCCGGCTTATAATGGATGAATCAAGCGGATCAGTCTCAGCAGGCTTATGGTTAACAGCAACGTCTTCAGGAAATATTCCGAACACGTCAAACGGGTTTTTAGTTTCTTTTTTCTTGGGTGCAGCAGATCTGAAACATAACAGACATTAAACAATGAATAAGACAGTTGTACTTAGTTCGTCGAAATTCATTAAACAAATTACAAGAAAAATACCTTGGGGTTGACGGCTTTCTTTTTTGAGCAGGTTTTTTTATTTTTGGGATACTGACATCTGCAGCGGCAACGCTCTCCTCTGAATCAGATCTGAAATAAAAAATATGTTTTTATTACTCGACATTTAAAATAACCATATACATCGATAAAAAAAGAAAAAAAAATACCTTTTTTAAATGAAAAAAGTAGACAAACAATATTTAAGTAAATATGTACCCAGCTGACAAAATAAAAAACATGAAATATGAAAATAAATATAAAATGGCTACCTGTTTGGAGCTGAAGCTTTTCGTTTTTCAGCCGACCTTCCCACTTTTGACCGAACGGTTCCGCTGTTTGCAACAGTGATGGGTTCAAACTCGGAATCAGACCTGAAAGGAAATTAAAAATATTAATGCCTGTTGGAACCCTACAAACAATATGAACCAAATGTTTTAATTTCGTTAGGAAAGTAAAGCGTTAGGTACGTTGAAATACATACTTACATTTTAATCGATGTATAAAGCAAATAAACTTTACTAACGTAGAAACTCTGCACAGCTTAACCTCTGAGCTGAAGATGTAGAAGACTTGATGCACTGTGCACGTCACGTTCGAAATTGGAAAGGAACAAATTAGCCCCGCGCAAAAGTTTTAAACGAAATTATTTGCTGATTTTACTAAATGAACTAGGGCTGTCGCATTCCAAATCACAATTGTGTATTATGCTTATGTGCACATAACAGTTCTTTATTTTACATTATTTAATTCTCGACGCGATGGAAAGAGGAACGTTATGAATTTGTCTATCTGTCTGTTGGTAAATCTGCCTACTTCGTATTCCACATATGCATGTATTCAAGATACCAAAAAACTAATCGAGAGTGAGTTGTAAGCTTTTTTTAATTTACTTTTTTAATTTTTAATTTACTTATTTATTTTTTATTTATTTATTTCTCACCAGCTAAATTAAGGAATTACCTAAATATTAGTATTTCAGTAATTGTAGTAATCATTATTTCTTTTAAGAACATTTATATTCGCATTTAATAGAGGTACCCATTAATTGTAAATTTATCCATTGATCATTGTCAACCCTACACCTTTATAATATGAATATTATTTCGCAACCACGCTTCATACATGCACCGCATTTGTATGTCAGCAAAAAGACGCCGATCGCACTGTGTGTCACATTACAACTTGATAACGTTGCGCAATAAAATTGGCTAATACCTAATTGGTAACATTTTCATGCTCAGTTCTGTACGTTAAAATTATAACGGAAACTGGAAAAAAACCTCCTCAGATCGTTCAAATAGCCTCAGTATTAACCGACTTAATTACTAAGTTAATGGGTAAGGTTAGTAATTGGTTAGCTCACACAACCAAATATCATCTTACCTCACCTACTAAGACGAAGATTTAAACTTAGGTAAAAACGTGTTCTAACTGTAATGTTTGCTACTTTACATCGTAATTATAAATACACATACAATTGTTATTTCCTAATACGAAAACAAACATTGTCTTGTTACAGGTACAAACAGGTATAAACCTTTTTCAATTTGAACACAAAAATAAACAATTCCTATATTATTAACATTTATGATAAGATAACCTAACCAACTTAGAAAAGTCGAAAAACAATAGACATTTTCGCTTCAAAGGTCAATATCTTAGAAACGGTTGAACCGATTTTGATAAAACAAGTCTAAGAACCATTGTTAGAAAACCTGTTAAATGAAAAACCGCATTTAAATCGGCTCATTCATTTAGGAGCTATGGTACCACAGACAGACACACAAAAATCTAGGTACAAATTCTAGCGCACGATGTCAAAGTTTAACATAAGCGCTGTCTGTGGGTTAAGCACTGAACTAAGTAGGTGTAAGTAATGATTTAAGTAAGTACCTTTGATGTACTGGTTTCGTATAGAATACAAATGGTTTCGAATAATTTCGATAGATGTCATCACCGCCTACTCGTATGTCCATTTGCATGTTAAGAACAATAAACCTTAGCGAGCGCGCTCGCTACGTAATTTGATCGAGTACCTAACTTACACTACAATGTCTTCGAGTTGAAATGACTTAAGTACATAATCATGTATATCACTTTACAACTCGTTTCTGATCAAACTTTATATTCTAGTCAGCAAGACAATTTTTACGTCAACATGATAAAGTGATATAAGTTATTTAGAAAGTGTGATAAAGTATCGCGGTCTCACAGATGGAGTTGTTCTACATTAACATCAATTAAATCACACTATTTGACTTAGTTTTAGCGATACCAATTTAAAATCATATTTCGGTTTTCACTAGTGTAGTGAGTTACACATTTTTATGTTTTCGTAATTTAAATAATGTTTACTTAGTGCTTTATTCCAGCGTAAATTAGTTTAAACCTAACTCGCGCTAACGATGGTTTTGAGATTCGTTGATATAAATAAATCCGACATACAATTTGCCGTGTACATAAAACGCGGTCATAGCGATACATCCGAAAACGGATGCCGGGAACTAACGCGTCCTGGGTGACCCGACCTTGTCTGTGGAGTCTGATCAGCTTTGCGGATGAGTTGTATACAAGCCTCGGTGGGAGGCATCCAAAACCACCACGCACACAAAAAGCGGTCATAGCGATACATCCGTAGGTGGATGCCGGGAACTAGACGCGTCCTGGGTGACCCGATCTTGTCTGTGGAGTCTGATCAGCTTCGCAGACAAGTTGTGCAAACACCTGAGTTAACCTGAGTCAAAGGCTGCGGCTTGAGACCGAGGAGCGCTCAGTGGCTTCGGCCTCGTGCATATCGGACTTGATCAACCCGGTGTGCATGGTGTACTTTTGCTTTTACTTTATCTAAGCTCAAACATTATTAAACATATCTATGTTAGGTTGTCAATTAGTTGAGACTTGAGTTGGACTGAAATTTAAATACATTGAATAAATTCCCGTCGGGTTGGCTTGTCGTTGAACCTCGAGTCAAAACTTCGCTCATTCGAACGAGAGGTGGATGCCCAATGCGATTTCAGGTGTAGGTTGAGCGTTATGATGAACGTGAATTCTGATAGGTTACTGTTAGGTTGGGTTCCGTTAGGTTTGAGTTGCTGTTGGGCTGATGTATTCGTTGCGTTGAACGAGAGGTGAAACAGAATGCCCAATGCGATTTCAGGTGTAGGTTGAGCGTTATGTTGAACGCAAATGCTGATAGGTCACTGTTAGGTTGGGTTCCGTTGGGTTTGAGTTGCTGTTGCGTTGAACGCGAGGTGAAACAGAATGTCCAATGCGATTTCAGGTGTAGGTTGAGCGTTATGTTGAACGCAAATGCTGATAGGTTACTGTTAGGTTGGTTACCGTTGGGTTTGGGTTGATTGTAGGTTGTGTGCAATTCATTGTATTATTGGGCTTCTGGATCACCACGAATGAGTGAGGGCGAAATTTTTCGCCCGATCGAATGAATGGTGGTCCAGAATGCCCAATAATATACTACTCAGTTCTTAGTACCACATAGTAAGTGATATTTTTTCAGAGAGTGCTAAAAACATCTTGAGGGTAGAGGGGAAGTGAGATTTTACAGGAGTCTGGATCAAACCATTAGATGAGCTTTATAATTCTAAAATTAAAATGAGTGACGCGGTTGAAATCAGATATTACGAAAATTTTAACCAGAACGATGGATACAGGTAAGCTTCTATGGTCATTTTCTACGGTTTCTGAACGCATTATAGATTACTCATGATATGTGTGTCGATAAAAACGTTTACGTTGTGTCGAAGTTCCGAAATATTAATAAATAAATAATTAAATAATAAATATCGTGGGACAATTGTTACCAATTTTGACCTAGTCCGAAATTAAGCAGAGCTTGTGCTATGGGTACTAGACAACGGATAAACATAATAGATAAATACATACATATATACATATTAAACATCCAAAACTCGAGAACAAACATTTGTATTCATCATACAGAAATCTGCCCCGACCGGGGATCGAACCCGGGACCTCAAGCTTCGTAGTCAGGTTCTCTAACCACTAGGCCATCCGGTCGACAAATTATTAGGGCAAGTGAGTAATCCGTTCTAATAAATGTGTTATTACTAGTTAAATTCCGATTTGCGTTTGTCTGTACGCGCGCAAAATCGAAAGTATTTAAGTAGGTCATCATCATCATCATGTCAGCCGAAAGACGTCCACTGCTGGACATAAGCCCTCCCCCCCAAGGCTCTCCACTCAGACCGGTCTAGTACTTTCCGCATCCACCGCGGTCCCGCAAGTAGGTACTTAGGTGCTAATTATAAGTTGAATGATAATTAATTGAAAATAACAAGGCGTATCCCCGCACCTACACGTTTGATAAACAATGAATGTCGCACTCTAAGTCAATTAATGCAAGAGTAATTAAATCCGTATTACGTGTTATAATTAATTAATTGTAAGACAAGCTCTGAGTTCATTAGTTAAGTTTAAGTACAACCTAATTAATGGTAGAGCCTAATCTAATACCACAATGAACATAGTTTTATACGAACACAAAGTTAGAACAAGGGTCAGGCAAAAATCAATCTTATGTCAAGGTCAAAAACACTTTGACGTGTAATAAAAAATTCTCAATCCAAATTTTTATCAGCGGATAATTAAATAATTAATTATTCAGGCCAACTTGTGCCGACTTGGGTTAATTACTAACCCGGGGTCAAATTCTGCTCTCGAGTCTTGGATAATATTTCACGGGGGCAAAGCCGCGGAGTATAAGCTAGTTGTCAATAACATTGTCTTAGGATAATAAATCATTTACTTAATAGAGCGCCATTGATTTTAACCGACTGAACATTTTCATATTCAGAACAAATCAGCGAAACACACGAAGCGTCTTCCAAGCTTCAAAAATTTGCTTCTTCTAATTTTGGCTGCCTCGAATTTTCAGAGGATATTCGGCACCTTTATACACAAAGCTCACTACCAAACGTGAAATAGAAATTCCTTCACAAAATTCATGTTCACCTAATTAAGCATTCATAAGTGAAATGTGACAACGCCTCCACTTCCCGCTTAATAATTCAGGCTTCAGGCTTTTCAGCCGCCTGTCACCAAAGACGTGTTTAATTAAATATTTTGATAAGATATTTTGTGTGAAAAAATGTTATTATTGTCTGTCTGAGTAAGTGAGCCATGTTTTCGATGGTGACGTGACGTTCGAGAATATAAACAGTTGAAAAACCTTGAAATAGTTGAATAGTAATGGTGTTTGTAAGAAAGAAAACAAGTGAATGTTTATTTAGACACTACAAACAAACTCAGAGACATGTTCGATAAACAAACTTATAAAATTCAAAAGATAAACTAGCGAAGTAAACGCGCGCATAAAAAAAAAAACAAGTGAGAATTACTCGTAACTATATCTCTTTACAAGCATTTACCATTTCAACCTGGATACAATACTTGGCAATTAGAGAACAAAGGGGGAGTATACGTATTAATAGTCTTATTTCAATGCCGTTTCTTGGTCCTACAAAGAGCTACCAATAATCGCGGTAGTTTTTAGATAAGTTTTGTTGAAATCGATAGAGATGTTTCCGAGATATTGAACTTTGCAATAGGTAACAAAGTAGGAGTTTTTCAACTTCTCTAATTTGTTGCAAGGAAGAAAGCCAATTATAATTAACGTGTCAATCATTGGTATAATAACTTTAACGTGTTTTATTTTGCCGCTTTTATTTAGTCATTCTTTTGCGTAGTCATCAAAAATAATAGGCCAAGATGAACCCACCTGGCCTTTTATTACAAGTTTTTGACTACTTATACGACCGGATGGCCTAGTGGTTAGCGACCCTGAATATGAAGCTTGAGGTCCCGGGTTCGAATCCCGGTCGGGGCAAATGTTTGTATGATGAATACGAATGTTTGTTCTCGGGTCTTGGATGTTTAATATGTATATAAGTATGTATTTACCCATAGTACAGGCTTTGCCTAGTTTGGGACTAGGTCAATTGGTGTCAATTTGTTCCATGATATTTATTATTTATTTATTTATTTATTAATATTTCGGAACTTCGACACAACGTAAACGTTTTTATCGACACATATCATGAGTAATCTATAATGCTTTCAGAAACCGCAGAAAATGACCATAGAAGCTTACCTGTATCCATCGTTCTGGTTAAAATTTTCGTAATTTCTGATTTCAACCGCGTCACTCATTTTAATTTTAGAATTATAAAGCTCATCTAATGGTTTGATCCAGACTCCTGCAAAATCTTACTTCTGATAAATAAATATTTATTACTTTTTAGTTAACTTGCCCGTTCCATTTTAAAACAGGATGATTAATTATTGAATACCTACATTCTTTTTGAGGGAATATAATACAACTCATTTGCTGAAAAAAGGTCGTCATACAGAAAGCTGGATATCCCATGAGTAGCATACGCTACTTTTTTTCCGGAAAAGCACAAAGTTACTGCAGGATGTATACGAAGTTGCAAGCAACAACTATTGTCAATAAACACGTTATGTCTGTAGTAAGTAAACTCCTTATTGAACAAAAAAAGTGAAATACAGATAAATTGTAAACAATATGACAACGTATAGTTAAAGTGAGAAAAGCTTTCCCCTGTCAAAATGCTTATGACATTGTCATAAGATTGATTTTTGCTTGGCCCGTGGGAAAGGTTTTTCTACTATAGACATACAAAGGTAATAAATACCTAGTGTATTTGCCTATGTTCTTTGCCACGGCATGTCAAAAGTGAAGAACCAATTACGAACCATTACGAAGGATTTGTTTGTTAACCCGTTAAACACTTAGGTAGTTAATGGCCTGTCATTTCATTCAGTCATCAGAATCATAATCAATGTACAAGATATCGGTTTTTTTACGATAAAGATAAAGCTTTAATTTTATTAAGTACGGCTAGAAAACTAAAAATTAGGTACAGGTAAAATCAGTAAGCGATCATTTAAAATAGTCTACATAATAATATTTAGTAATCATGGTATAGTAGTAAATATGAACAGACTCCTAAAAGTAAGCTTTGTTGTCAAATAGTACTTATGGGTACTAGACAACGGATAAACTTACTTATATGTAAATACATACCTACTTATATACATATATCAAACAACCAAGACCCAAGAACAAACATTCGTAGGTATTCATCATACAATCATCTGCCCCGACCGGGGATCGAACCCGGGATCTCAAGCTTCATAGTCAGATAACCGCTTCCATTTCGCAACCAAAAAAACACTCACGTTTACCGATCAATTTTTAACCCTTTATGTAAAACGTGTTGTTGCTTATGAAATTAGACATTCAGTTATTTCATTTAAACAGTGTACTAACAACGTATCACATGAGAAACATTGCCAAGTAAATAAATGGTTATAAACAACTGGTTAATTTTTTCTGAACACTTATCACGACGCGACAAACAGTTAAATATTTTCTGGCCTGTCCAAATTACAGAACACTTTACCCAAATTGACGAAAGTGCTGAAAAATTAACAGATTTTTAGCCTGAAAATTCTCAAAACTGAATTGGTCCAATTGAGTTTGGAAGTTTGTATGCGAAGCACGTTTTGTCTCAAGTTCCCGAGACAAACTAAACCTTTTTAAGCATGTAATTTACTTTGGAAATAAGCCTTCTTTCGGCAAAAAAGGTTCAAAGTCTTTTTAAGCTTGCTTTGTAGTTGTTGTTATAGGGAGCTTTAGATTTGATAGTACCTCGTTTAACCCTTCAGGTACTTGGCAATTTCATTCATATGATACATTCATAGTACCTACATAGCACAAACATTGTTTGTGAATTTTTCTGCTTTTCAAAATTACGTCATAAGCCAAAATAAGTGAATGACAACTTTCATTAGCAACAGAAGTTTAAATACTGATAACATTTTTGTTTTAAACCCTCATCAATATACATAGCAGTATTTCTGTATTTGTACTATTCGGTTTTATTTTTTGAATTCTGCTAAATAAAGGGTAAAATTCCATTTTGTAAATAGATGTTTCGGAAATTGTCGAGACTGAACTCCACTGCTAAACTCAGAAAACTTGAATAAAATTGATTATTCATTTTCTTCGCTGATTTCTCATTCAAACTTTTCACCTACTAATACAAAACACAAAAAAAAGCCTTGAAGCTATCAAATTGTGTGTGATATGAATACACAAAACCGATACAATCAACTTTATATAAGTAAAGAATACCGTACCGTTATTCAGTTCCGTTCACAAAATCACGCGGAGCACTGACCGAGCTAACTAGCGAACGTGTCCCAAAGACGTCCGACCGCCGTGGGCACCACGGTGCGACTGATCTACCGTTGTGTACCGGCTTTCGAGGGAAAGCACTTGAAAAAGGAACGTGAAAATGTTAACCGGCCAGTACCTTTAATAGAGTTATAACAACGGGGTTTCATGGCGCTCTTAATTTGTTTGAATGTGGAATGTGTGTAATAGTGTCAGTGCTTCCAATGATTTTGAAAAGAGGTAGTAGAAGGAGGGAGTTTTGGCGGGAAACCGATGAGAGTGGATCGTGTCGTTAATTGAATCTTAGTTTCCGTGCTTAACGTTGTTTGGTGGATAATAAAGATAGTGTGTTATACAACAAATTAACGTGACAGTGCCCAGCAAATGAAGAATTCAAGTGAAAACGCGTATGTTTGTGACCCCCAAATATCCGCCGGCTGCTGCTCGCCGTAGCTCGCCGTAAAGTACACTATCGCTTTATGGAAGGCATGAGCAGCTGACAGGACGTGACTAGGACAGACTGACACAACTCTGACGGTGACAGGACTTTAATATACAGAAATTTACAAAACACATCAGACGTGGCTGTATGGACTCAGTTCCTTTGCCTATCCCTTATGGGATGAATTAAATAAAAAAAAAAAAAAGTAGAAGGAGAGAGTTCTTCGTTTTGCGTGGTAACCGAGCGTGTGATATTTTGCGTAGGTATTTCAGGACAAAGAGTACTTACCGATGGACGTAAATACTTGCATTAACAGCTCTGAACTTTTTGGTGGTGTAGTGGCGGTAACTACTTATGAATCAACAAGGCATTTTATTTCTAAAATAATACATAATGCTGACTAAGTAGTAGAGTTTGTGAAGTAAGGGCTTGTAGAGTTAGAAGCTTGACTCTTTAATGAGTCTCTAATTACTATTGGACAGTGAAACCATATTATTATTGTCTAGTTTAGGCAACATTTTACATGAAAATGTTTTTGGTGGGATTTCACTTCTTTTCTCTAAAAGAGTTCTAATGTTCATGTTTCTCTAACTTAGCCTTTCCGGGTAAACTCTGGCTTTAAAATAAAACCTCCTTGAAATACGGTCGTACCTTTCACACTTCAAGTTTACTTGAAATTCCAAAAGTTGGGTTTGATTTAGAACCAGTTATAAGAACAAACTGTTGAAGGTAAGCCATAGTAAAATAATCATAACGTTATAAGGTAAATAGTCTCAATGTTTGATAACGTTATTCAAGCATTTATTAGAACCTTGTACCTTTCTTGTGGTAGGACCTTGTGCAAGGTCCATCCGGATCGCCACCACCATCTTACTTATATCTTAGCGAGTAAGATGGTGGTGCTTGCTCGTTGTGTTCTGGCCCCTATTTCACCATCTTTACAACTGTCAGTTTTATATGACAGTTCGAACTACGTTTCTTTGACAGTATAAAGCGCGTTAAACAAAAGCTCTTTAAGTCAGCAGTTAACACCGAATTGTCATTGAACACTGTCAATTGTACAGTTAGTGAAACAGGGACCTGGTCTAGAGAGCAAGACAGCTGGTGTAATTAGGGACACGAGAGGCATTTAAAGGTTACACGGAAAAAACCGCTGTCGTCACTTTTTTTAAAAAACGAGATTTTAATCTCAAAATCTAGAGCACTCAATAGACTATAATAAGTTACTACTCAGTTACAAATACATGTATTTATGTAACTTGTCTTTTTATCGCTTTAAAAAAAATGTACTTATTCGAAAATTATGAAAGATGGATAATTACATCGCTCCAAACTTTCAAATCGAGGTAACTCAAAAAGTTGCTAAGGTGATCTATAATATGAAAATGAATCGCAAAATGTGTTGGTAAGCGCATAACTCAACAACGCCTGGACCAATTTTACCAATACTTTTTTTTATATATTCTTTGAAGTCCAAGGATGGTCTTTACGGCGACAAAAATTCGAATAATTTCCGGGAAAACCCTAAAAACAGCCCTTTTCTTTTTCCCATACAAACGTTTTCTAACTAAAATGTAGAGTCAATTTGAACTTTATTGCTATTCGATAAAGTTCATATTAAATTAAAAGCACTCACTTTTGTCTAAGCAATGTAGTGTAGGTGTGTTCCTAACGTCAAAGAGTCAATTTGCACTTATTATCGCTGCACAAAGTTCAAATTCAATCATATCTCTATCAAACCAGTGTGCGTGTTCGCGTTGGAGGATCTAATGTCGCGTTCCGAAACTCAACAAAAGTGATAATAGCGCAAACCCGACCAAATTGAATAGTCAGAAAATGTAAGAGCTATAGATTATTAGTACTGATTTTTATTTTGGTTCGCTTTATTTATTAGTTACAACTAATTATTAGTGAATTATTATGCAACTTGTGACTAAAGGGCTGGCAGTTTTCTCTCTCAAAGAATCAGCATCGCTATTCAGCGAGGCAACGCTGCCAGCCTTTTGGGCACTATGCCACGGGGGCCTTATTTAAATTTAATTTAGTTTTAAGTTGTAGTTTATTTAGTTTAAATTTAATTTTTAGTTTAGATTTAAGTAGTTTAGATTTAATGTCATTGTAAATAGCTTTTATTATGTAAATAAAGTATATTGTAGCCATTATTACATATTGAGGTACCTAAGGTGATTTTTTGCGCCGACTATAAAATAGGTAGGAACAAAGAACTGCCACATTCCAAATCTTTTTGAGAGAACGAAGTCTGTCGGGTCCGCTAGTACGAAATAATTATTACATTTTTGTGATAACACTGTGTTTTAGAACAATTAGTAAAAATTTGATACCACAATATGGGGTCTACTATTAATGAACAGGTTAATTTCATTTCTTCGCCTTTGTTAAGACTTGGTTCTTTAATTTAATTTAAATAACGTCACTTAGAATTAATGAAAACATATCGTCTCTTTCTACCGTACTTGGCTAAAAATAAGGTGCTTTCTAGCATAAATGAAAATAAAACCGGCCAAATATATCCGAACCTAAACGCTATAAGAAATAAAAAAAATCGTCTTAGTGGTAACCTGATACCTACGAGATAATTAAGCGGGACAGTTATTTTCCCCAAATAAATTATTGCCATAGGATATTGTAGAAAACTTTGGGTAAGTGAACCGAGGGTAAATGCTCGTTTGAAATAACTTTCACAGGGCATTCAGAACTTTACTCTCACACCTATTGTTCTGTTGATTTTCATTAGATTCGAATAAATATTTATCAGGTAGTGTTAAACTAAAACTTGTTTTATTATTGGAAAAGTGGGTTGTTTAGTTATCTGCCAAATTGCTTGTCTTGAAGTTAAACTAAACAATATTTGACAAGGCGCCAGTCCGTACCTCTCTACGAGGTCAATACGGCCTCAAAAAGGTGTCAGATTGTGATTCTTTGTCTGTGCAGACACGAACAGACGATTAAAGAATACATGTAATAGTCATGAAAAACGGAAGCACCCGAAAACTCTGAAAAGTCGTAATTTCGAAAGCATCATTGGTCCGAATTTTCATTACTTCGAGGCCTATTTTTTGCTGAACGAAAACTTTGGTGTACGTGATTTTGAAATAAATAGGTAGATTAGGTTAGGTTTGTTTTATTTAAATAAAAAAAATAATTTACAACTACGGTGGAACTTAGCGTTCAAAATACCGAAAATTCCGACTAAAATTGTATTTCGGAATTAACTTTTTCGTATTTGTGTAGGATCTATAATGACTCCCATGAAAATTTTGATCCGATTTTTGAAGCCCATAACGTTTTAAATTATATTTTTTCTTCGTCATATTATTAGAAGTCATAATATTAAGCAACATAAATTGGAATCACGATTTTCTTAAGTCATAATTATTGTTAGGACTAAATAAATAAAGTCATAACGTTCAATGTCATGGTAATAATGACACTTCCCAATATTAAAAGTAATAAAATATTTGTAATAATTATTATTTAACCTAACCCACTTTCCTGGTAGATACTCGTTTCTGTAGGGGTCGCAGTTCTAACCTAACCCACTTTCCTGGTGGCGATTCGTTTCTGTAGGGGTCGCAGTTCTAACCAAACTTAACCTACTTTCCTGGGAGCGATTCGTTTCTGTAGGGATCGCAGTTCGAACCTAACCTAACCCACTTTCCTAGTAAAGATTCGTTTCTGAAGGGGTCGCAGTTCTAACCTAACCCACATCCCTGGTAGCGATTCGTTTCTGTACGGGTCGCAGTTCTAACCTAACCTACTTTTTCGGTAGCGATTCGTTTCTGGTTAACGCGCAGTTCTAATGTAACGTCAAATTTCATTGAATATGCTTGTACTATCAAAAAATTAAAAAAAACGTAATCATGTACCGACAAAATATGACTAACATCAATTAATACTTGAAAACCTATGTCATAAAATATTTCTGAATAATTATAAATATTCTTTTAGATGTTGTAGAAGTAAATTTAAAGTGCACTTTAGGTAACGAGATAATATGGCTAACAATATTTACTACTTTAAGATATATATGCCTTAAAATATTTCTGAATAGCCATCAATATTCCATTGGATATTATCGATATCAATATTATAACTTTTTAAAGTTGACTTAAAATGAACTTTTAAGCGATATGCTTTAAAATAATTATGACTATCGATATTTATGAGCATGAATAATACGGAAATCAATTTCTGACTTTGATGATTCGGACCAAAAAGATTATGGGGGAAAAAGGGGCCCCATTTGTGGTCAGTGTATCCATGAAAAACTAAATCAACTTCAACTTTTAAACTGCCATAAAAAGCTGCTATATTCAGCAATGTTACACTCTTAGCGAGCAGAGCAAATTAACAACAAAACGGGCAATGATGACAGGAAAAACGCTTAAACTGAAGTTTAATCCATTGACTGGCTGTCAAACATTAATTAAGTGCTAGTAAAGACCTTAGAAATAATGTTTACGTTAACATCTAGACCGATGACCGATCTAATTACCAGGTCCGCTGTTGACCGGGTCAGGCCTGACAAATACAATGACTGGTGCAAATACCGGTCACGTGGTCACTTTATGTCCACTTTGTTGCGTACACTATCAGGCTATCAGGTTTGACTGATCGAGGCATGATTTCGCTTCTGGTTATAAGGTTCGTACCTAGCCTACGACGACTGGATAGCCTAGAGGTTAGACCTTGACTATGAAGTTGGAGGTCCCGGGTTCGATCCCCAGTCGGGGCAGATGCTTATATTTTCAATACCAATGTTTGTTCTCGGGTCCTGGATGTATAAGTATGTATCTATTTATATAAGTATGTCTATCCGTTTGGTGAAAAAGGCTTTGCCTAGTTTGAGACTAGGTTAATTAGTGTCAAATTGTTCCATTATATTTATTTATTTACATAATTAAGGAACGATCGAATAGCTTAACTTGTTGTAATTAGGTAGTGGTGACTGTGACGCTTGAGGTTCGAAGATCAGTGCACGGTAGTTTGTAGTATGGTAAATATAAGTGTTTATCAATTTTAATTACCTATCAAAAACTGTGCTATGTCAATCAACCCTATACAAAGAAGGACATATTTATAGAAGCGTAATACGCGTCATGTCTAAAGTAAATGCGATATATCATTGAATGGGTCGAATTTTTCCTCAAAGTTTTTTTTTCTCCTCTAAATTAATGTTAAATGCATTTTTTAACTATAATATAATAATATAAATCATTGGGTCACTCAAATGAAAGTGAAGTGAAGTCAAATAAAAGTTTATATAGGGACCTACCTAATATTGTTTTGAAAGAAAGAAAGAAAAATATTTTATTTCAGGTCGCAGAGTTTTGCAACGGCAAAACTCAAAAACCATAAACATTAGTATGGTAGCTGCCGTGAAACTAATGTTCCTAATTAACCAAACTTCATTGGTCGGCACCAAATGTCTTTTCCGAAGCCTTTGTCCACGGCACTGTGTGACCCCGGCCACCTCAAAGGGAAATTCAATTTCTGCTAATGAAACTGCATTTTGAGCTTTGTAGGAAACGTGCACATTTTGGTGAATGTTGTAGTGGAATTTGCACAAGTGAGAAGACGGAATAAATTGTCGATGTTTTAGGAACGCGCCGAAATTGTAGCTTTTAACAACTAAAGTAGATTTTTACCTGAAAGTTATTATGTATGACGTTACAGTCTTATTCATTTGTTTTTCATAATACACTTTTGTTAGCCATGATAACTTAATATTCGATTGTTTTTAACTGTCACTTTGACATTTTTCGTGGCCGCCACTGGCCCTGGCAAGATAAACAATTAGCATAAATGTTTGCCAGGTTTATTTACTTTTATGAATAAAGGGGATGTTACATGAGCAAAAATATAGGCTTCTTTTTATCCTGGGAAATTTTTGGGTTACCCCGAATAAGCGTTAAGCGAATTCTATGCAGACGAATTCGCAGGTAACAGTTAGCGTACAATAATGAGTACTTTTTTTATATACATACATGCAAACAAACAATAAAGACAAGTGTGTACGAATTAAATGGCGCCGTCTATTTTAATTTAACAAAGGACTAAATGCTAATATTACCGACATAGCTCGAAGAATTGCGAAACTTAAGTGGTGGGCCGGGCACATTGCTCAAAACACGGTCAAAAGGTTCTCGAATGACGTCCGCGGACCAGTAGACAAGCCGGTAGGCCTCCAACAAGATGGAGCGACGACCTGGTAAAGATCGCGCGAACGCGGTGTATGATGATGTGATTTTAACAAAACTGTCAGATCTTTCACGAAAATCGCTTATGGCAACAAATTTTCCCTCGCTCTTCCCTATCCATCTAATCTCAAAACAGCAATAACTCCTGAAAACAAGGGCTGCAAGACTCCAAGCAAACCCAAGTGCACTTCGCTCCATACCTACTTTCCGTCGTTTATTCAAGAAGAAAATTGCAATACACTCTAATACGTCCCTCGGCAACTTAAGGAATATTCCTTTCGAAAATGGTAATCGAGCACGTCCGCTCAATGTACGAAACCTACACAACACGCATATTGGCTCACGTTTGGCCAACTTAGAGGGCCTTAAACGTGGAGTGATTCCGCTCGCAATGAGCTGTTTTCGGCGAAAATAAAAATCATCTGTTTATTTTTCATCATCAGCCTATTTACGTCCCACTGCTGGGCACAGGCCTCCTCTTAGAAGGAGAAGGTAGGAATATAGTTCCCACGCGGGCCCAGTGCGGATTGGGATTCACACACACCATTGAATTGTTTGGCAGGAGTGTGATTGTAAGTATAAGTGCTGTATTTTTGTAAGTACATATTTATAATCCCTTGCTGCTGTACGGTACCCGGCTGCAAAAAATCTAATAAAGGCCCTAACAGCCAGTTTAGTGCAGTTCTGCTGGGTACGAGACTTAGGTTACGAATTCTTATCAGTTTAAACTTTACTTTTCAGTTCGACTTGACCGATGCAGTCGTGTTGTTCATTTATTTACAGATTTATTATATATATAGAATAGAATAGAATATATATAGATTATAATATGTATAGAAGAAGACCATTGATAGTTAAAGATCAAGGTTGGACCAGCCACATAAAAATTGACCAGAATTACGTGTAAGTAAATAAATATTTCCCAAAAGTCAGTGGTTATGTTTTCGATTCCGCTGATAAATTAAATTGTAGAGACTTAAGCCTTGTCCGTATCCAATCGAGCCTCAATCAGCTCAGCGCAAAAACCGCTTATCTTAAAAACCCGCGCATGTCGCCGCTAACGAACCCTTTTGCCAAAGTATTGGATATGCCCTAGTTTGATTGGAAAATTTAACGTATATCCGATCTGTGTAAGGTCAGCGTATAAATAGGTATATTTTGAACCCCTGACGCATTATAGGTTTAGCTTATGTAACTGTGTATGGGTGTATCTGTCTGTGCCATTAATAGCTTCCAAACGGACAGACGGTCTTTTAATCGAAAGCTAGTTTAATCGAGATGATACTTAGCTAAGTTTCATTAAAGTCTGTTCAGCCGTTTTTAAGATTATTTAACTTTGAAATGACAATGTCGGGGGTTTTTCAACTTTTATAGTTACAGGTATAATAGGTTATACTTATTACGCAAAGAGAATTATCGATTTTGAGATTCCTACGAGTATTTGGAGTGCCACGTAGCGTTTCTGTAAGTTCTGTACAACTCCGTCTTTTCTTTCTCTGTTGCTCTTCTTCGTCTTCGTGCTCTCTGGAATTGAAAGAGGTTTTGAAAGTAGGCCACTAGCTCTCTCCGTTTTAGCTTCGGCAAAAATTCTTTAACTATGTCCGGATGTCTTTGTCTACGGCTTTACTATTACAGGTCGCATTTCTGAACCAATTCTCGTGAAATTTTGTAAGCAGGTTCTATAATTAATTATTATTATTTTTGTGATCCGTTTTTTGGAATTAAAAAAAAATTAGCTCGCGAAGCCTACAGCTCACAGAGCAACTAGTTTATTTTTCCTAAAACTTCATTGAATTGGCCCCATACACCAATACATACAACGGTACTCGTATCGCCGTTTCTTCTCAGAATAGATCCCGAGCCTTGAAATTGTCTCCTTAGCGCCTGCCCAATAATTTGCTTGGGTGTATTCCGCCAGTTAATCGCTCACGCTGCGCCGGCACGTACGCAGTATTTTCCCGGGACTGGCGACAGCCTATCAAAGAATCTTTGAGGGACACACGGGAAAAGAAAATCGTAATCTTTTTGGGGTACAGGTAAATACGCTAAATTGCCATCTCCTCTAGACCTCCATAATTCTCAGTTTGGTGCTAAGTCAGGTAATTTCGTTAAAATTGTGTCCAGGACGTCCATTGTTTCAGGATCTTCAGTTTGTAGAGTTGTTAAATCTGACTCCAAAATGGCTTACTGTTCATAAAATTCATAAAATAAAAAGCACTCATAATCTGCACGTTAGTGACGTACCTACACTCTTCTTAATAGCTTTTTAAGGTCTTCGGACGGTGGGTGCGACGATCGAAGGCGGCGCGCGCGCTCGGAACCGCTCGGGAAACATCGGCTTTAACATAGTCATCATCATCATCAGCCTATTCTAGTCCACTGCTGGACATAGGCCTCCCCTAATGAGCGCCACAGCGCCCTGTCTTCAGCTTGCCGCATCCAGCATCTGCCTGCAGTCTTTCGCAGATCGTCATCCCACCTGGCCGGAGGGCGTCCTACACTACGTTTACCGAGGAGCAGTCTCCACTCAAGTACACCCCAGTAAGTTTACCCCAACGGTGGTCGGTTCTTCGTGAGATATGGCCGGCCCACTGCCACTCCAGCTTGCTAATTCTTTGAGCTATGTCGATAACTTTGGTTCTCTGTCGGATGTATTCGTTACGAATCCTATCCTTCAGAGAAACTCCGAGCATAGCTCTTTCCATAGCTCGCTGCGCAACTTTGAACTGGTGGACCAGCCCTACCGTGAGTGTCCACGTTTCAGCTCCGTAGGTCATAACGGGTAGGACGCACTGGTTGAAAACTTTAGTTTTCAAGCATTGCGGTATGGATGACGAGAAGACCCGACGTAGTTTTCCAAACGCTGCCCAGCCTAGCTGAATCCTCCTCCTGGCCTCCTTCTCAAAGTTGTTCCTGCCCAACTGCGGAATCTGACCAAGGTACGTGTACTCAGAAACAATTTCGAGAAAGTGGCCATGTACGACGACCGGTCTCGGATCAATGTGGCCATTGATCATGACTTTGGTTTTATCCAAATTCATGCCAAGACCGATGCATCGCGAGGCCAATGCTAGGTCGTCCAGCATCCGGTTTAGCTCCTCTAGTGATTCCGCCATTAGGACTATGTCATAAGCGAATCGCAGGTGTGAGATGTAGTCGCCGTTTACATTAATACCCTTACCTTTCCAGTCCAGCGTCTTAAACATATCTTCCAACGCGCTTGTGAACAGTTTCGGAGATATGACATCCCCCTGTCTTACTCCTCTGCGCAATTGGATGGGTTTAGACTGCTGGCCCTGTACTTGGACACTCATTGTGGCGGCCTCGTAGAGACATCTCAGCATCTCGATATAGCGATAGTCCACTTGGCAGCGCTGTAAGGATTCAAGAACAGACCAGGTTTCAACGGAGTCAAAGGCCTCCTCATAGTCCACAAAAGCGAGACACAGGGGCTGATTATACTCTTCAGACTTCGGTATAATCTGCCTCACTGTGTGAATGTGGTCTATGGTGCCATATCGAGGAATCCAGCCTGTTCCGGTGGCTGAAACTCGTCGAGTCTCCTGGCGAGACGATTCGTGATCACTCGAGAGAAGAGCTTATAGACGTGGCTCAGGAGTGTGATGGGTCTACAGTTTTTAAGAAGGGTTTTATCTCCCTTCTTAAAAAAAGAGTACCACCAAACTCTCGCTCCACGCCTTTGGAGTTCTCCCACTGTGAAGGACGGTGTTGAAGAGATTCTTCAGCTCCTGTATAATAGGGGCTCCTCCAGCTTTCAGGAGCTCTGAAGTAATTCCGTCCTCACCGGGGGCTTTTCCATTTTTAAGCTGCCTCAAAGCTAAGCTTTAACATAGTGCGATTATTTGAGTTTTGTGTTATTCTCCCAACGTCAGCCATGCTCGTCTTTGGCCATGGTGTTCCAGAATCTTTATAATTTAGATAATTATGTGCCTCTTCATCCCTCAGGGCACTGTGTCATCTGTATCTGCTCGTATAAGCAGCGGGGGCGACAATGGGAGGGATTGTTATGAACTTCTATTACACGTGATAAATCTTCGCGTCATTCGCTTTGAAATCGTGATATTTTGACTCACGGGAAGTAGGTACGCGGCGTTTTAATTTTTTTTTATTATGACTTTGACTGGATATTTGGTTTTACCTGCGCAATTGGCACCGATCTATAAGCATTTAGTCCAAAAAAAAACCATGATCGTGAAAGGAGAATGGGCAAAGTACGGAGTTTCGTCTAATAAGAGTGGGTCAGAGATAATTTTAATATTTAACGATGAAATGAAATGAAATGTTTATTTATTCACAATGAACATATGGTTACATAAGGTCTTAGTATACATATTATTTATTCCCATGATGTTGTATTATAGTGCTTAATATCAAGGCTTTCATATGGCACTAATTTCATCATTGGCCACCGATAGGCCAATTTGACCGATCTATTTTATGGTTACACAGCATGTTATAAAAATCGTTAACTGGTAAAACAAGTATGATTCTATGTTGAAGAATTTAAATGAATACAAAACTTAGGTACTCTACTTTTCGGAAAACCTTGAAATTATACCAAAAGGAAGCGCTTGAAAATTTAACAATGACTTGACGCAGCCGTGCTCATTCTAAGAACAAGTGAGTCCTACCACCATTTCTGAACCACTCGGAAATGCAAGTACTTATTTGAACAAAAGAACAGGTTTAAGTTGCATAATTTTATAATTTGTACTTTATGCTAAAACTTACTAGGTTGAATTTAGACTACACTGAAAAACTAGTATAGAACCCTGTAGTGGTGACCCAGTGAAATGAAAAGCATTTAGTTGACTCTCTCGGTTTCAAGCGGGCGGCTGAATTATTCTTTACAGTATTGTAAGACTTCCATTCATGAAGCGTTTTATAAACGCATTTCTTCCCTAAAGGTAAGTTGAGAATTAAGAAAATAGATAATAAGTTTGATAGTGGATTCATCAATTTGTGTGCCGAGGTAGGTATTTAAGCGCCATAAGCAGAGGATGTATTTCATTGATTTGACAGAAAATATAGTTACAGGTACAATCAAGGAATTTAATCTCCAACCCACCTAAGGTTTAATATCATATAGCAAACTGTCACCATAAGAGATAGATAGAACACGACGTTGCTTTGACATGTCGCGTTTGCGTTGATATTTTCGACCTTAATGCACAGGGAATGTCTAACAACATTTCAACGAAATGGGTAGGGAATTAAATTCCTTGACTGTACGTATGAAATGGAAAATAGGTAGCATAATAATTTAACCTGATCAAGTTTATAAGTATTGCCTACCTCTTATTCGCAAATTCAAGACCGACTGATGTTTATTTTTCATACGTTTGTAAGTAAATGTACCTAGTAAAAAATATCAAAGTAGCACCATGAATGTCTTCAGCCATCTTGGTTCCGTTTCGAAATAATGAAGGCGCATCCAGACAAACTATTTTCTTATAAATGGACGGACAGATATTGTTGTGGAAAACTTGTTTTTTTTTCTCTCATTCCCATTCGACCTTTTCTTAGGATTTAATATTTTCTTTTGTACTTTCTGTTCATCTTTTTACTCGGAAGAAGCAGAATTTAATGCGTAGTGAATTTTTAATAGAGCAAACTAGACTTTTAATAAATTATCTGTAAAAAATTGTGTTACTGTTTACATAAAAGAAGTTGTGAAATAAATTATACTCACCTTGAGGTCATACGAACATGAATCATTAAATTGTTTAATACTAATTTTAGCTTTTCTTTACGTCTGCTCCATAGGTATACGAGGGCTGTTTGATAAGTACCAGTTTATGGAAAAAAAAAACTTTTTTTTTTTGTATATATGCATTTATTTTTCTACGTAGTCACCTTTTAACTCTATACATTTGTTCAACCTATACTCAAGCTTCAATAAACCATCCAAAAAGTATGATTTTTTTGGAAAGTCATTAAAATAGGCCTCTGCGGCGGCAATGACTTCGTCATTTGATCCAAATCGCTTGCCACCGAGCCATTTTTTTAGGTTGGGAAACAAAAAGAAATCGCATGGGGCCAAATCTGGAGAATACGGGGGGTGAGACAATAGTTCGTAGCGTAACTGTGCTAATTTAGCCGTCACAACTCTGGACGAATGAGCCGGGGCGTTGTCGTGATGAAACAGTACTTTTTTCTGTTTTAAATGGGGTCGTTTGTCCTTCAACACGGTGTCAAATTCACCCAATAAATTGGCATAGTACTGCCCTGTTATTGTTTTTCCCTTTTCTAAATAGTCAATATGTATAATACCCTGCGAATCCCAAAAAACGGTCGCCATGACCTTTCCGGCCGATGGGACGGTTTTTGCTTTCTTTGGAGCAGGTTCACCCTGTAAAATCCACTGCTTCGACTGCTCTTTCATTTCCGGGGTGTAGTGGTGGACCCACGTTTCGTCCACGGTCACGAAACGACGCAGAAACTCCTTCGGGTTACGTTTGAACACGGCCAAACACTGCTCCGAAGTAGTCAGTCGGTTCCGTTTTTGCTCCTCCGTGAGTAAACGCGGCACCCACCTCGCCGATACTTTCTTCATACCCAATTTTTCTTCTATTATGTGTTGTACCCTCTCGATTGAAACGTTTACAGCATCAACGATTTCTCGAAGTTTAATTCGGCGGTCGGCTAAAACGATATTTTCAATTTTCTTAACCATATCGTCTGTAGTCACCTCAACTGGCCGGCCTGGGCGATCCTCATCAAAGACGGTTGTCCTCCCCCGCTTAAACTCGTTATACCAATATCTGACGGTTGTCATAGAAGGAGCACATTCATGGTAAACCGCTTGCATTCTTACTTTTATTTCATCACATGTTTTTCCTTCCAAAAATAAGAATCTAATTACAGACCGATACTGTTCTTTCTCCATTTTAACAATTTTAAGTTCACGCCTTCACTGAATCGTTGTCAAATGAGAAAAAAAACAAAGAATGCCATTTTTTTTTTTTAATTTTCCCGCCTCTGAAAAATGGCTTAAAAAGGTGGTATACTTATTTGCGGCCAGTGATATTAATATATTTAGAAAACGGGTACTTATCAAACAGCCCTCGTAAACTTGAACTACATAATGCCAAATGTCAATGTCAAAAAAAAATTATTTCTGTTTTCACTTCGGTGAGGCTCCGAGACATGACTTGTATACGAAAAAATCTTACATAAATGAAATACAAGTTACAGACGTGTGTTGAAATTATACTTATTATAATGTTTAAAAGAGCATTTAAATCCCGCCATGAGGTCTTTCCGTCATTTCCTATTTTGTTAGCGAAATTTAGATTCTTTAAGTTATTCAGGTATCCAAAAATCTTCATGTTTATGGGCGAATATACGCCATGGGTTTAGGTTCCGTAGAGAGAGAAATTTTAAATATTATGAAAATCGACTACTACAACTCGGATTTCAAGTTCATGATGAGTAAAATTTTTATCTAAGACCAAGGCAATTAGGCTAAACAGCTACGCACCCTACAAAATCCATAGAATGAACTTGTTATTTTATTTTGTTTCTTAAGTAGGTATCCTAAGAATAAGGCAATCAGGCCAGCAGCCATGCACACAATTTGTTACAGTGACCTTTTGTCATTTTCACGTCATGGATGTTGATTTTCATTTAATTTGGTTGCAGTAAGCTCGAATTTGACATTATTTTTTCGTTCCAAGATGGCGAGCAACCGTTAGACATTACCTATCTTATACCTTTTATAATGAAATAAAACATTAAATGCGTACATAATAATAGTTTAAATTAAAATTTTATTCTCTTTACGTTCAACTTTAGGAACAAATAATTACCTATATTCGAACTTAATCGCAGAAGGGAACTCCACATGCTCTCTGCATTTGTTACAAAATGAACATTTTCAATTATTTTTTCGCTTCAACAAATATACGTCTTGAGCAAAGGAACTCCACATGCTCTCTGCATTTGTTACAAAATGAACATTTTCAATTATTTTTTCGCTTCAACAAATATACGTCTTGAGCAAAGGAACTCCACATGCTCTCTGCATTTGTTACAAAATGAACATTTTCAATTATTTTTTCGCTTCAACAAATATACGTCTTGAGCAAAGGAACTCCACATGCTCTCTGCATTTGTTACAAAATGAACATTTTCAATTATTTTTTCGCTTCAACAAATATACGTCTTGAGCAAAGGAACTCCACATGCTCTCTGCATTTGTTACAAAATGAACATTTTCAATTATTTTTTCGCTTCAACAAATATACGTCTTGAGCAAAGGAACTCCACATGCTCTCTGCATTTGTTACAAAATGAACATTTTCAATTATTTTTTCGCTTCAACAAATATACGTCTTGAGCAAAGGAACTCCACATGCTCTCTGCATTTGTTACAAAATGAACATTTTCAATTATTTTTTCGCTTCAACAAATATACGTCTTGAGCAAAGGAACTCCACATGCTCTCTGCATTTGTTACAAAATGAACATTTTCAATTATTTTTTCGCTTCAACAAATATACGTCTTGAGCAAAGGAACTCCACATGCTCTCTGCATTTGTTACAAAATGAACATTTTCAATTATTTTTTCGCTTCAACAAATATACGTCTTGAGCAAAGGAACTCCACATGCTCTCTGCATTTGTTACAAAATGAACATTTTCAATTATTTTTTCGCTTCAACAAATATACGTCTTGAGCAAAGGAACTCCACATGCTCTCTGCATTTGTTACAAAATGAACATTTTCAATTATTTTTTCGCTTCAACAAATATACGTCTTGAGCAAAGGAACTCCACATGCTCTCTGCATTTGTTACAAAATGAACATTTTCAATTATTTTTTCGCTTCAACAAATATACGTCTTGAGCAAATTACCAAAATTTACTGCGACGCATTTGAAACAGGCCTCGGGACAAATTTCATTTATTTCTACGGAGTTTGCTAATATGTTTAATGCGAGACGCATTTCCCTTTTCTTGGCTCTAATATCTCAAAAGGACAGCTAAATATTTCGTTTTCAACACATAATTTTTTTTTCATTACTTACGGTTGTGACATTTTCAGAGACACGTATTTAAGTATTGAAACTCTCTTGTATAATACACACTGGTCCTACGTAATTTACCAGAACATTAGCAAATAGTTTATAATGATGATTACTTTTAACCGACTTCAAAAAAGGAGGAGGTTCTCAATTCATCGGATTTTTTTGTACTATTGTAGCTGTATTTGTCCTCGTTCTCCCTTGCCTTGGCTTTCCCGACACAGTGTTTCGCAAAATGTACCAACGTGAGCCTTATACAGTCGTAATTAACTTCCATAATCATCTCCTATAACATAAGCAATAGCTAAGAAAATTAATTCCTAACTAAAATTGGAATGCAACAACGTCCAGCGAAAACGTTTCCCGATTCACGAATAAAATCTCGTTTTTCTCCCCCCACTAAAAAAGTTAAATCTGTTAAACGTTGCAATTTATCGCGTTACTTGTAAAAAGACTGGATACGATGGCGTTATAAAATGCAACATTGCAACTCGGAAAACTGAACGCAAATAAAACCTTATTGCCCCGCCGTAAATATCAAATCGGATTACCATAGATTCCTCTCACAATGGAAATTATGAGATGACATACAACTACTTTGTTCACGGCTGAGACTCGGATCGATACCTTTTATTTAGTATCCGTTTTAAATTGACATTCTCTTCCTCTCCGTGCGTCTAAAATTCATACTTCTCTCTGTACAAAGAGCATCAAGTCGCAACGAAACCCAATGATATTCATGTCCTAAGCGTTTCGTTTCTTGGTTCAAAATTCAACGCGTGATTCTTGTCGTAGTACGATGCCCAATTGAAGGTGCCACATGTGGGGGATCTTTGTACGTAGCGACAAAGTTCAAGTCACGCTGGTTGTGTGGAAGCCAGATTTTCTTTTCAAGGGGGCAGTAGATTGGGTACGAAATGTCCGGAACCAGATTTGACACTCTGCCGATATCGTCACTACCCCTCTTACTTTTAAAGCCTGGTTGGGGCGAAAATGGCTTTCTGTTTTTTTGAAATGCGGTTTGCATAAACTATAGGGGCTTCTTGAATATTTTACTTTGTTTTCCGTTCTGACTGACAGTCAGTTACTTTTAAATTAAGGAAAATACAAGCTTTTTTTGCCAAACGTACTGTTTATAGTGTCATAAACGGAGCTCACGGTAGTTTCATGTTAAAACTGTACTTTTTGTTGATTGTAGGTACTTGTATTTAATTATTGTTATCCAACTTCAAGTCGATGAAATTTGGTATGGACATAATGACCAGTGGAAGTGGGTCAAATTACTTGCAAGATTTGATTGCATGCTTGAAAACTTGTGTTTTTCACGCTTAATTTGACCAACACTAAAAAGAAGAATTTCTGTAAAATTAATTGTGTCACAATTTTGACCACAAAAACAAACGTTTATCTTTTACCTACCTCAAGGCAAATTATGTTTCATGTTGGCATGTCGGCGTGTCGCCATCCTGCTCGTCATGGCTGTTCGAACCATGTTCATGCGCCGAAGCTAATTGGCTGTGACAGACAGACGGACCGACAGGTGCCAGACGGTGCTAATTTAACAATTTTTTTTTGGAAATTATAGTACTTAATTATTAACGGCTTCGTGAATGTGATTTTTACCGTATAGCTGACAAAGAGCGAAAGAGACGAGGTGTGTAATGATGATGAGTTGCCATTGAAAATGTGAACAAAAGTGGTGGTACAGACAGAAGCCGTGACAGCCTAGTGGTTTGACCTATGGCCTCCTCCTTTGTTCCGTACCTCAAAAGGATAAAAGGGAACCCTTATAGGATCACCTTGTTGTCCGTCTGTCTGTCTGTCCGTCTGTCCGTCTGTCAAGACCCTTTTTCTCTGGAACGCGTAGAGGTAGCATGCTGAAATTGACATCAAATACTCAAGCCTGCAGTCCCTTGAAGCTGTGAAAAAAATCAAACTTTTAAGTCAACGCAATCAAAAGATACAGTCATTAAAAAGGTTATTTCCATACAAATTGCCGTACCCGGAAAACCTAAAGGGCAGTTACATTTTGCTTAGAAGCAGGGCTCTGCTAACACTGGACAACTTAAAACACTGGGGAAAAGCGTTAAAACCTTTGTACGGAACCCTCGTGCGCAAGTCCGACTCGCACTTGTCCGGTTTTTTAAAGTCGGAAACAAGAAAATCCGAGAGAAAATTAAAGTATTTTATCAACAAACACAAGTCCATTTAGCACCAATTTTAAAGTAGCAATACCAGTTAAAATCGAAACAAAATCATGGCCTCTGATTTCTTGCGCGTTGTTCTGACACTAATTGAGCTCTACCGTCTGTGGCAGAGACTAAATACAGCGAAAGTCTAGAACAATTGGTTCCGTTCTTATTGGTATCTCGACATTTTCGACGAAACATGTGGCAGTATTATTGAGAATTGAAAGTCTTTTGTTTTTCATTATTTTGCTGAACGTCACTCTTTTGCCAAAAATTTAAAAAAAGCCATGCGAGTCCATGTACTATCCACCATACAAATATTTTTTCAGATGTCGATATAATGCAAAATTATGCAACATTTACATTGTATAAACACGCTGAAACAAAACAAATTGCACTTTATTACACTGTCCAAAAGTTTTCTATTCCCTTGAACTTAAATATGTACAATCTATTATGCATTGTGTTTCACGAGGCTAATAGCTATTTCTTCAAATAAAATCATCATTTACAGTCGGTCGGATTTATTTCAATTAAGTTCCACAAAATAAGCTAATAAGCTTAACATGGTAAGTATGTTACTTGTTATAGAATCTCAAAACGTTGTTACATTTATTTAAAACCTCATAGTTAAAATAGGCCGCCCAGTCTTGTTTGATGGTTAGTGATTGATGACACGTCCCATCCCAAAGTACTTAATCTAGCTACAAACCTAACCTCGAAACACACTTCACAGTTTGCCTGTGGATAAAACTTCAGTCGCAGGACGAACCCAAATAAAAGAAACACGAAAAGCCATCTCCACTGTAGCGAGACGAGTTGCTCGTTGAAAATCGACAGGTGCATGTGATAGCGTACGCCTATCGCCATTCGCTTTATTTATTAGGACCTTTCACGGCAAAAGACAGGGCGCCGATTCTCGTTTCAATCGAGATGTATCTCGATTGGAAAATTCCATAAAACTATGTTTAAGTCCAAAGGGTCGAACACGACTTTACGAATGCTGCGTAACGTTACGGTTATCGTATCGAGATCGAGAAACCTCATACTAAATTCTAGTTCCAAATTCGCTAACGGGCGGGCGCTGTTCCAAACGTCATACAAACTCGACAACGTTTACTATTAGATTTTACGTGCCGCAGGTTTCGAAAAGTCGTGCTCGACCCTCTGGACTTAAACATAACATAAATTTGGCTTATGGTAGGAAATACTTATTTGACACTTGAAGGGTACACGGAAAGAACATGTCTAGTCACCTTAGCAACTTTTTGAGTTATCGCGATTTGAAAGTTTGGAACGATATCCATTATAAAATTTTCGTATTACGTAGTTAAATGTTTTTTAGTGATAAAAAAGACAGGTTACATAAATATTTGCGTCTATAACTGAGTGGTAACTTAGCTATAGTCTACTGAGTGCTCTGTATTTTGAGCTTAAAATCTCGTTTTTAAAAAAAGTGACATGTTCTTTCCGTCTACCCTAAGTCTTTAGCCTGGGAAATGCTCACAAGTGGGGTGTGGAGGGAATGGTCGAAAGCAGCAAGTTTGACTTCGGGACTTTGTTTAGACTAGTTTGAGGGTTAACATACTAAAAGTCCCCACTCCTCGGAGGTGAGCCCTAGGGTAGGGGGCCCAAAGAAGGTCCCGTTTTTTGGTTTTTTGTTCATTCCTCGAAAACGATGTGTCATACCAAATTTCGTTATACTACACAATGAAAACTGATAAAATTTACTACAACTTGGTTATATATACCTTTTACCTATTCTCGATCGTTGTCTTAGATATGAGCTCCGAAAAACAGTTGTTTTTCAAAAATGCGTTTTTGGTATATTTTTTAAGAACTAATGTTATCAACTACCGTTGAAAATTTATATAAATTTCAGTTAATTAGTGCGTAACCCATTATTTTAAGTATTCTCAGCTGCAAATATATCAGATAATCTATCCGTAGACTGCTTTTAGTCGATACCTGTGCCCTTATTCATCAGACTTGGAACTCTTGGCAGAGTTGGTGTATCCATCGACTATAATATTACACGTTTTCCCTGGGTAGTTACGCTTTATGAATTTTAGATAGTGTTACATACAGTGGCCACTATGCCTCCTCTTGGACAAATCACTTTATGAATGAGGAATCCTCCACCAAGTAAAATGACAAGGTCCTGTAGGTGACTTGGCTTGCTAGTTGCATCAAACATGGAGTAGAGGGCTGATTTTTAGATTTTCCTCATCCTATTTACATTAAGGAGGCTTAAAGTTAAGGAGTAAGGTAAAAACCACATTTTTGAATAACGACTGTTTTTCAAAGCTCATATCTAGACAACGATTGAGAATAGGTAAAAAGTATGTACAATCAAGTTGTAGAAAATTTTATTAGCTTTCTTTATGCAGTACGACATAATTTCCTATGACTCATCGTTTCCGAGATGTAAGCAAAAAAACAAAAAACGGGTCCTTCTTTGTCCCCCCCCCCTCCCTCCTAGGGCTCACCTCGGAGGAGTGGGGACTTTTAGTATGTTTGTCTCTTAACTAGTCCAAACAAAGTCCCAAAGTCAAACTTTCTGCTTTCGACCATTGCATCCACAATCAATCATTGACTACACTACTTGTACTGATCTACAAATTTAATCTTTGCTGAACAAGCATGGAGTTATTTCGAGTATAGACGGTTATCGTTTGAGTCCTATAAAAACTGATAACCCGTGTTTAAGACTTCAAGATTATTGGAACGTTGTGGATACACCCACAACATACCAATATTCGTTTAACCTTTTCGACGATCCAACACCAATTTGCGTCATTGGGTTCTATCATCAGTAAGCCCCAGTCATGGACAGAGATTTAAAATTCGTGTATGTCTATTACAATGGGATAAATTATTTTGTAAATTAGCCATACAATCTCACGATAGAGATAAATCTCGATGGCGTCAAGAATCGGGCCCTCCGATATGGGACGCTTGGCCAATTATCTTTTTTACGCCTCTCGTTTTGAATTTAGGAGCATTTTGTTAATGGCTGAGTTTTGCAAGTGGGCGTTTCGAGAGATGTATTAAAGTGCTACCATGAGCTATGACTCGCTATAGTCGCTGTATATTCGAAATATCTCTTTCAAAATGTTATCTATACACACATCATAAATCCCCTATTATGAGTTCAGAAATCGTGACTAATGACCATCATTACGACAATCAATTTAAGTCTTCAAAAAACAGTACAATTTAAAAACAGGCTTGAATTAAAAAAAATGTCGACAAGAAACGTTAGCAGCTTTTTGCTAGTACGTAAATTATAAGTAATCTGGCAATCTAACACTCTTCCGCGGGCGCAGTATTCTCAAAGAGGGATACAAATTTTCCACTAAATAGATTGTTAACTACTTACCAGTACTTACTGGTACGTACCTACGTTCACGCGGCGCGTTCCACTATTTTTAGGGTTTACTTTTTCAGGCGGTCGTAGGGTTGCCAGGTCGCCAAACCTAATAGCTGGACAGACCAGCCAGTTTTCCGGACGTTTGGGTAAAAAGGCCGGACACCCTATATTATTGAGGATTTTGTGTCTTAGTGTTAATAGGAAGGATAGTAGCAAGTGAAAGTCCGTGGTCTCTGACTACCCCTCCGGAAAACAGGCGTGACTGTATGTATATATCGACGCTTGAAAGGATACCATTGACTAAGCGACATATGGGTAACTTTACAGGAGACGAGTTTAAAGTTTGAGTTTGATGTATGTTAATAGGTACAACAAAAAAATTGTAAGAATTTTTTTTGATTATTATCATTAATCTTGTTGAACTCTAATGAGATATGGGCGGGACTGCGGACTGCGGGAGCGACCGACAGTCGACTCGCCTGCGCTCGGCCACGCTCGGTGCTCGCTCGTTTGCTAAATGTAAAAAGCCTGATAAAAGCCCCTAGCCGGACACCGTTTATTTTGGCCGGACACACAATCAAAAAGCCTATGTCCGGCTTTATCCGGACGCCTGGCAACCCTAGGCGGGCGTGTATGGCTGTATGTAATACGGAAATTTCTTCCAACCACCATGGTAAGACCGGTGATAAAGATAGACAAATAAAAACAGCTTCACTGACAATAAAGTAGTAGGTATACTACGGCCTCTGATCCCTACAAAGGCATTGCATTGGATTTTTCTTTTGTAACTCACCCCTATACGAATGAATAAACCTGACTCGCTTCCCTCTACTGTCTATTTGCATACATTTTCAGGATTCAGGAGGCCGACTTTTGATATAACACCGGTTAAAATAGCATACGAAAGTGGTAAAAATCTGTGTTTCCAACTCGCACTTACACATATGTGTAGCCGGTTTTTAATTCGATGTGATTTCAAAATGGAGGCTTTGTACCAGTAAATAAATAATTAAATCAATAAATATCATGCGACGATAAAATTGACACCAATTGACTAGTCCCAAACTAGGCAAAGCCTGTACTATGGGTACTATACAACGGATAATCGTACTTACGTAGATAAGTACATACTTATATACATATCAAACATCCAAGACCCAAGAACAAACATTCGTATTCATCATACAAAACATCTGCCCCGACCGGGGATCGAACCCGGGACCTCAAGCTTCATAGTCAGGGTCTCTAACCACTAGGCTATCTGGTCGTCAAATTGAAGATAAAAGCCTAATTGCATGTCCTTCTTTTATGAATTTGTAAAAAAAATGTTTTATTTTTATTTAGGTAATTATGAGAACTAAAATTGTGTACCAGCACTTTCAACCCTTCCGCAATTATTTATAAGAATTATCATTGAGCACTATTATTACGGACCTATAAAACCACCTTAGAAAAATTGAAAAACACCGGACATTGTCATTTCAAAGTTCAATATTTCAAAACGGGTTAACCGATTTTAATGAAACTTAGCTAAGAACCATCTGGATTAAACTAGCTTTCGAACAAAAACCGCATCGTAATCGGCCTATCCGTTTGCGAGCTACGATGCCACAGACAGATACACAGATACACAGGTCAAACTTATAACACCCCTCTTTTTCGTCGGGGGTTAGAAAAGTAGAAAGGATGCCAAAATAGAAGACCTAGTGACTGAGTCAAATATTACTTACATTATTAAAAATGTAATATTTCTAATTAGACTTAGTTAGTTGAACATTATAATCACTTCGATAGTATCAGAATATTGTAAGTAAGTAAGTAAACACTTTATTGTACAAAAAACAGGATAAAACACAAGTTACAACAATAACATTTGAGTACAAAGGCGGACTTATCCCTTTAAGGGATCTCTGCCAGTCAACCTTTGAGTGGTGGAGAGGAATAGTTCACTGGGGATCGACACAAAGTGAGTTCATAATTATAAATATTGTATAGATATTGTTTTGTGTAAGCGTAATTGTTCTCATTTCTCTTGGACATAATTCGTATTCGCGCTAACAAACTTATTAATATTAATGCCTGTATTGATTTCTGATGAGCGATTCATCATTACGACTGATGCTGGGAAAGTGTTCTGAGAAAATGTAGTATTTCAGGCCAAGTGTTATACAGAGTTGAAGAATATTGCCTATTGATAGCCTAGGTTAGCCTAAGGCCTCTCAAGCAGAGGATCATAGTTTCAAGCTCCGGCTCGCACCTCTGAGTTTTTAGGAATTTATGTACTAAATAATAGTAACTGCAACTGCTACATAATGAGGGTCCTTAAAACACGAGTGTATTTTTATGAAACGAGGCGAAGCTGAGTTTCATAACAGGATCATACGAGTGTTTTAAGGCCTAATTATGTGGATTTGCATACATTACTTTATCTACACACATATTAAAAGTACTCTAAGATGGGTACAGAAGCCGAAGGCATATCATACACATACCTATACCTGTCACGAATTTGACTGTTTTTTTTAATCATAGACAAACATACCGAGCTGACGTTTCGTAAACTGTTTTTTTTTATTGTACATTATCACATTATTATTTATACATGTCGGACCGAACTCGACTTATATATACGATATACGTGAGTGATCCGTTTTATTTCACTATGATTGTAAATTACGTTAGTTTTTAAATTTGAAACATCGAATTAGATATCGAAAAGTCATTACGACATCGAATTCGATGTCGTATTGACTATTACTTTACTGGTGGTGGTGGTGGTTGGCGGGCGCTGTCGGCGAGCAGGCGTCGTCATGCTGCAATGCTGGTCATTTTTCACGGTTTCTGAACGCATTATTAAATAGAGGACTTATGATACGTGTTTAGATAAACATTTGTAATTTATCACGAGCTTTTTACGTAAGAATTGAAAGGCGATAATGAAATAAAAACGGATCACCCAAGTATATAAGTCGAGTTTAGACCAACATGTTTCGAACTAATTAAAATGACAATGAAAACGAGGGTCGTTATGTGCCGCTGTCAGCTGCGCTTAGGAGTCGCGCGAGCAGAGCCGAGGCGCGCAGTGTGCGTCTCAGCCGCTGGGTCGTGCGCTCCCAGAGGCAGGACTACGAATTAGTCTGAAACTCGACTTATATACGTGAGTGATCCGTTTTAATTTCATTATGATTGAGTCTCTTGGTAGTTTCATGTTAAAAGTAAAATTGAAAGGTACCTAAAAAAAACACATTTTGTTTCTGTGGTAACTTAGTATACATATAAGTACCTATAGTAAGTCTCATTACCTACATTTTGTTGCTACACCACCTCCGAAATCACCCTATATTTACCGATTATTCTATCAAAGTTTCAGCCATTACTGAGCACAGCAGGAAGTTTAATGGAGTGGAGAAAATTATTCGGTAAGGAATCGCCCCGTGGGTATTTTTTTACCGGACGACTGAGGCACGGGAAGGGTTATGAATTTATGGATATAGGTCAAATGTTGGTACCTACATTTACACTTTGGTGTTCCTTTGCCTTATGTATTGTCAGAATCTAAGGTGTTCCATAACAAGGAAAAAGTTAAAAAACCGGCCAAGTGCGAGTCGGACTCGCGCACGTGGGTTCTGTAGAAAGATTTTAACGCTTTTCCCAAGTGTTTTAAGAAGTCCAGTGTTAGCAGAGCCCTACTCTTAAGCAAAATGTACGCAGTGTGGGGTCAACTTGTATTGGTCTGCGAAATCTACAGACAGACATACAAATTTAAGATTTTGAGACTTTTCGGCGTGGTTGTGCTAAAAGAGCTACCTTCATACCAAATTTGAAGTTTCTAGGACATCTGGGACCCTTTAGGTTTTTTGAAATCGGCAATTTGTATGGAAATAGCCTTTTTAATTACTGTATCTTTTGATTGCGTTGACTTAGAAGGTTGATTTTTTCACGGATTTAAGGGACCGCAGGCTTGAGTATTTGGTATTAATTTCAGCATGATACCTCCAAGCGTTCCAAAGAAAAAGGGTCTTGACAGACAGACAAACAGACAGACAGACAGACAGACAGACAGACAGACAGACAGACTGACAGACGGACAACAAAGTGATCCTATAAGGGTTCCCTTTTTTTCCTTTTGAGGTACGGAACCCTAAAAATAAAGTTCCTAATTAAAGGATCAGGACTTTTTACATATAGGTAGTAATTCACTTTCCAAAATATCAATGGACTCCCGGATTCTGGTTTTTCCGAACCCATCAACGGACTCTCACGTTTTTGATTTGAACATTGCACCCCTCTTTCGAGGGTTAAAAACAGTATTGTCACACGAATAAGAGACTTGTGATCCCCTTATTTGTATAATTACAAACTGTAGAAGAGTTTCCGCAATTTAAAACGCTGCAAGACACAATTTTAGTCACTTGTGTTCACTCCGACGTTTCGAACAGCACTGAGTGACGTTTCGGGAACTGGTGCCACTGGGGGCGTAGGCGTCACTTATGTGGTGACAAGGTCAAGCGACTATGCGACTTCTATACCTAGTTATTCAGTTTTCTGTGATTAATATACAGTATAGCATATTCATCATCATCTTATTTAAGAGTGCTACTCTTGTCGATGCAATTGTCTCCAGTCCGTTGTTTCCAATGCAAGTTCTTTTACCTCCCGATACGACACAGCGTCTATCTATCTATTACCGATCGCAAAACTAAAGTACAGTATGTTAGCATTTAGACATCAAGTAGATGGTATCGAGTTTTAAAAATACTTCAGCTGTCAGTGGCGCCTCTTATTTCAAAGTAAGTAAGAGATTTCAATATGAACGCACTTGAACCCAAATCATATTCTTAGTGCTCACGTAGTGTAACGAACCTCAGAGACTCATAAATGAACACTAATTTCAATTGCAAAGTAAATTAACGTTTTCCCAAGTATAATTTATGGCGTCTGTAACATTCCTAGGTTAAAAAAAAAAAAACAATTTAGTTCTGGATGGAGCCATCGCGACTGTCAGGGGCCAGATAAACGTTATTTAACGAAGATTTATACAGTAGACTGAATAGTTGAAAGTTATAAGACTTACTCTCATGCGAGATAGTTGACGGGATGGCTAAGATCAGTTTTAAAGAGATCTTTGTTCAAACAGTGTTCTGACAGAATACCCACAGAACTGTGTTAAGATACGAAGAAGGAAATATTCGATTCTACGTTACGCAGCATTCGTAAAGTCATGCTCGACCCTCAGTAGGCCGAGCACGAAGTTTTCGAACACTACGTAACGTTACGTTATCGTATCGAAAACAAATCGAGAAACGTCATACTAAATAGGTCCAAATACGCTCACGGACGGGCGCTGTTCCAAACGTCATACAAATTTCTCGATAATGTCTACTACTCGATTACGTTCTCTCGGGCCTCAGATCACACTAAATGAAGCTCTGCATTCCTGTATCAGCTTCAAACTTTATCGTCATGCCGACACAGTTTCACGTTACAAAACCGATAGCTTAAAATATAGTTCTGCAGCCCTGAATTTCGTTTGTCTTGTTATATGTTGGAAGTTTTGAGGGCAAAGTTTCCTTAGAATATAAAGCGTAAAGCTCTCTGTTGGGACTAGCGTACCCTCTATGTTCATGACTGCTATGTTTAAAGATATTATATTACACACGAGATTTTGTTCATTTTCTAGATTGTGCAAGAAGGAAATGTACGTATTTTCTGCGGCGAAACACAATTTTAATAGAACCTGGAAGGGAAACTTCTATGTAACATGATTTGTGTGAGTTTATTTAATGTTAACTTTCACGGTATGCAAACTCGCTTAATTAATTTTCTGTATTCTTAATGGATGACTTTTACTCTTTGCGGCGTTTAACATGAATTATCCTGTAAATAATCAATCTATTTACGTCCCACTGCTGGGCACAGGCCTCTTCTCAGAATGAGAGGGCTTGGGCTACGGTGCCCACGCCGGCACAGTGCGGATTAGGAACTTCACAAAGTTCATTGAAAAGCTTTGCTGGTTTCCTCGCGATTTCATCCTTCACCGAAAATCTCATATTACAAATGTAAATTCCCACATATACGTTCCGGTACGAGTCCGGGTTGTAACCTATGACCATCTTTTTAGAGGGATGTTATAAGTTTGACCTGTGTATCTGTGTCTCTGTCTGTTGCATTGTCGCTCGCAAGCGAATGAACCGATTTCGATGCAGTTTTTTTTGTTCGAAAGCTAGTTTTATCGAAATGGTTTTTAGCTAAGTTTCATTAAAATTGGTTTACCCGTTTTTGAAATAATAATGAACTTTGAATTGACAATGTCGGGGGTTTTCAAACTTTTCTAAGTTGGTTAGGTTATATTAACACAGTTACGTATCTAGATAATAAAACAGTATTCTAGTCATGCCGTTTCTACTGACAGTGATTGGAAAACAGTAATGTAATCACGGTCAATATCCCGTTTTCATTGATTCATGTCATTCAATGATTGAAAGCTTTACGTAAAAAGTTAAAGCACTAATTTTATTGAAAACACTCGCTATTGTTACTCTTACGCATCTAAATGGGTTTGATTTTTCTTTTCGACCATTTATTCAAAGCGCCTAAAGTCATGAACTCATTTGTGTTGACCTCCAACGCACGTAAAAACTTCCATTTTTCTTTCCACGCGAAACAAATGTGGCAAACTATCGTGTGTACATGCCTATACTTACTTCCACTCATATCAAACGCAAACTTTCTTTAATCGTTGATAGTGGCGCCGCAGTCTAAGGATAGCTGTGAAAATGTACGCGGGATTCATAGTTCTAGTTTTTCACCACCAGACCAGACAAGTTGGTAGTCCTGGAGCTACTGACAAATGCGAGAAATTAATCAAAATGGCCGGTACCCGCGAAACTGTTTCACGCAACATAAAATTGCTTTTTCATATTGTTATCGCGTATTTTGTTAATAGCGCAGAGCCTTAATAAGACGCCATTATCTTTTATAGACGTAGGATATTATCTGGAAAGGCGTTAAGGTAATGGGGAAGTTTACTTTTAATGGGTTTTACCTGGTACTGTGGGATGGTAAATATTTGAACGCAATGATGATTTCAGAGTTGCAAAAGCGCTTGGTCGATGCAACTTCTGACCAAAGGGTTAGTAGTTTCTCTGAAGAATCAGCATCGCTATTCAGCGAGGCAACGCTGCAAATCTTTTGGACAACGTGCCACGAGGGCCTCATTTAGATATAAGTGTTAGTTTAATTAGTTTTGGTTTGGATTGAATGTCATTGTAAATTACCTTTATTACGATGATTAGGTTAGATTAGATTTATTTAATTAAATTTGAAAATGACATATATTGTTTGGCATGTTAAAATATACTTCATTCACAGAAAGATCGCCATTATTTAAATAATAAAAAATATAAAACAATTGAATTCAAAATGGGACGATGACTGCTGTCAGATCTTGTAATCTGTAAAAAATTGCGTTTTTTGACCTGGATGTATTCTCTAAATTGAAGTTCCTATAATATTGTGCCATATTATGACTTATGATGTATACTCGCAATAATAATACTTCATTTCAAAAATTTTAAAAATGCCGTGGTAGCCCTATGGTTTGACTTCGACCTTCGACCTATGGCTTCTCATGCAGAGGGTCGTGGGTTCGGGCCCTGGGCTTACACCTCTAAGTTTTTCGGGATTTATGTGCGAAATTACATACCTGCCTGTACAAACCTGCGCACTCCTGCGAAGTAATTCAGTGACGTGAGTGAAGTTCTCTACCTTCACTGGGCTCGCGTGGAAACTATAGCCGCAGCCCTCTCATTCTGAGAGGAGACCTGTGCCTAGCAGTGGCACGAAAATAGGCTGATGATAATGACGATGATCTTACTGTCCAAGTCCATACCGGAACGCACCAGTGCAAGGACTGCTTCTTAGCGTCCCGTGTCTTTATATTTTGGAGGCCTCTGTATTTGTTCAAAAATACAAAAACCAGTTTTTGGAACTACAGCAGCTATGCACCCGTAAAGTACGAACACAATATAAGTATAGGTTGCGTAAGCCTATTGTTAATTTATCACTTACCTCTAAAAACTGTCATAATTATGTGCATAAATATTTATAATAAGATACCTGACAATTTTAAGAGTCAGAACGTAAAAATATTAAAGAGTTTAGTTAGGAATTTTCTCGTGGTTAGATGTTACTATAATATTAATGATTTTTTGCATGATTCTTTTTAATATTTTTAATGTTTTATTTATCGAAGTTTTTGACATTAATTGCTAAATCGTAAATTACCTATGTAAGAAATATAAATGTATGTACACCTGAAAAGGTAGGGTTAGGTGACACTACCAGTATAACTGCAACTGTAACTGCAAATGTAACCCATTTCCCACATACATAAATAAATCATTTCATTTCATTTCATTAACGCCAGCATTAGCGAGTAAGATTGACATGGTCTGTCAGCCTTAAAGCTTTTTCGGAAGTCGCTGGTAAAATTCGCAGGAAGCCATTAGCTGCGGATAATACAAAATTGACAACATCTGTCGTGGCGATTCTTGACGAAGGCCCAGCAGTGGACGTCTTCCGGCTGAGACGATGAAGCTGTCGGAACGGTGTGTCAGTTTTGTGTGATCCTGAATGTGGCTTTCTTTTAAGGAATTTACAGGTTGCGTATTAATGAACCCTCAAAAATTCAGCCGGGGCTTGATGACTTACGTCTATGTTAACACCCCTGTAAACTTTTTTTTTGAAAAAAAAAACATAATTATTGTCAACCAGCCAGCTAGCCAGCCAGGATGAACCACGACCGTTGGGCGAGACGAACACTCGAGTGGAGACCTCGCGCAAACACTCGCTGTAGGGGGATGAGGTCGACACCTACCGACAAGCGGGTGGAGGATGCATACGGATGGCAATGGCGTGGAGAAATGGAGAGGAGGCCTATGTCTGAAGACGGACGAACTAAGGGCTGCGGTGGATGGATGGATTGTCAACCAGCAGATATACCATTTTCAAAAAAAAACACAGGAGTGGTGCTCACTTAGACTTACCTACTCAAACCCTGGCTGCCAACAGCCGGTTAATTAAAACGCACCTTGTAATGTGAATGCTGAAAATATTATATACTATGCATGTTTCGTTATAGACATAGTAAGAAAATCTTTCCCACGGGCCAGGCAAAAATCAATCTTATGACAATGTCATAAACATTTTGACAGGGGAAAGTTTATCTCAATTTAACTATATATACCCATTCAATCAAGGTAGCTTCTATTGGAACTTCACAGAAGTAACTTTCAGCAGCCTTAAGAGAGTGGTATCACTTGTAATCATACTCGAGTCTAGGTGAAGCGTAGTGAAACGTAGGGCGGTATCGATATGATTGTGTCATTTTCAGTATGGAAGGAGACAATATTTCTATGTGAAATTGGATAGAAAACAAATTACTTTCGCTGAAAGATTGACTGAAGTGCTCTTAGGGTGAGCGCGTACGTATCTGAAGAATATAATATAAGACGTACTTATTTGGAGTGGCGGAGTAGCTTGATGACACTGTACCTGTTCCAACTGGTACCGTATAAGAAGGACTGATGTAGTAAGAAATAGTCAGCAGTCAATAAGCAGTCTCAGATTTAAACCGACGGAAAAAGGCTTCTCTTGTGGATGCGTGTTTTATGTTATTGTTTGATGTGCAGAACACTACTACTTAACTTTTACTTTTTAAAAACACTCTTTGCTAATTTGACTAACTATACCACACAAACATTTTTTTAATTTACTTGTGAGCTCTAGCTTCAATAATATTATTATTTAGTTTGACGAAACTATCAGTATCAAAAGTAGCTTGTCACAAAAACGCAGGTACCTATTAAAAATTGTCAAACTTGCATGATGTTTTGTACATGGCTGTTAGAGCTCGTTTTAGGGGTTCCTAAGCCAAAATGGCAAAAACGGAACCCTTATAGTTTCATCATGTCCGCCTGCCTGTCTGTCCACGGCTCAGCTCAGGGACTATTGGTACTAGAAAGCTGTAATTTCGCATATACTTGCACACATTAATTAGGCCGAAAAAGTCCTGAGGGAAAATCTTAAAAACCGTTTTATTTTTTAAAGATCCCTTAGCTATATCGCTCCGGGAATATTGCCGCAGGAAGCTGAGTCTTAAAGCACAATTCGGATTCCTTTCGCCAAGCATAACACTAAAAATTTACAAGTTTGGGTCCAAAATAATCTTCGAGTGTACGCGATCCCCTATATAGGAAAGCATCCATCACGGAGGACTATGTTTTTGCAAAGATATTGTGTTTTGCCTCAGGCCTGTTATACTCGTAAGATGTTCTGCGAAGTATGGGAACAACGTCGAGCTACGAAATGTTTACAGCTTCTAGTAGAAATTAGGTTAAATTGCGATGCCGCAGTTAGTAAATGTACCAAGAAGTGATGTGAGCTGTCACTTATTTGTCTTGGAGTTATTTCATGAATTAGGCATCACATTACCTAACCTCTGATTGCGGAAAAGCGTAGTCAATTGGTATTTGGTCCTGTCTCTCAGTACCCACTTAATCACTAGCAAAGTTTTTAAAGAAAAAAAAAAAAAAAAATTTAGCACAAACAGTTGAATAAACTCAGAGTGGTATTGAGAATGGCCAAACATGATACAACTTTTTTTAGAGTGTAAAAAAGTGAAATAACACTTCTAATAACATAAACCTTAATACATAAGTTTTATCTAGTATTCAGATATTTTACTGTATGTAAAATTTTTAGTGTTCCGTAGATAAAATGACAAAAACATAACCTTCATAGTTTTGTCATTTCTGTGCGTCTGTTTATTCACGGCTTCCTCATTTATTATATTATTCAAAATATAAACAATGTACTTTCAGCGTTTTAAAACAAAACTGGAATGAAAATGCGGCCTCTATTTTCTTGGCTCCCGCGCACCATATATGATTTTGAGATGTAACCGTTTGAACTCCCGCTCGGGCTAAACATGCGAGTTAATGTTACAAAGGCCATTCGACCTGCCTCTGTCAATATACGATGTACACTTACAGCGGTATATTATACACGGTAAAGTGTAAAGTGAAAGAATATGAATAGGGTATAGTGAATGCCAAATTGTTCAGAAACCGTTAGCCTAAGATAGCGAGACTTGACACCAAATACTGAGGAAACCCGACCCCAAATAATACCTAATGTTAAAAAAAAAAACAAAAATGCTCAAGGAACATACATAAAAAAACTATAGCATAATTATAAGGAAAACAAAAAAATAAAACAAAGATAAAATAACACAACGGATTTCAAATGCTCGTACCTAGTCCACGCACAAATTTTGTCATGAAATATTTTTACCTGTTTATTAAATTTGATTTCATTTGCAAACCGTTTACAAGCAACCATTTATAAATAAATAGCATGATCATCACTAAAGGAGGCAACTGCTTCCAATGACCTTGTGCGATGGATTTAAGATGTGAACTTCTAGTTTGAAGATCAACGTATCACCGAAAAGTGAAAAAAAAAAGACTCGAATTGATTAAATCATTATTAGTTAAGTGACGCGCAATTAAGGAAAGAAAACGGTACCATTACACTATTGTACCACAAATGGAAACAATTAATTCATAGATTTTTCAATCATTTGAAATTATAATTATTATAAGTTTTTTCGCGAACGTGTAAACATCGGGGTTCCCTTTTCTAATTATACCCTTTTACAATGTTCCTAATGTTTTCGCCTTAACATTGTAAACGAATATTTTGTAACACATGAAATTACTCGAAGTAATTGGTAGTTGTAGCTGGCTACGAATACCGCTACGCCTCGCAGCCAGTGCTACGCTTTCGTAGCAGTCGTAAAACTTACGAATTGTAACAAAATATTGTCGTTAAGTATAATTTTTGGCTGAAATGAGAATTAAGATAATAACAATTTTACAAACAAGCTCAGATAGTTTACACGGAAGTGGGAGTTTTAGGGTTCCGTAGACACGAAAGGAAAGTGCAAACAACACAGTAACCATAATAATTTATATTATCACAAAAAACATTTTTAATACACGCTTTTTTGGCAACTGTACTTTTCGTTTACTGCGCTTGTATTGTCATCCAACTTATTATTATATTCATACCAAATTTCAAGTCGATACTATACTGCAATAAATGGTCAAAAAACGCTTTGCACATTTTGAAGTAAGAGCTTGTAATTACAAAAAAGGCACATTCTGTCAATGCCTAGGTGTATTTTTAAAATTAGTATAGTGGAGAGGACCATCAACATTTTTTATTTTTTTTTATTTGAACATGACATTTGTGTAGTTTGTCTGTGGTTGCGTATTGTAAGAGCTAATGTAACTTGTTTTTAGAAAAAATGACTTTGTGCCAAGTTTCTTGCGGCGCATTCTTCTTGGCAATCATGGTCTTTCCGAAAGCGCTGGTAGACTAAAAAAAAATGACGTGTAAAAGAGCATTCAACTGCCTATTTGCTGAATAAAATTTTGAATTTTGAATTTTTTGAATTTTGACACAGAACCCGTGCTGGCGGTCCAAGCTCACTCTCGTTCGGTTTTTATCCGGTTCAGATCCGTGCGGTGTCGTGTCGGCGGCGCATTAAGCCCGTTTACATGCAGCACGTCGATCAGCAGTGTGTTAATGGCTGTACAACATTGTACAAGAGTTTAATCAAACATTTTAAAAAAATAAAAAAAATCTCCCACAGAACCCGTGCTACCGTTGCAAGCTCACTCTCGTCCGGTTTTTATCCGGTTCAGATCCGTGCGGTGTCGTGTCGGCGGCGCATTAACGTAGCCGGCTGCCGCTTACATGCGGCACGTCGATAAGCAGCGTGTTAATGGCTGTAGAACATTCTGGAAGCGACAAGAAAAAAACATGGAGACTATTGAAAATCCCTTTTTTATGACAATTGTGAGAGATAAGATCAATGTTGTTTTTAACCTCCGACCCAAAAATATGGTGTTATAAGTTTGACGCTTGTATCTGAGTATCTATCTGTGGCATCATTGCTCCCAAACAGATGGAGCGATTTGGACGCGGCTTTTTAATCGAAAGCTAGTTTAATCAAGATGGCTCTTAGCTAATTTTCGTGAAAGTCGATTTAGCTGTTTTTGAGATACTGAACTTTTAAAATAAAATGTCGGGGTTTTTTTAAGTTTGCGATAGTTTCATGTATTAATGTAAATTTTATTCAATAAAAACATCCAATTACAAAAAAAAAACAAAAATAAACAAACTAAAGATCAGCGCTAGGTTTCGCCAATAGGATCGATGACAAAAATGAATAATAGAATTAACATAAAAAGTGGCATCCGCAATATGGTTCATCAATAATTAATACTAACTATATAAGTTTCATGTTAAAAGTTGGTAAGGTTATTTGTGAAAATTGTAGGAGGGCTGGTCTTTTAAGGAAAATATTGCCATAGACGCAATCTTTCTACACGTTTTTAACATGAAATGAATGAATGACATAAATCGTTCGTGTTGCAAAATCCCTGTGTAGGTCCGCAACGTGTAAGGACTATGGTCTTTTAAGTAACTTTTGGTCGAATTTTCGACTTAACACTATTATGCTAAAGTTAGCTAGGAAGCTCAAAGTCACTCAGAGGGCGATGGAGAGGGCTATGCACGGGGTTTCTCTGCGGGATAGAATGAGAAATGATGATATCCGCAGTAGAACTAAGGTTACCGACATAGCCTGAAGAATTGCAAAACTTAAGTGGCAGTGGGCGGGGCACATATCTCGCAGAACTGATGGCCGATGGGGTCAGAAGGTTCTCGAATGGCGTCCACGGACCGGGGGATGAGCTGTCGGTAGGCCTCCAACAAGATGGAGCGACGACCTAGTAAAGATTGCGGGAACGCGGTGGACGCGGAAAGCACAAGACCGGTCAGAGTGGAGAGCCGCGGGGGAGGCCGCCGTCCAGCAGTGGACGTCTTTCGGCTGACATGATGATGATGATGACTATTGTGCTAAGATTCTTGAAGTAGTTTGACGTAATTTTAGTACGAGTAATATAACTTGAAGCGGCAGTAGGCCGCGTGGGCGGAGCACATTCGCATTGAAATATTCCTGATGTTCTTAACTGTGTTTAGAAGTCGAAGTGTGGGCGAACTCCTACGATATTTATATCCAAACTACGCTATTTTAAGTCAGTGTTTTGACAAAAAGCCAAAATATACTTAGCGGCATTGTTCACAAAAATTCGTTTGTCCTTTTTTGTCACATTGACATTTCCGTTAGTAAGAAGAAGGCAAAACCTATTTTAACTTAATGGAGGCTTGAGTGACGTTTACGAATAATGGCAAAAAACGTGGCTCAGTCATATGCATAATCTTGTATAGTTGAGTTTAAATAGCATGCTAGTGAGAATAAATTACTTACGAATAGATAACGTTAGTCTAAAACAAATGTACAATGGACTAACACTACCTACAAAGTAAATTAAAATATAAAAACTAAAACTAACTTAAAAAATTAAAAATTAAATACCTACCAAACCTGGACCTCTCGGCAGGGTGCCCATCACGCAGGCAGCATTCCCGCGCTGAATTGCAATAGCAATTCTTTGCGCGAGAAAGCTGCCCGCGCGAGGGTCGCCTGTTGCCTCTTTCAGGCGTTTGCTCAGCTCCTTGTGGAGCCCGAGCGCACCCTTACCCCAAGGACCGAGCTTCTCGACGCCAAACGGCATGAACTCGTATTGGGCGCCGAGACAGGTGTACTTGCTGACTTTGAGGCGCTCCCGGGCGTCCGCAGCCGCTCCTGCCCGTTTGCTTGTTAGTGGGACGTAGGACGCTGCCAGGGTTAGTCTTGTTAGTTCCATTATACCTTTAAAGTGACACGGAAATAAGTGATAAATCTATATAAATCGTGTTACACCATTAACTGCTTTATTTTTTCGATTTGTCTCCGTCCAGAATAATAGATACCTACTATGTAAAAAAAGAGGGGAAAACATCACAAAAAATATTAAAGAAATTCATTTTCTCTTACAACGGGCTATGGAGGTACGAAGTTCGCCGGGTCAGCTAGTGCCACATAAAATACAGTGTGGAACTTCAAACGATAAATTTAATGAGACCTAATCCTGCGACTTATATCTGCGTAGGAAGAAGCCAAAAACGTTCCCGTCATTACCTGGAATTGGTAAAAACAGCCGAATCACCAATTCATGCGGTCACCTTACCCAACCTCGTATCACGGCTTACCATATCACCAAACTTTACACCTTATTCCACGGAAACAAGGTTTAAATCTCAGTAAAGAACTTGGTGGTAAACGAGGTGGGGGAGTTAGCCCTGGTAATGTGCAGTGGTGGTGATAATTGGCTTCACCGCAATTACATGGTTTATGCTAAATGACTGTTATTGTGTTATAGGAACGGAAATTAAAGGTAAGGGGGAAATACGGTGTTTTTCTTTGGAACACCAAAGAAATAATACACTATTTGGTGGGGAGTTGCAAGTAGAAACGGTCCTTGAGCACTTTTTATGTGGTTTCAAGATTGAATATAGTTGAAGGGATTTAAGCTTTTTCGAAAGTGAGCAATATACCAGCAATACTTACTTATGAATGACAGGTAAGGGACGTCGTCAGAAAGTGTGACGGTGGGGTTGCATTGTATTGCATTAAGTGGTAAGAATGATGTTGCATTTTGGCACTAATGTTTCTTTTGTCACATTTAAATCACCGTAATATTTCTTAATTAATGACCTGATTTAGATAAGGTGTTGCTTCGTCTGCATCCCGCGGGAACTTTATACATTCTCGGGATAAGTAGGCTGTGTTATTACAAATGTGAATAAGTTTAATAGTTCTAGATATTACTTCTTACATAATCAAACAAACTTTACACCTTATCACTTTATCAAATTTAATCTAAATAGGTATTACTATGTACGATACGACAAATAGTCATAATCTTAGAATTTGATTAATTTATAAACCCCTTTTCAAATACCAAAATAAAATACCAAAAAAAACTAGCATCACGTTAATTTTAACTAAAAGCAATTAATTTACTGACGCATATGTATTCATGTACACCATTCAATCAATAGCATTCAATCAATCGATTCGTGTGGCAGTGGAGGGGGAGGTATTGTATGTAAACATACATTTTTTGTCGCAAAAACATAGAGCTATCTCAAACGTGTGGTTGCAGTGAGAAAATTGTTTCAGTTCATGTATATGGGCCTCCGCAAAGTAACGCCTGATTCAGTAAGTTGCACGCTTGCTTTCCTGTTAATGTTAAAAACCTACAGTAGAATTGAGAACCTCTTTTTTTTTTTAAATCGGTTAAAATAAAAACGTGGTTTATCTTATTTCCCAAAGGTGGCATTAGGCGTGTTAATATTTGCGCTAAATATTAGCTTTCAATATTTGGTTAAGCTCTAGGCGTCCCAGGACTCAAATTTTCTTCGAGAAATAAACAGTCTGGGAAAATAATTGTAGGCGAAAATAAATGTGTAGCTGTTTACAGCAATTACAGAAGAAACCGAAAGTTAAAATGTTATTTACGATTAATATTAATTAGATTAGACAATGCTATATTTACTTGACGAACTCCTAAGACAAGTAGTCAAATAATTTGGATATAAGTACTTAACCTGGTGCCCTTTGTCTAGTAGATTTTTTTGTCATAATTATTGTTCGAATTGTTTGTCACCATTTTTTTTTTTCAAATAAAACCTAAAATAATTCTAGAAAATATTTTACACGGGCTAGGCGTAGAATAGGTACTTAGGTTAGGTTAATTTTATAACTTTCCTGAAAATTTGATATTTTCAGTGGATAGGCAGGAAACGTACCTCTAAAGCCACACCTGACCTGGCTCCAGCAATTGAGTTTTTCTTTCTTGACACTATTTGAACATCATCATCATGTCAGCCGAAAGACGTCCACTGCTGGACATAGGCCTCCCCCAAGGCTCTCCACTCAGACCGGTCTTGTGCTTTCCGCATCCACCGCGGTCCCGCAATCCTTACTAGGTCGTCGCTCCATCTTGTTGGAGGCCTACCAACAGCTCGTCTCCCGGTCCGCGGACTATTTGAACGTAATGTCAGAATATTGACACTAATGCGTGGACATAGTTATTACTTTTACACAGTTTCGTAGCGTTATTTAGAAAATTAAAGAGTCACTTTATTTGCGTGTAGAGAAAATTGTAGCGTCACTCGCGATTCACTTGTTTTGGAGTTCGTTCATTTTTCAAACTTTTGTCCTGAGGTACGGGGGAGGGGGAGAAAAGGATAGGATTGTGTTACCAGTGTTATTTTTAATGTGTGATAGTGCGTTCGAGTAAATGTGTGAGAGTATGAAATTAAGTTAATAATTAAATAAAATAAACAAGTAAGTAAATAACATAAACTGGCGCAGCCAGTCAGTATAATTTCAATTATGACAAGCAATCATTATTTAGATCAGACATGACTGTCATTACATTAGGACAATCGACATGTATGCGAGACTATAATAATAGACCCGTACTTAACCTCCATATCAATAGTTTAAAATAATATTCACTTAGCATAACAATTTTTGAAACTTCAACTTACAAACTCAAGTCAGCAAGCAGAGGACTCAAATACTAGCTTTTCCTTAAAAGGAAGAGACGCCGGTTCTTGTAAATTCACCATACATTTTTAATTAACGTAGAGAGACGTAAGTACCTACTTATTGTGATATTGCGTAACATTGCGTCATGACAGTCGAAAGAGATGCCAAGGCATTTTTGAAGCCAGTTGAACGAATGATTTTGGCATACAACGGCATCGGTAGGCCGAGCACAAAGTTTACGAATCCTGCGTAACGTTACGTTATCGTATCGAAATCGAGAAACCTCATACTAAATCTTAGTTCCAAATACGCTCACGGGCAGGCGCTGTTCCAAACGTCATACAAATTTCTCGATAACGTTTACTACTCGATTACGTTACGCAGGCATCGAATGTTCGTACTCGGGCCTCAGAATCCTTTTGTTACACGAAAGCAATCTTCCGAGGCGCTCGGAGCGGCGATCCTTTTCGTCCGTCAAACATCAGCTTCGGCCGATTCCGAGTGAGTTAGACAATAAGCCTGCCGCTTGCTCTTTCAGTAAAAACCGGACAAGTGTGAGTCGGACTCATGCACGAGGATTCCGTGTTTTAAGATGTCCAGTGTTAGCAGAGCCCTGCTCCTAAGCAAAATGTACGCAGTGTGGGGTCGTCTTATATCGGTCTTTGAAATCTACAGACAGACATAAAAACAAAATAAGATTTTGAGAATTTTGTGAGTAGTTGTGCTATAAGAGCTACCTTCACACCAAATTTCAAGTTTCTAGGACAGCTGGAAGTACCCTTTAGGTTTTCAGGGTACGACAATTTGTATGGAAACAGCCTTTTTAATGACTGTATCTTTTGATTGCGTTGACTTAGAAGGTTGATTTTTTCACAGCTTCAAGGGACTGAAGGCTGAAGACAGACAAACAAACGGACAACAAAGTGATCCTATAAGGGTTCCGTTTTCGCCTTTTGAGGTACGGAACCCTAAACAATCGAAAGCTTACTCACTACACACACAAAATAGCGTTAACATAACCTGGGTTAACTGCTCGCGATAATCGTTTTATTTATGCACGCCGGGTCAGGTTATCTCGTCGGAGATTCGCATAATCTGCGCTGTTTAATTTCGGCTCGACCTTTTTTATAATTAAGTGTTTAGGGGCTCGGGGTGATGCTTTGCGTACATAGTATAGTTTTTTCATAGCATCAGGGTACGGAGTCATCATCATCATGTTAGCCAAAATACGGCCACTGCTGGCGGCCCCCAAGGCTCTCCACTCAGACCGGTCTTGTGCTTTCCGCATCCACCGCGGTCCCTCGATGTATGTATGTATGGAGTCAATTTCTCTAGTTTTTTTTAACACGAACTAGAGGGGTGTTTTAAGTTTCACCTGTGAATAGGAGTACCTTTGTATATGTGTATAATAAATAGGTGTACCTGTTCATTTGCGTATCTATATACGGGTGTATCTGTCTGTGGCATCATAGCTCTTAAATGAATGAACGGATTTGGAGGCGGTTTTTTTTAATCAAAAGCTAGTTTAATCTCAATGGTTCTTAGCTAAGTTTTATAAACATCGCTTGAGCTGTTTTTGAGATATTGAACTCTGAAATTAAAATGTCTGGGGTTTTTCAACTTTTGGATATGATAGAGTGAGTAAAAACCAATTTTCAGACAAATAAATAGAAATCGTGAACGTAAATAACAACTTCTTAGTGATTTAAGCGTCAGAGGTTCAATAAACTCGAACACCAACTTGAAAACAAGTAGGCGTTTTGCGTTGAAAATCCGTCAAAACAGGGTACTTCGGCTTCACTTGATACTTCTACGCAATTGGAGCAAAGCACTTTAATTGCCGAACGTAGCAGTACAAAGTCGATACTCACCATTAAATCATTAAATTTATCATTTCAATTTGAAAATTCCCTTTGGAGCGTAGACGCAAATTACGCAATTATCTACACTGATTTAATAAATATACGCTCTTGAGGTGATTTGCATATCTATGGAATAAATAATTGGGGAACGAATTCTAACCGATCCATTTGAAGGGTTAAAATTTAAGGGATGAACGTTGGAGGAATTTCGTGAAAACACTCTTTGCTCTATTAACCATTATGCTAATAAATACTCCTTTTAACCCCCGACGCAAAAAGAGGGGTGTTATAAGTTTTACCTATGCATGAGTGTCTGTGTATCTGTCTGTGGCATCGTAGCTACTAAACGAATGAACGGATTTTAATGCGGCTTTTTTTAATCGAAAGCTAGTTTAATCGAGACGATTCTTTGCTAAGTTTCATAAAACACAGTAAGTATACTGAAAAAGGAATGACATGGTAAATGTCCCTGTATCTGACACCTTCAATCTTAATTTTATAAAATACTAGCTTATGCCCCGCGGCTTTGCACCCGTGAAATATTTCAAAATGGGCTAGTTCCCTATCCCGTGGGACTTTCGAAAAATCCCTTCTTAGTGCACCTCTAGGATACTCAAGGTACATGTTTGCCAAATTTCAAGTCTCTGGGACCAGTGGTTTAGGCTGTGCGTTGTCTGTCAGTCAGTCAGTCTGTCAGTCAGTCAGTCAGTCACGGTCTTCTTTTATAGGTATAGATAAAGGCGGCACTTTATCGTATAAAAAAAACCGGCCAAGTGCGAGTCGGACTCGCGCACGAGGGTTCCGTAGAAAGATTTTAACTCTTTTCCCCAGTGTTTTAAGAAGTCCAGTGTTAGAAGAGCCCTGCTCCTAAGCGAAATGTACGCAGTGTGGGGTCAACTTATATTGGTCTGCGAAATCTGCAGACAGACATAAAAATTTAAGATTTTGAGACTTTTTAGAGTGGTTGTGCTATAAGAGCTACCTTCATACAAAATTTCAAGTTTCTAGGACAGCTGGAAGTACCCTTTAGGTTTTTGGAAATCGGCAATTTGTATGGAAATAGATTTTTTAATGACTGTATCTTTTGATTGCGTTAACTTAGAAGGTTGATTTTTTCACGGCTTTAAGAGACCGCAGGCTTGAGTATTTGATTATAATTTCAGCATGCTACCTCCACGCGTTCCAGAGACAAAGGGTCTTGACACACAGACAGACAGACGGACGGACAACGAAGTGATCCTATAAGGGTTCAGTTTTTTCCTTTTGAGGTACGGAACCCAAAAAACTTGTACCAAGTAAGGCCTTCCACGGCTAAATCACTTGCTCTTATTGTAAAATTTAAGGACCGCCAAGCGACATACAAAATGACCACAAAAATCAGTCTTCCGCATGTAAATGTCTTGTATAATGGAAAATTTCGCGCCCCAAGCCATAGTACCCGATTTATAACGCCACGCCCCCTGTCCAGCGAAACATTTTCATTTAATACCGACTCAGCGAAATAAAGCAAGTTATTTGGTGTTAACCCTTAATGCCTCATTGACACGACAACCGCAGTCTAAAAAGCTATTTTTTTCATTTTTGTTTTTCCTACACGCGGTTTGGGACTTGGTGATCGGTATTAGAGTTCAATTCTGTTAGGCTGGGGTTTTTGTAGTTGTATTGTACTGTTGCATACCGGAATAGTTGGTATTTGTAATAAACGAGTCGTTCTACGAAGGGGCGTCACGTATCGTGCAGGCCGTTTATGATTTTTTCGCTGATTTTCCGGTCTGGATAGTGATAGAGATTTTGTCAGCATTGTACAGGTTTTTGAGAGTCGGCAGCGTGAGTGTTGATGCTTATGCTGTCACGGGCGTTAGAGTTGTGGATTTAATTGTACATAACATAACTTTAATTGCTCAGCTGGAAAAACATGAAACAAGTACCTAAGCGCCATAAATTCCAGTTAGTAAAGTAACTACAACACTTAATAAAAATAATAATTTTAATTAATTAATAAAATCATATATACGTTATATAAAACAAAGTCGTGTTGATTACAATACTTACATCTCAAGAACGGTTGAACCGTTATTTATGATCTTTGAGTTGTTGAATTTGTCTCCGCCCCGAAATGTGAAATTACTATAGAAATATCGGAAAAATTCACGGATTAAAAATAATACAGAATGGTTCAACTCCGCTATCTTCCACAAATTAGACAACTCACGTCACCCATTTTATTGACTGCTAGGTGGTAAAAAATACGACGAGCCAGATAGTCTAACATAACTCTTAGTTAAATATTATAAAATGGACTAAGAGTGTCGTTAAAAACATTTTTTTTTCTAGCGCATTTAAAATATCTTGGCCTCTCCATGATGACCTAGGTCCTAAAAGTACTAAAAATAATTGCATATTTGGATCGACTCACAAAGAACTTTCAACTATGTATACCAATTATTTCACTGGGCTTCTCTATGACAACTTGCTATTTCACATTAATTCAAAATAAACCAAATATCAAGATAATCACTGGAATCGCGCGTGAAACTTAAGCGTTTAGTTAAACTTTAAGATGATGCTACAAAGCGTAGAAACGTTAATAATATTTATGATGTGAATAAATTCTACTACGTATATACGAATGCTAGCAACGATGTTAAGTTTTAACACTCAGTGCCTATTCGTGATGAAAAATAAACATGATATGGGAAGAATGCATTGTTGATGAGATCAGACACAACTTTTAAGTACCTAACTAAGTTTCTTTGTTTTTAAAATATGACAAATACATAAAATCTGCAGGTTTTTTGGGGTGCGATTGCCAATAATTTTTGACCATGACGTAAAAATACATGCAAGTTTTATAAAATATAACATGAATTAAGTTACCAATGCCTAGTTAAGAACTAACATTTGCGGTCATTTCTTCATACAAACATTCTCGACTGTTCATCAATCCCCAGATCAATGTTTTTTTTTTTTTAATAAGATCAGTATAACCGGTATCGGTATCCAAACCCATTATACAGTTAAGACAAAAATAAGCGCAAAAATCAAAATAGTCAGACGCAAAGTTTCATGCTTCCTTCCTATTCAGTTTGCAAAAGTTCGTTACGATTGATCAAGTTTCGGAGGAGGACGAAACCTCGATTTTATAGGTAGTTTTTCACTTAGGATTTTAGTCGGAGATGCAGTTGTCCTTATCGCTTTGATTCTAGTCCCGCCTACGTCAGCGCGACAGAAATTGATTTAGGATTCATAAATCTGAAGGAGGGCTCAGCTAATGTTGCCTCTTAAGTGCCCTATCCACATTAGCATCGATCTAGCGAAGTTTCGCAAACGACTTGTGTAGGTAGGTCTGTGCGGGAACAGTTCAAGTATTCACGTGAAAGCAGTAATGAGATGTTGCTCGTTAACTTTATTATCCACGTGATGCCCCGGGGCCCCGGGGCTCGGGGCTCGGGGCAAGGGGCCTAACAATGAAAGTTCCCCCGTTTGGGGAATGGAGCGTGTTAACAAACGTTTTAAAGCGCTTCGTTATCTCCGCTTTCGTTCTTAGGTCCTGATATGGTTGGGCAAATAAATATGAAAGGTTGTAAAGTGATGGATTTAGAGTTTGGCCAGTCAGCTTTTTTGTTAAGAGGTTGTTGGTTAGGGCTTGGTAGCGCCGCAGTTTGAATGTGCTTTGGAGCTTTTTAGTGATCGCCGGCTCCTGCCTTATTATGTCAAATACGTTAAAAATAATCTCTTTCCTTTGAAAACATGTGAAAATTAAAATTAAATGTTAATAGTGGTGCAGCAGCAATATGACGCCCCCGAAGACTTGGAGACGACGTATGACTTGAGTACTTATTCTTTTATCTTATACTAATTATGGTTTATTTTATCTTATACTAATTATGGTTTATTTTCGATGACAGACTTCTTTTTCTTTGTCGGAGTGGAAACTCGTTGCGAGTACCACCAGACCTGGGGACAGTCTGGTGGTTATGTGGGACTCTCTCTCTCTCTGTAAAGGAGAGAAAGGGGAGAAGCATACCCACTGAAACCACTCCGGTGTTGCCCTCCTACCGGGTTGCTAGGTACCGGGGGATCCCTAGGGATGCACCAGCGGTACTCTCCGGACCGATCACAGACTCCTAACTTACTAACGTTTATCGACGACATAAAGAAGTTTGTCTCTCTCGCACTTGCGTATTTGTTAGAAAGTGACCAATGCTTTATGTCATCGATAAAATTTACCGTGCTAGGGCAGCATGAATAGCCCCAATTTATTCAAATTCAAATTCAAAACATTTAATTCGGAACATTTCCTTATAGTGCTAGTTTACAATTACATTATCCTATGTTAGTTCAATCTAAATCTAGGTTTACATAATATTATAAACTAAGCCTTATTTATTTATGAAATGTATTTTTTTATAATAAGTATAAAACAAAGTCGTGTTAGTTATACCATTCTATAAGTCAAGAGCGGCTGGGCCGATTTTTATATTCTTTGATTTTGTTGGATTTGTCTGCGTTCCGAATAGCAAATTAACTATTAAATCAGGGGAAGATATCTCGAAAAAAATATATGAAGAAAAATCATTTTCTCATACATTTTCTATGGAATGGCCTCGGCGGTACGAAGTTGGCCGGGTCGGCTAGATTAACATAAAAATTTAATTCCCTGCGGCGCTACTAGTACTTTTTACCCGACTGCTGCCGAAAAGGAGTGCTATTTTTCAAGTATCTTATTTAATAATTAGCCGCTCTACAGCTTAAACGGCTTGGTGGTTTTTAATGTGCAAGATGTCATTCGATTTAGTTTGATTGTAGGAGAGCTATAAGTTATACTATTTTAGTCAAAATACAAGAGGGGGAGAGTGGCGTTCTGAAGTCGAATTTCACTGAAAGTATCTTGAGACGTACCTATTGTGAAAGAATTTTTGCTTTTTGCACATTCCTCGTGTTTTACAATATGCGTGGTGTAAGTTTTGTGTGTAGTGTACATTTTACGAACTGTACATATTGCTCCAAACGGACCACGGCAACATGACACAAATCAAAAATTTACATCTCACGTACACACGACATAAAGCTTTCGTTTCGACCTGTTAAGAGGTGTATTCAGGGGTAATTAAAATTGCTTAATTCTAGGTTTCAAGGCAATATTTTGTCAACTAGCAACTGTTAGTCTATGGCATGCTACCGTTGAAGTGTAGGTAATTTACCAAAAAGTTTTGCCTACCGCAATAAAATAATTGAGTACCTAGCAGCAATTTTACAAGTAATTTAAAAGACTAACAATAAAATATAAAATAAGGAAGGTACATAATTTAGCTATTATGTAAAACATAATGGACTCCACAGTCTGGGTGCATATTAAAATCGTAATCCTAAATGAAACATATTGAGCATAAAAGAAAATTAAACGTAGTTAAATTTCTTACTCACTTTTACTGCAAGGCTTAACACGTCAACAGTCCACGCCTCTAAAGCCGGGTTTAGTTTAGATCTGCAAGAAAGATCATGCAAGTTGCAATAGAATGCGAGGCCGTAAAACGAACGAGTCTGGAGTGGGAAATCGAACAGCGCATTGTATTGCAACTTGCATTGTCAAATGTTATTGTTGTAACTTGTGTTTTATCCTGTTTTTTGTACAATAAAGTGTTTACTTACTTACTTGCACGATTTTTCTTGCAGGCTTAAACTCGGCTTTACATTAGAGCTTGCATGTACATTTTCCATGTCAAAAATGCAGCAAACAAAAAAACATACGCCATTATTCATAAACGTCACTCAAGCCTCCATTAGTTAAAATGGGTTGTCTTCTTTTTACAAACGGAAGTGTCAAATTAGTACCCATATCGGATACTTAATTATTGTTACCTATTTAGAAATTACTACTTGTTTATTTAAATGATAAATTTTTAAATATATAAACTTGACACTAAAAAAAATCATTAATTATAAGTAAATATAGCAAAACTGAACAAGAAGAATCATCAAGGGTTTCTTTTTACTACCGGAGCCTTAAAAAGAGGCAGTAAAAGTGTTAAATTCCTGAGGACAATTAATACCCGAAGTTTACGAGGTTATTCGTGCTGCAAAACGACTGAAAGGTACAGAGCAAAGGATCGTAAAAACATAATAACGTAATATTATATTATTCCTTAGCATGAAACACTTGCTCAGTCGGGTTTCATAGCTTTCTTGAACTAGGTACTTATAACACATTTATAATATAAATGGAACCCATTTTAAAATTCGCTTGCGGCTGAAAATTTATCTTAACTTAATAGTTTCAAGTGGCGTGCATCTGTGTAAAAATACATGCCTTAATAAAATACAATGAAATATTTTTCAATGTTATTGAAGCCATGTTATGCAACCGGTTTTTGGGGACCTTTAGTTTTATCTGGCATAAAATTGATTGAAAAAATCGGATGACAAGTTTGTTTCATTCATCATCGTCAGCCTATTCACCAGTCAGGAAGGCCCATTTTCGTAACCGTCTGTAATTACAGTCAAGAATCTTTGTAAGAAAAACACGCGCATTTTCTATTGCCAAAAAATCACCGAAGACACACTTTTAAGCTCTCCAGAATTCAGCTATTTTACATACAATATGTTCTACGCTATCGCTACGCTGGTCAAACATAGGGGCTTGTAGATTAAACCACATAAATTGGGATTAAAATCAGCTTTCGAACCTGGGCAGCGTACGTGTCGCGCATCTTAAAAAGAAAATACGCGACAAAAATGGTTTTGTTTTTACTTTATCTAAAGTCTGCACGCTTGACACGATAATTTGTAATCCAAACTAACATTATAAATGCAAAAGTAACTCTGTCTCTCTTTCTGTTTGTTATCTCTTCACGGCAGAGGGTCGAGCACGACTTTACAAATGCTGCGTAACGTTACGGTTATCGTATCGAGATCGAGAAACCTCATACTAAATTTTAGTTCCAAGTACGCTCACGGGCGGGCGCTGTTCCAAACGTCATACAAACTCGACAACGTTTAGGTACTATTCGATTTTACGTTACGCAGCATTTGCAAAGTCGTGCTCGACCCTCAAAACAGCTGAACCGATGTTAACGAATTTTGGCAAGTTCGATATTTATTTTATTTCTTATCCATAATTGTGTCTCAGTGCTGGGTAAAAGCCTCTCTTCTAATATTCCACAAACTGCACCACATCCGGCCATTCGCTTAACTCTGCGTTCAAGACATCTCGCCACATTTGTTTGAATAATGAGGAAAAATAAAGTAAGCGATAACCGAAATCTACGCGGACGAACTCGTGGGCACCAGTTGCTTCCTAAATAAAAACAAAATAATTTGTACGGGTGTCTTCGTACCTGAAGTAAAGAAACACGTCAAATAAGAAGTTCACAAAATAGAGACGAATAAACGAAAACTGTATTACTTTAAAAGATCTTCTTTTAAATTATAATTGTAATACCTAGTGATTCATAACGCAATAGAAAGCAGTCGCGCGTCCGCTGCAGTCGACTTGTTAAACTCCCTAAAAGTCGTCAGAAAGATGTCAGGAAAAAAATTATAATACGGAAATACAGCCAACATTTAGAGCAAACTTGTACTTATCTCCAAAACCGGTATATTACGATTTATCAATAAAAAAAACTTGAAGAAAGAATCAGAAAATCGTCCGTCAGAAACACCCGCGGGAGGAAATGACGGCGAAAAACGAAATAAGTGAAGATTTCTTCAGAACTAAGTATAATAACCGGAAAATTAAGGTCCTCGATTTTGTTCGTTTTTATCGGAAACTGTCCTTTTAACTCCGTAGACTCCCAGTAACTGTATTACTGGGCATTACTTTTAAAACCGCGGTAGTTTGAATAGCGTGAAGTGGAACGGTACGGTTATTGTTCTGTGGAATGAAAGGCCCACTAAAATAATTGCATGGTCACAAGCAACCATGGTCCGATTTCATGCAGAACAATCTTAAGCGAATCTGGTTTTTGGCTTCGGAAAGGACATTATTAGGTAACAAAATTACGTGCTGTTCAAAAATCCACTATATCTAGTAGAGTAGTGGAAGTGGTGGCATGTTGAGCGGTTGTTGTTGTGCTTCGTTAATGGCCTCGTGGAGAGTGCCGAAACGCGTCAGTGGTGGTGGTGATAGTTGGGTCTGTGTGGCATGTGTTGATTTGTGTAGCAGTGGAGGCGGAGGCATTGCATGGAAACATACATTTGCCGCACAGATATAACTATTTGTCATGAGTGCTCGCGGGTGAGCAAAGTAATTGTTTTTAGTTCTATATCTAGCATTATTTGGACCTAACATAGTGTGGTGACGCAGTATTGCTTGTTAATATGCGCCTGCTATCCAGTCCGGAACGTCAGTACCTAGTCTCTCGCCCGTCAGTATATAATAACGTGTACAGAAGTAATAAATGGAATTTTACCAGAAGATGATGTAAATTGGAACAGACCTTCATTCCCCCTAAGCTTGCAACGCTTTTTAAGAGTGCTGCGCGCCCGGAGGAGTAAGTGTGAAATTTCGTATATTAAAATTTACGTGAGCAAGAAGTATCTACAGAAAGTTAAATTTATATTTAACTAGCTGTTACCCGTGACTAGGTGTGTGTAGAATTCGTTTATCACTGTCCCGCAGAAACTACTTAATTTTCTATGGTAAAGTATAGCTTAATGTCACTCCGAGGTATAAAGTTATATTACTGTAAAGTTTCGTCAAAATATGTTCCTTAGTTTTAGTGTAAAAGTAGAGCAACAATCATTCAAGAAACATCCTTAAATCCATCCTCACATACTTCCGAGTTCATAAAATTATTAGAATTTTGATTATTTTACCTCTGAGCGATCACTTTTTTCATCACAATTTATGTTCTATAGACAGGTACAAGTGGTACAACTTATTTCTGATGTATCTGCAGCATTCATCTTATGTACAATATTGGGTACGACGATGCCGAAAAAATACATAGGTATAAAAATGATTTCAGATAATGCATGAGTGAGAGTACAACTATTTTAACATGGCCGAACAATTTAGACTTTGAAAAGCGTACGTTGTAGATTATATTAAATACTATCTAAACAAATAGGCTATCCATTACTTGCCATTTGATATGATATGATATAAGTTTGCTTCAAACGTTAAGATAAACTGGCAGCATCGACTCCTCCACAAAACAAGTTACAATATTTATGAATCCTCTTCGTGAATTGCCAAAGTTTTTCTTATAAATCTTAAAGTAGCCCTTCGCAGATTTCGCCGGCTTAAATATACTTTCTGTACACTCAGATACGTGTCGAATATGTATTTGATTGAAGCGTGAATGTGTATTTAGTGTGCAATTTATTAAAATGTGGTACCTATTGCTTATGTTTCATTGAGACTTTATATATTGCGTATACGTAGTACTGTTTGGCAGAAGACTCGACTTGTAATTGATAACGTCTGCATTAAAGCTTGCCTATATGAATTGGGATATTTCTCAAACGTATGAGTAACCTGAATAAAGAATGTGTTTTGGAAACTAACAAGGTTACTGTCGCTTCAAGTATTAATCAATTCAATCCGAACCATAAATCGTCTACATAAAGCGCGCGGTTGCTTTGTACGGAAACGCAGCGTGAGACGTATGCGATCAACTTTTGCCTTGTTTGTTGAATGCTGCGTTCACCGCGTAGAACAACGTTTGGTAATTAGATCACCTAATGTAAAATGATGTGCGTCAAACGCATCGCGCTTAACGTAGCGTTTATCGCATAAAATAACCGCGCGTTTTACGGTGTCAAGTTTAATATTACGCGTATGTTGCCGTCGAGTGTACCCAACTACATCGGTAATATTTCGCAAGAACTCGTTAGGAGCTAGCTACTTACAATTTTATGAAATAGATTTTTCGAGTTCAGTTTACTTTTCTACGAATAGTTACGTGTTATGTTAGAGTTTGAAACTAAACCCACGTTTGTAACTAACCTTCACAGAACGTAGGTTAAATTGCCTCGTTTACGAGAGTAATAATTTAGTGCTATTACCTTTTACGACCTTTAGTTTACTTACAGTATACAGTGTCTTTATTAAATACGGGCAAATTTGTATTTGTATGTAATTTGTATGGAACTTGGTCTATGAGCGGTCAGAGATAACTTTAATATCTGACGAAGTTGTATTATATAGTCCTCCTATTGCTTGATCAAAGTTTTATTACCATGACTTAAAAAAAGTATTAATACCAGGGCTTACAGGTCAATTTGACCGTTCTCCTTTTGTATGGTGAGAGATTAGTTTTTGTTGTGATGTGATTTGTATGTGTATTGAAAAGTAAAGCAATCAAACCAAGCAACCAAAGTGCTCCATTGCAGTCCAGCGAGGCAATGCAGCCAGCATAATGGGGACCTTTGAGCCGGGCACGATACAGGGAGGGAATTTATAGTTAAGCATTATTGACGAACCATGTTGCGGATACCACTTTTTATGTTAATTGTAATTATTCATTATTGTCATCGATCCTATTGACGAAGCCTAGTGCTAATCTTTAGTTTGTTAATTTGTGTTTTTTTTTGTGATTGGTCGTTTCAATTGATATTGTCCAAAGTGCTTGCTTGCTACTTACTTACTTTAAAATACTGATAATAAACTACAATACCATAAAAAAGCTTCCGAATGAACATCAGTACAGCAAAGGGTTAACGAATTTAAGAAACAAAATGAAGTGACAAAGAACTTATAACGACACGAACAATTAAAGTCATTTGTCGACTTAAGAGTGACAAATTCTCCACTTAGCGAGTGGGAGTCAAAAATGTGCAATACTTAAAGGCGATTCGTAAGACAAACTCAAGAAATAGATGGGAAACTTTGTACCTCTGTCAAACGAATTAATTGAAAGGAAAGAATTGGGAATTATCTGTTTGTCAGTTAATTAATTAGGTAAAATACTCCATTCAACTGCGATCGAAGTCAGACGTCGCTTTAGGAATCAAACTGAAATGTTACCTTCTACGCTAGTGGAGTTGCAAATATTCCTAACAGACTGGCTGTATTGATTGAGTCAAAGGTAATTTATAATGCAGTGCAATACAAGCTGTGATAGTCTAGTGGTTTGACCTATTCAAGCAGAGGGTCGTGGGTTCGAGCCCCGAGCACCTCAAAGTTTTTGAATTTAAATCTGCGAAATTACGTTTGTAATTTATCACGAGCATTTCGGGGAAAAACATCGTGAGGTGTGTGTGAAGTTCCCAATCAGCATATGGTCCTATTATAGTTCACTTTAGCTTATGGTTCTTTCTAGATTGTGGACATACTTACACATAAAAATAAATATTTTGCTAAGCAAAATGACTACCCCAACCTGGAATCGAACCCTGGACCTCAAGCTTCGTAGAAAGGTTCTTTAACCCATTTACTAAAAGCAACTCTTATTAATTATCTATCTAAGATTATAAGATGCACTTTACATCTTTTGATTCGTACTGGTTCTTAGCATGGATTGTCTAGTTTAGGTCACTGACCTGACGGATCCCGTGGCTACAGGGTCTGACTAAGAAAGCAGTACTGTTCATTCAAATTCCCTTTAGACTTACACGTCATACATACCACTTGCCTCGAGTCGTTCTATGTTATGTTCATACACACATAAATATAATGGTAGGTATAGTCCAATCCACATAGAGAGGGTGTCAGTGACCTTAAATTTTATCAATGAAATTATTCGGTTACTTATTACTTTTAACGAGCTAAAGTTGTATTTGTGTATCCATGTTGACTATACTACATGTTGACTATAACTCTAGGAAAACTAATTCTTTCCGAAATTTTACAGATACTGTTTTTTATTATATTTAACGTGTTTAATAACATTTACAGAATGTACATAATGATAGAAAATATAGTCATCTGTGAAAAGTTTATTTTAATCATTTTTGGGACTTTTAAACTTATTTTAGTAACATAATAATTACTATTTACATTCGACGTTACGAGTCCGCATACTAATGCGCTTGCTGAAAAGCCAAATAAGATTTCATCGTAAAGTTATTTGCAATGCACAAGTTATTTTGGGTTACAATATTATAATGATATTTCGTGATGTTAGATGTTTGTAAACAGGAAACGCTAATTTCACAAAATATGATTACTTACATTGTAATGATAATGATTATGTCGTATCTTGGTAAAAAAAAACTTTCGAGATAAATAATTTATTGAATCAGGCGTTACATTACGCAGGTATATATTTATGAACTAAAAACAATTACTTTGCTCACCCGCGACCAGGCGTGGTTTGTGGTCGCGGGTGAGCAAAGCATTTGTTTTTTTTTTCAAGATCAAAACAAATCAACGCCTACGGAATACGGAACTTTCCATCGATCTAGAATCATATTTAAGTCAAGGGAAAATCCGAAAAGCATTATGTATAGAACTCTCGGTGCGTGAGTCTGACTCGCACTTGGCTGATTGTTTTACTTTCAACTGACGTATCAATGCATCGATAGCAAGAATCTGATTAAAAAAAATGTGACTTAAAAAAAACATACACTCAATTATTCACAAATTAAATACTCAAATGCGGTAATTTGGGTCACTTTTAAAATACTTCCTCTAGCATGGTACCACGATCGATGAAAACATTGGCACCAAAGTGGCAAACGTTGTTAGGGAGAACTGCAAGCCAATTCTCCACTCAGTGCAGTCAAGAATGACGGCAGATTTATAGATTCGTGGTTTGTTTGAATGGTTGCACCTTAGAGGAATAGAGGAAATCGCTTGCTTCTTGTGTCGTAGTATGAATGAATAGCTTAAATCAATGGGCAATTTATAATTAAGACAGCAGGAAAAGTATTTTTCAGAGATATTTTCGTCATTTGGGACTTAAAGCGGTGGGATGCCGATTTTTTTAACGTCACCAAGAAATTTGACGCTGTCTTAAAGTAGGTACCTACTAAATACAAAAACAAATTAGCTTTTTTTTTAAGAAAAGTTAGATAATTCTTAAAAAAAAATCTTTACTTTGTTTATAACAAAGTGCTACTAAATTACCCATAAAAAATACAAGGTTGGGGTTTGCGAATTGTATGAAAAAAAAAAGTTTTTTTTTTAATTTCAGTGATTCAAATATTGTAAATGAACCATTTAACCCCCTTTCGGCTTTACGGGTATTTTTGTGAAACCCTGTATATTTTTACTATTGTTTTTAAGCAATCAAGGTTCCATAATTATTAGAAGTAGTTATTACAATGCCAAATATTTATATCAAATAATTTCTCAATTCGGCGCAGCGAGACGGCACGCTAATGATGCCTACGTTGAACAGAACATAGATTTCTGTGACAGCTCGAATAAATTAGCCGTTTCTAATTTGTTCGCCTTTCCGATGCTACTACAACCATAATTTATTAATAATTAATATTTATAATATTATAAGGTCACGACTGCAAAAAATACAGACGACGAAGATATTCAAATCCCGTGTACAGAAAAAAACTATAATGTCGTTTTTGGTAATTCAGAGCCTAAGAGAAACATTATTTTACTGTGAATAATCGAGATAAATTCTAGACATCCATCTCGTAATTGCCGCATACGAGTATTTGTGAGGAACTTGTATGTTTTAAATAAAAAAGCTAACAAAGACTGATTACCTAACTAACTTAGACATAATGAGAACGGGATATTGACCGCGATTACCTTATAGGTTTGATGAGCTGCCGATATTTCGACGCAGTTACATGCATCATGACGCAGTTACATGCAGCACGGGCCGGCAAGTTTGTCCGTGTTCATGATGCATGTAACTGCGTCGAAATATGGGGAGCTCATCAAACCTATAAGGTAATCGCGGTCAATATCCCGTTCTCATTTAATACTGTTACCTAACTACCTAACTGTAAAAGTATTGATAAAAAACGTAAATTGCCTAAGTAGTCAACGAAATAAAATGAGTTAGGTAGGTAATTTATTGAATCAGGCGTTACTTTGCGGAGGTCCATATTTATGAACTAAAACCAATTACTTTGCTCACCCGCGACCACAATTTCCGCAATTTTTGTGGTCGCGGGTGAGCAAAGTAATTGGTTTTAGTTCATAGTTAGGTAGGTGTTGTTTAGTACTGATAACTTTTGAAGCACCTTTCTTAGGTCAAGGGATTTAAAAATCCTAGGATATGTTTCAAAACAACGTAATATAATTATGCCTTTAGTATTTCAACAAAGTTTGACTTGAACTCTATCACAATTTTGGCAATCTTTATATAGGTACTAAAAATATTCCTAGGAATTGAGAACCTTCTCCTTTTATTGAAGTCGGTTAATAAAAGACAGCAGCAGCGCTCTTAATCAATCAATCTAGCTATCAATCATCATTGCAAAATTTGACGTTTCCGTCTCGCACTTGGTTTGATTAATTAGTTTAGTTAGTCAAACGCAGCGATAATATCGTTTTTTAATTTAATACCCAGCAATCCTAATAGCCTAGTGGTTTGACCTATGGCCTTTTAAGCATAGGGTCGTGGGTTCGAACCCCGGTAATTTTTTTTTTTAATTTATTTAACTCAAAAATAAGAAAATAAAAGTACAAAACTTAGACATAAACTTCTGCCAAACTGCATAGCAGTTTGTTGGCAGAAAGTGGAGAGCTCTCACACACCATACTGCTATATATATTACCATCCTAATTATTAAAACGGCGACGGCCGCACAGACGCTAAGTACCTATATACGGCGTAATATTTTTTATTCTTACAAATTCGCGGTTGGATACGCGCTAATAGGCACTCGTAACCGCACCGCGCCGCCGTCGCAGCGACTAACCACAATATAGACATAAATCAACATTTTTCGTGTCGTGTGTTTATCTTAACCTAAGCACATACTATAATACGCAAATGAAGAGTAATACTTATCGTTTATTTATACCGTTATCCCACAGCACAAGGATATTTATAAGCTATAGATTATAACACAACTTATAAGTTTGTGTTGTAAGTTTGACCGCTTCGTGTGTCTTTGTGCAAACAAGAAAGTAATGGGCTGCAAGGACACCCAAAAGGACAAACCCGTTCACAAATATTATGACCTAGTCCGTCCATCAACGCCCCCCTTAACCTCTTTTTTTTAGATTTGTATTTGTAACTTATCATGAGCTGTGCCCTAAGCACGACTTGTCGAATCCTGAGTCACGTAAAATCGAATGGTAAACTATAACGAGTTTGTATGACGTTTGGAACAGCGCCCGCCCGTGAGCGTATTTGGAACTAAAATTTAGTATGAGATTTCTCGATCTCGATACGATAACCGTAACGTAACGCAGGATTCGACAAGTCGTGCTTAGGGCACTGCACACTCCTGCGAAGCAATTCAGTGGTGTGTGTGTGTGAAGTTCTCAATCCGCACTGGGGCCGCGTGAGAAATGTAACCTAAGCCCTCTCATTCTGCGAGGAGGCCTGTGCCCAGCAGTGGGAGATAAATAGCCTGACGATGACCAATCTATGTATCAAAATCAAAACCTTTCTATTGGAACTCAATAATGTAAGTTTATTTACATAACAGCTCTGATTTGTTACATGAAATTAATAAAACAGCTCATTACGTATCAAAAAACAATGAACGTTAATACTTTAAAGCAATGTATTGAATCAAGCGGTACTTTGCGGAGGTCCATAATTTAAGGAACTAAAAACAATTAGGTACTTGGCTTTTGCTTTGTGAACGCGGGTGAGCAAAATAATTGTTTTAGATCATACTTTGACGTAAACAATAAACAGTACATAGTTTGTAAAATGCAAGCAGCATTACAAAGTATGGAAATCTTTACAAGAGCAAAAGGATTAAAGAAAATATAAAACTCAACGACGCTGCGAGAACCCCGTAATGCTCGAAGACATGCGGCAACTTAAATCCCACTCAGGAAATAAACGAGCGTCCTAAAAGAGACCACGAGGAAAGGGTCAGCACACACGCCCGCTATTTCAAAATGGCGATTAAATATTTTTAAGACTACAAAGTTCTGCCGGATCCTAGGGGATCCCTCGCGAAATCTTCTTATTCGAGTAAGAAGCTTACCCAGTAAGTCTTTGACAATCGAACGCGAGCGAGATTGGGGCCCACCCTGTTAGAATTCAACGAATTTAAATTTTCCAAGACGGTCCCGTGAATTAATTCGAACGGACGCTAATCCGGAACACCTTAAGACTGTAATACATCTGTCAGAGACGTTTTTTGAATGCAAATGCTTTTGATTTGTATGCGGCGCAGCGGGCGGGTTTATGGTCTAAAAAACGAGCAAAGGATAAAGTTTGAATACGTCCTTTTAGTTTCCAACTAGAATTTAATGCTGAACTTGCGCGTGATAACGGGCGTTATCTCTTCTATTGCTTCTGTAATTTACTGAGCTGACTCTAGCTGGATGTAATCGTAGTTGTAGACATAAATATTATACCGTATGGACGGGCCCTCAGTGAGACTACACAGTAGTCTCAGTGATATGAGCCGCGAGCACGTCCGCACGGGCACCGCCGGCCGCGCACCGCTCCTATTTCAAAAAGTTCCACAGGGCATATCCTGATGTTTGTATTAATGTAAGTAGTTCGTGCTTGTTTTAGAAACAAACATGGCATTAGAATTTGCCATAGGCATTTTGCCATAGGCAAGGCGGTCGAGAAAAGTGCTCGCACGAGTGGTTTTCTAACTTAGCCGTCTGGTGCAGCAGTTGACCAAGAGCAAACTAAAGGTAGATATTGTCTTAGTAAGTATACAGTGGCCAGCTTGTTTTTTTTATTTTTATTTTTTTATTTTTCCTCCTGGGTTTATTTTGAACATGAATAAAAACAACCAATTAAGCAAGGACAGTAAAGCCACTAAGCGTCTGTTTATTTAGATAGTAATTTTAAGACTGCAAAAGAAAATTAAAGTTGTAATCTCAAAAGCTAAAAATAAAGTGGTAATTAATAAAGTAACGACCTCTATGCATAAGTTGAAATTCTATTTTAAGTTCTATAGTTAAAGCCCTTACCTACCTATTAAGTACCTATCTAATGAAAGAGCATTTTGTTTCATAATTTTCTTTTCATCTCTTACTTTCGGATTCCAGGATAGCGTGAAATAAATTCACTCAAACACGACGAAAAAGTGTCTTTATGGAATCGTTACCTATTGTGAATGTGAATTTATTTTATTTGTTTTTTTTTGCCCAGGTAACATTCTGGTAACGCTGGCCACATTTCCTTTGTCTCATAACAATGGCGGTACACGTTCTGAATTCCAAATCCGAATTCGAATACAAAACAAATATTAGTGTTTGCTGCATTTAAAATAGGCGCAAAACCGCAGTCTTTCATTCTTTCTGGTATTCGTAATATAAAAAATCACGGGTTCTTTTTATTCAAGTTCTTGGTTACGACAACTCAAAATATAGGTACCTACCTACAACGATTAAAATAACCGTAATAATTATTACTTTAATAACTGTGCGTTGAATTTGGTTACACGCTTATGTCACCTTACGATTACTATACCTACCACACATTTGATACTTCGACGCTAAAACAGCAGTGAATAACCATCGAAAAACACGTCGGCAAATTTACTTGTTGCTTCAAATTGTATCAAATCAATTCGTTATGAAGTCAAAAACATTAAAAACGTCACAATATTGTCCAAATACAAATAAAACCGGCAAGCGCTAAAGAGACTCCTTACAAGAAATAAATCTTATTATTTACATACATTTCATAATTAATTCGTTGCCTTAAACAGCAGCCTACTTAAGATTCTCGAAATAATTTTCAATTCGGGCCAAACAAATTTGCGATATTAAATCTTCGCAAATTTTCACTCTAGATTTTGGCATAAATTAATTAAAGACGAAATACCAGCAGTTTCGAAGCTGACAAGTTCTTAGCTTCTCTCGGTCATCTTTTTGTTGAAGTCTTAATTAAAACTAGCAACTAGAGGTTTTCAAAGCTCCACCCATTTTTCTCATTCTGAATACGTACAACGTTACAATAATCTCCCATTTATTGACTGAGCATACGAAGTCAGCGAGGCGTTCGTTTCAGCTTGGACAAAACTACGAAGTTATTTCGTATGCCCAGCTGTTCTCCTCTACAGGTTGCATTTCTCAACCGGTTCTCGTGAAATTTTATGACCAGGTTTTTTGTTTTTTTTTTATTCGCTTTTGGAAATTAAAAAAAAGTTCAAAATGAGCTCACGAGGTCTACAACATCTCACAGACCCTCCTAGTAGAAAAGAGGAAGGTGACTGTCTGATTGACTCAGAGATCAACCCACAGCTCAAACCACTGAAGCTAGAGGCTTGAAATTTGGCAGACATGTACCTTGATGATCAAAGAGGTGCACTAAGAAGACATTTTAACAAATAAATTTGAATTGATTACATGTTTTCTAAATTTCCTCGAGCAAGTACGTTTGGCTGCCGCCGATTGCGACGGAACAAACGTCCAAATAATGACCCAATGCTGCTCTGTATCCAATAATAATGGCCCAATTCTGCTCTGCTTCCAATAATAATGACCCGATTCTACTCCGCATCCAGTAATAATGAATCAATTCTGCTCTGCATCCAATAATAATGGCCTGATTCTGTTCTGCATCCAATAATTATGACCCAATTCTGCTCTGCATCCAATAATAATGACCCAATTCTGCTCTGAATCCAATAATAATGACCCAATTCTGCTCTGCATTCAATAATAATGACCCAATTCTGCTCTGCATTTAATAATAATGACCCAATTCTGCTCTACATCCAATAATAATGCCCCAATTCTGCTCTACATCCAATAATAATGCTCCAATTCTGCTCTACATCCAATAATAATGACCCAATTCCGCTCTACATCCAATGCAAAGAGTAGCGACTAAAACAAGTATCTAAAACAATAAAACTTACATTGGTAAAGAAGTTGTACTGTATAACACTATTGGAAATTTCTGAAAATCACAAGCGTTTTATCAAGGGCCCATTCTCAGGGTAGGTTAGAACTTTATATATTCCCAGACGGAAGGCAAAAGAAAAGCGAATAGTTATTAGGTATGACGACAAAGCCCCCGGGACCTGGCCACTAATCCTCAAAGAACTAGGCGGCAATGGAAAAGCCTAGATATTTGCAAAGGTCTTCATATGTCTGATTAATATTTTAACGCTAAAGAGAAAACGTAAGCTTTACTAATGATAAGTGCAAAAGTGTCATCGTCTTCATTACCAGCCTTTTTTACATCCCACTGCTGAGCATAGGCCTCCTCTCAGAACTTCAACACGAACTTCAAGAGAAACTTCACACACCATTGAATTAGGAGTGTGGAGGTTTCCTCACTGTGTTTTTCTTCAACAATTCAGTTTAACGTTGAATATAAATTTTGAAAAACTTAAAGAGTTGTGAGCTGAGGTTCGAACCAACGACCCTCTGCTTGTAGGCCACATGTCAAACCACTGGGCTATCACGATTTTTTCATGACTTTAAAAGCTTGTCTATCCATTTTTAATGAAGTCATAGAGAAGCATTACGTAGCCTGCATCATAATTAATCTCAAACATCGCTTGCCTTAATTAAAAAACAAACATTCACAACTCTCAGATATAAACAACAGCAGTTGTGTTGTGTGTTTACACAGCAGTTTTATTAAGATGCCTTTTCCAGCTATACAGACTCCGTGGCATTTCCTATCGGCCCCGCAAAAGAGTTTTCAATTGGCGACGGATTACCCCAGTCTTGGCCATAAGGAATGTGTTTTAGCGTCCCCTACATCGGGTTTAAAACCGAAATTTTCTCTGCTGAGGGCTACGAATAATAATCTTTATAGTTCGCTAGCTGGGGGACACTTGTCTTGTCTTAACAATTCAAATTGACATGGAAGAAATGGTCATGTTGTATAGATACTTAGTTAAAGTGAGAAAAGCTTTCCCCTGTCAAAATGATTATGACATTGGCATAGGATTGATTTTTCCCTGGCCCGTGGGAATGGTTGTTCTACTATGTATATTTTATACTTTGTTTATGGGGTGATTATTGAAATACCTAGGTACTCATGAGCAGTGTACATGCGGGTGGTAGGACCTTGTGCGAGATCCGTCCGGATCGCTACCACCATCTTACTCGTTAATCCTGCCGCTAAGCAGCAGTGCTTGCACTGTTGTGTTCCGGTGTGGAGAGTAAGACAGCCGGTGTAATTACGGGCACAAGAGGCATTTCATCTTAGCCCTCTAGGTTGGCAACGCATCTGCAAACCCTCCGGAGTTGCGGGTGTCTATGGGCAGTGGTGATCACTTACCATCAGGTGACCCACTTGCTCGCTTGCCTTCCTCGTTGTATAAAAAAAAAGTGTATAAAATTAAATGTGATGGGTTTTCATTAGTTTTGATTACTTTACTTTAGATGTGATTATTTGCACGTCTTATAAAACATTTACTTACTTTTAATATTATAATACTCGTAAGAATAGGAAAACAGTCCACTTAAAAATTTCTTACACTATCTAAAAATATTCTGATATCATAATATTTCTAAATATTAATTTAGATATTGCCATAATTACAAATTTTGTACCTACTTAAACGTGTAATTCTTTTGTGTAAATTTCATATACGCATTCAGCAGTATGCCCACGAATTGATCTATTTGTAGGAGATAGAAAAAACTGTAATTCCCAGAGCTCAGACAGGTCATAGCAAAAACAGATATGGAAATAGGACAATACTCAATAGAGTCGATACTTAAGATTATAATTATCTAAAGAGGATATTATCGTAATTTAACATTAAATGTTATTTAGTTGCATATCTGTCATGGTTTTGTCAAAGTGGCATTCTTGAAACAGTTTTGTGGTGACAATTTAAATTGGTAAAATTATTTACATAAGGTTATTTCCAAATAATTTTAAATATGGTGAAAATAAAAACGATTAATAAGTGAATTGAAAACTACCCCGAACTCTATTATAATGAAACTAGCTTATGCCCCGCAACTTTGCCCCCGCGAAATATTTCAAAATGGGCTAGTTCCCTATCCTGTGGGAATTTCGAAAAAACCCTCCTTAGTGCACCTCTAGGATACTCAAGGTACATGTTTACCAAATTCCAAGTCTCTAGGTCCAGTAGCTTAGGCTGTGCGTTGTCAGTCAGTCAGTCAGTCAGTCAGTCACTGTACTGTTTTATAGGTATAGATTGAAAAATATAATTAAATAATACTATGCATAATGCGACTCTATTACTCTAGTTCTATTACCATGTTGCAATTATTTTGCTATGACCTGTCCGAGCTCTGGTAATTCCGCAACAATATGCCGCAAGCAAAATGACAAAGTACTTAGACAGGTATTCAAAATTCATTGCGCTCATCAATGGCCAACAATGAAACGCAAACATTTTTCTAATTAAGCTCTTAGGTACCTAACTTTGAAAATAAGAGCATAGACTGCTTTGCTTTCGCTTTGTCAATTCCAAATTTCCGCCTCAAAATTGTCACGTAATAACTCCGTAAAGAAGCCATAGTATTACGAGCGGAATCCCGTTCGGGCTCAAAGCGAACTTTTAACGAGATTTAGGGTTTATTAAAAACTGTTTTTTTAGTTCATCTGATCAGCCACCGCCGAGATGGTTTTCAACACGTATGGAGAATCTTCTTTTGAGCGTGTTTTAGTTTGGCCTAGATCTGCCTAGATGTTTTAGTAACGACACACTTCCTTGAGAAGAAATGTGTGAAATTGTGTGTATTTTCTTGTATTGGTGCGTCTTCTTGTAAAAGTGAATTATCAGTGAAGTGAATTATTATTATATTATTATAAGTGAAATGTCTTCTTTCTTTCTTTCTTTAATTAAATCCGTATAGAGGACATTTTATGAATTTGACTTCGGGCAGTCATTTCATTTACAAAAACTCATGCAAATTAGAAACAGAATTATAATACGTTCCTATAACGCTCGTAGTGTCTTTTTTTGTAAAGCGCGCGGTTGTTTTAAACGCTAAGTTAAACGCGATGCGTTTGACGCACATCATTTTACATCAGATAATCTAATTCCCAAACATTGTTTTACGCGGCGAACCCAGCATAGAACAAACAACGCGTCTAACGCTGCGGTTTCCGCACAAGACAATCGCACGCTTAAAGCCTAATCTCATACAAGTACACGTGCCCAGTCCCGAACCTACATACACATTTATGTACATTTAATTTGAAATCGTGTAAACAAAACATGCTTTCAAAACAATAGGTACGGAGAAAAAATTATAGGTAAGTACGCCATGTACAGAGGTGGCATTTGTAAAAAAGTATTGGTGTATAGGTAATATACTTAATCTGGATTCGGCATTTTTAAATCAATAAAATTGACTATTATTGTCACACTCGGAGACTCACTAAGATCAAAGTGTTCGAGCAATGGAGTCCTAGTTATAAATGGAAAGCTACGTAGCCAACATAAAGGCTCTAGTTCAAAATCCCACGCTATCTTTTACCGACCCACAATTGGAATTATGTCACATGAAATAATAAGCTCATTTTCCACTGTCACTTAATGAAGCTTCCGAAAACAGGTACTTGTAAAATTTTTAATTATCACTAATTACTGCTATTAATGCTTTCGCCGGCGGTAAACCAGTCACAATATTTTTCTATTTATATAACAGCTATACCCGCTTACCGCCGGCGAACGTGTGAAAGAAGTCACTTTGAAAATGCCTATTTATTAATATAAAATTACATCATTAATTAGGTACAATGTCAAGTTAGGATAATTTACATTAAAATACATCAGCAACGGGCCTCGTCAACTCGCTTAACCTAAATTACAAAACATCATCAACAACATGCTTGAACATTGCAGGTACCTATGTACAATCTTAAGTCATAGTTGAATAATTCAAGACAAAAATCATGCTGATTTGTCCAACAGACATCATCTACATTCAAATAGCCCAAACTACCAACGCACGAGTTTCTCCGAGCGCACCCATGCAACACCGCAACTATTACAAAGCGCGTCCATCTTCGGGGTCCTAGAAGCGTCGTCATAAGCCTCGTAAACCACTGGGCTTACCGGCTTAAAAACGATTATGTAAATCTACCTTCATTAAACATAACGAACTCGCCCGGAGGATTACTGGTCTATACACTTTTTGCGAAGCTTCGTTACGGCGTCCTGTCGCATTGTTTCGCAACGTTGATTTGAATTCGGATGATAAATCATATGAGATACGAGAGGTCCATTTCAGTGATCAGAAAGATAACCCTTAAATATTGCTTTAGCGGAATGGAGTTTAAACGGCGAGGGAGCCTGGGGATTGAGCGGAATTAAGTTTTTGTTTCATAATGTTCGAGACTGACGTGAGGATGGAATATGTTGTTAGAAGTCTATCTAGATAAAGTCTTCAGATGCTTATACATTGAATGCTTGGTGAAATCGGCTTAAAAAGTCAGATTTTTATAAGCCGCTTTTTATCAAACAGATTAAAATAAATGAAACCTTAAAAATAAGAACTTTCAATAAAAGCGAACTCGTTGTTCATAAATATTTTTATCTGCGTAAAATTAAAGCGATGTATTTTGACCGAGCTTCCGGGGTGCGAAAACTTTAGAGCAATAGATGAAGACTTAAATGTCTTAAATCTTTTATCACCCAACTAGAAAGAAATGATTTTATCAAGAGCTCTTTAATTATTGCATGCCACGGGTCGCCCCTGAAGCAATCACGCGCGGATAATTTTCCAAAACTCACACCAATAACGATAATTCCTCGATGTCTCACCACTTAATCTCCAGAACAGCGCCATTCGCACACAAAATAACCGGCAACAAAAATAAATCCGCGCCCCGTAAAAAGTTTCGTGCACAATCAATGTATATTGTTGTTTAAATTTTCACTCCAAGGGAAATTCGTTTAGAAAATTAAACATTAAAATCAAAATGTCCGTAAAACGTAATTCCAGCACTAATGGAGCAAGAGGTGATTAATGCTGCTGCCGACATTACCTAAATGAGGATAAATTACATCTTTGAGTGTCCCCGTAATAGCTTTCTTAATTATTCTTTTGCTTGGTTTAAAGCTGTTAAAGCGTACTTAGCGCGATGGTTTTCAGGAATTTCAGGTGAACCAATGGTGAGGGGAATTAAGTTTGTCATCACCGGGAATACTAAACAGTTTGTGAGACCGCTTTATAAGCTACTTGAGTACGCATCAATAAGTGGTTAAGTGAGTAAATTTGCAGACTTTTAATGACATGATTACTTGAAGATTAGGAGATTGTTTGAAGAACACATTTAGAAAGCCCTGGCCTTAGCCTCTAGTGTATGGACGGCCAAAAAATACGTCTCAAACGCATTTGCGTTGCTTAAATTAAAGTGTGCAATAATATGAGAATTGTTTGTTGTCGATACGTGCCACTAGTGGCGCTGCCAATTTGTCCATAGTAATTTCGACGTTTTTTTGGTCGCTAATTACCTTAGACGTTCTGTGCTCGTCTATGAGACGTTTCGGTCCTTAGTTGATTCGTCATTGAGAACTACCTATCTAATAATACAAGCCTTAGCATTAAAAATAATGATAAATAAATAAAATTAAATAAAATGCGTTTATTTCGGACAACAGAAACTATAGCCTAAAGTTTTATGGCCTAGCACTAAGCAGCAGAAATATGAAGTCGGTGCTTCATTCAAAGAATATTCCGCTCGCACCGCACCGATTTCATATTTCTGCTGCTTAGTGCTAGGCGATAAAACTTTAGGCTTTAGTTTCTGTTTTCCGAAATAAACGCATTTTATTTTATTTTATTTATTTATCATGATTTTAGAGGATTATTTTACGTTTTTTTTCTAAGGTTTTTTCTGAAGGCGGTTTTGCTTTTTTGTTAAAATATTTTTATTTCACAATTTTACGTTGATTTATTAACATTTTCAGAATTATCCTCCAACTCCTAACCGTTAAGGAGTTGTACCTTCCATCATCAGCTCATCAACATAAGATGATGACTACCGGACGCAAATACTTGCATAGCCTTAGAAAATATATGAAACACATGATATGTGTCTATAAAATTTGAGGGTTGCCCTCGATTTCCCTGAGATCCCATCATCAGATCATGACTTGGTGACAATGGGACCACCTCAGGAGTATACCCTTTCAAACAAAAATAAAATTTGAAAATTCGTTTACAATTGACGGAGTAATCGATGTACATACATAAAAAAAAAATACATACAGTGGAACGTAGAACCTCCTCCTTTTTTTGAAGTCGGTTAAAAAACAGAACTGAATTCAGCCGTAAAATAGCCTGAGATTCACGTAATTTGCATTCAGCAACATGCTCCATTTTCGTTCTTCTTTCCTTGCGAGTCAACGTTACTTGTATACTAATTGTTGTACAGTAAGCACGTCAGAAATTTGTTTTCGAGCAGATAATGCTCTTAATCGTTTTATGAACAAGTAATTATTATCAAACACTAAAGGAAATTAGCATGAAATGTGTTATTTGCTTCGACAACTTCGCTTTGAAGACTCATTCATTTTGTTATGCAATAGAGCGTAACCAAAAAATCAAGTACTTATTCGTTTTTATAGTGGTAATGCCCGCAAACAAAATCCCCGAAAACCGATGGAAATAGGTACATAAAAACATTACAGAGTTAAATAAGGTATAATATTATTTAAAAATTAATCTCCATTCCGTTCGACGGCCGATAAGAAAATCATCAAATCATTTTTCGGCCGTTTTTCGCCATTGTTTAGAATAGATATATTTTACAAGCCAACCCGCGAACTTCGTACCGCCATAGGTCATTCTATAGAAAATGTACCTATGAGAAAATGAACTTCAAATTTTTTTTCTCGTGAAATTTTCCCCTCTATTAATACCTATCCTGCTATTCGAAACAAAGATAAATCCAACAAATGAAAGATCATAAAAATCGGTCCAGCCGTTCTTGACTTATTAAATAGTGCAATTAACACGATTTTGTTTTATGTACTCAGATAGATTTTTATTTATCAACTTTGCATGGGTATTTTTAATACGTAATAGATAAAAAACCTCTACGTATTTGTAATTTTTGGCAGCCACTTTTTTTTTTAAATTAGTGATGTCCATTACACTTGTAGAATTTACTTGTAGTCGAGATTTACAATACCGTATTACAAGTGTAGCTTTTCGTGTGTCTTTATAAAATACCTGTAATTGTACGTAGTGCATTACAGGTGAACTGTTTCCCGTAGACTTGTAACCTGTAACTTGTAGGTTTATAAAACACGGCCCAGGACGTGAAATCATTCAGCTCAGTGTAGCAAATCCCTTAAGTTCGTTAAGCAAGTCCTACTGAAAAACTGTTGCATCTGACCCTGGTAGCGGTATGCAATGGAGTTCTTTTTAATCCGCTTTGTAATCCGCTGCTCTGTTACCATGGTAAAAAGAGTCATATCTAACCCCGCATTTACGCCAGTAAGAAAAAATATGTAAGGTCTACAGATGGATGCGTAGCTGCATAATATACTCTACCTACGATCTATGCAGCTACGCATTGCATGCAGCCTCCATGTAAAACCGCGCGACAATACACGAAACGTCATGAACGTCGCGTCAGTAGGCCGAACACGAAGTTTTCGAATCCTGCGTAACGTTACGTTATCGTATCGAAATCGAGAAACCTTATACTAAATTTTATTTCCAAATACGCTCACGGGCGGGCGCTGTTTCAAACGTCATACAAATTTCTCAATAATGCTACTACTCGATTGCGTTACGCAGGAATCGAGAACTTCGTGCTCGACCCTCAGCCTGCTGCGTACAAACGCAGCAACTACGCCTACGCCTACATAAGGCCTAAATATCTACTGCCTACGACACGTAGCTGCATAGATGCGTATTCGTCATACGCTTGCTTTATGCTCGCTTGCAGCCTACATAAATAACTGCGAAACAGTATATCGCGGTTTTGTATGTATAGGCTGCAAGCAAGCGTACAATGACGAATAAGCGTCTATGCAGAGCTATACTTGTATTACGCGTCGTGGAAAGTAGGCCTAAGTTGCATTTGATTGATCGATGACTTTTAACTCTATCGCTAACGGCCTCGAAATGTAACGCAATTTACTCAATCTTTATTGCTTGTGTATATTTCGGATAATCTCTGCGTCAGTTTATGCGGAAGTCTGACGAGTGAGTACCTACTCAAGAAATAATAAACATCTTCGTATTGTTAAGTTACGGGACAGGACATAAATGAACTTTGGTTATAAATACCTATTCTTGATTTTGCCGAGATAAACAATATCTTTGTATCTAGAACAAATGTACAATAGACTAAAACTACGAAGTAAATAATAATACTAAAACTAACTTACAAAATTCATTACCCACCAAACCTGGACCTCTCGGCAGGGTGCCCATCACGCAGGCAGCATTCCCGCGATGAATTGCGATAGCAATTCTTAGATAGTGACTCGTCTCATTATAAGGCTATTTAACTTTATTTTATAACATAATAACGGCTGTACATTTTGTACAGCATTTGTGCCGCACTAGAATTTCACGCCAAGTCGTTGATTTGTCGCTTACCAATAAATTATAGTATGATTGCCTCCTAATAACTCCTAAGCCCCAGTGATACATATTTAGCTTCAAGAAATATCTTAAGCGTCAGGTTGACTGATAAGCATAATAGCGGCCACGTGCCGAGGTCGCCTTTTCACTTGGGTCGTGACGGAGTGAGCCCTTGAGACTGTTGATAAAATGGTACATGTGGTGTTAGCTAACTGTACTTGATAAATAAATGTACGTTGTTTAAGTCAGTATATTTAGTGTCTATTGTTAGTTGCGCGCAAAATACTTGGTGACTAGTATCTATTTGCAAATGCTCTTTCGGCAGATATTAAAAATTCACTAAGCCAGGCTGCGTTGATAAATAAACAGCTAGGTACTGACTAATTATAGCATGTTGCTTTAGCAATGATGAAGACTAAACGATAATATAAATAATAAAAAATTACTGCAATGCAAACTGTTTATAAATACCTAATACCCTACCTAGTTCAAATCAATGGTGTTTAGAATAGCATAAAATATAATTTTATTTGAAGTAATTTTAGGTACAATAAGGTGGAACAAGTACATAAAGAGGTGGAGACGTCTTTTATTAACCTGTAGGTATTCAAGGCTTCATTTGAACTTTAATGTACAGATTTTATTATCATATCAATATAGTTAATTATCTCAGAAACGTGATACCTTTCGCCTAGATATACTCGAATTTGATTGTTTGTACATACCTAGATAGATAAGTTAGATAACTTATGTGTTTTTATTCCGTTTTTTTTTTGTTTAGTAAAATGTTTACTTATAGCGAAGCTACGAAACAAGTAAAGATCTAGCTTCACAAATAGAATTTCAGATTTCAGCAAACGCCGTCTCAAACACGAAAGTTACCAATAAAATAAAATGAAGCAGCAACTTAATAAAAGTGAATTTTCTCATAACACAATTTATCTTCGGCAAACGGATACAAATAAAGTATCGGAAACTTTTTATAATCATTATAAAGTTCGGATCGGGGAAATGTGTCGGCGAGGCTCAGGGTGCTAAATAACCGACCATTTTCAACTTTTCTCCAGTATTTTTGCATGATTGGTTCCAGTGAGTTATTATGGAAATTGAATTCCTATCGGTAATTGGTATAATTTTACCAAGTGGACATTAAATTTCGGCCTGCATTTTGTTTGTGCCTTCGTAATGGCTTTCACGCGCGTATTTCTAGCTTTAGCTCAGCAGTGTTAGATATTCTGTAATGCGTATTCGCACGCAGCCTTAGGCATCTGAAATTTTGAACTGAACGCTGTAAGAGTCATGCCTTATTATTGCCTTAGCGCATTAAAATAAACATAAGGATAAGGCCTTTGGAATATTTTGAAATAGGGAGGTATTGTGAACCCGCCCGTACTAATTTTAGTGCTAGAAAATAGTTAACAAAAACGGAATACTATCGAAGCGTATGGACGGGATACGCTATTTAAATATGTAAGTAGGTACCTTAAAAGATAACACCTGTAATATTCTATAAACTTTCTATTATCATTTCCACTTACACAAATAGGCCGCTACCGATTCGATGAAATGTAGCCCCCGGGGAGTTTTGTTTAGTTCAGGGCAAGAAGGGACGTTATTTCCCAATTCATACCCTAAATCTGTTACAATTTTGTGAAATACAACTTCGTTTTATCTGTTTCGTAAAATAAGGGTTTTGAAATACAAGTGCTACCTAAAAATTATCGGTGAGAGGATATTGATTAGGCCTCTATTTCACCAACTTTACAAGTGTCTGTCTACAATGACAATTCGAACTACATTTCTTTGCCAATACGAAGCGCGCTAAAACAAAATCTCTTCAAGTCGGCAACTGACACCGAATTGTCATTAAAAACTGACACTTGTAACGTTGGTGAAATAGGGGCCAGGTACAAGCTTGTTTCTGTAATAGTTTTCACATTCAGAAAATACATTTCCACTGTCTGCCACTATCAAGCAACAAAATGCGTAGATATTCCTATTAAAAATTGTTCCCTGTTTTGTCGTTCTATATTTTGGTAGGTACCTATCGAACCAACTGAATTGTGACCCACTCTGGAACCTTTTCGCTGAAAATATCATGATGACATTACATTGCCTGACAAGGCAAATCATTATAACACTTACTGTTACTAACGCTCTAGGGTGGGGTCAGAAATCAAATGGTACAACTGCATAAGTACTACAAAAATTTGCAGGATGTCTGCTCCAATAAAATAATAAGTAGGTACTTAATAAAGAAATTTATCGTTACACTCGTAATCCTTTTCCAAATAGAATATTGTGACTTCATTTATTGTTCCTATATTCCTACCACCCTACAACCTACAACCTACCCTTACAGCGTTTTAGCAGGTACGTTTTGTGATACACACGTAAAATACCAAAGACATTTTATTGAACGGAAATTTCATTTGTATCGCGCCGAATGTACTCGCATGATAAAATCAATGGAGTAATGTATTCATTCTATATTTGGACTTTATTGGTTTCGTATTATTATTCTACTGGTACTGGATTCAATTTGTTTCACGTTATGACTGTACTTGGAAATACTTTAGTACTAAGTGAATGGGTTTTATGAGTTGTTCATGAACAGTCATTTGTGTAATATAATGTTATTTAAGTCGCAGTAATGTAGAACAAGATGGAGCGACGGCTATTAAAAATCGCGGGACCGCGGTGAATGCGGGAAGCACAAGACCGGTCTGAGTGGAGAGCTTTGGGAGAGGCCTACGTCCAGCAGTGGACGTCTTTAGGCTGACATGATGATGATGAATGTAGGATTATTATAGTTTTACAGACTTTTACATAACTGGCCCTAGTTAGCTAGTAGGTAAGTAAAAACTTACTCACAAAATTTAAACCCCGTAGTCGGATTGACTTGGAATTTGGTATGCGCATCCAAATTGGATGATTTAGATTTGTAATTTCTCATGAGATTTTCGGTGAAGGAAAATATCGTGAGGAGACCCGTACAGCAAGGCAAACCAGTACTGATGATGATGATGGATGGTAATGGGCTAAAGTCCTGAAAAATCTAATTAGTCCGTTAGTTAGACGTACATCAAGTGAAGCTGTGCTATACTTTTTATCAAGTATGACGCCGTGACGTCATGCTACCCTTTTTGCTACGTATGACGTGATGTCGTGCTTCACATTTTTTACCACGTATTACGTAATGTCGTGCTACACACTTTTTACTACGTATGACGCAATGTCGTGGTACACTTTTCAGAACATCACGAGCCCCACTCCCGAACTTTGACGCACTTTACCTTTAGTTGTATTTTTTATTGATTCGATAAAGCAAAAAATACGTGCCCAATATGTTACATAATCTAGCTGACGGACTAATTAGAATTATGTTAAGTATTTTTTTTTACTCTGGACACACCCTGACAAAAAAGTAAGTAAGTATTATAAATGAAAACTTATTCGTAGGGGGAATATCGCGCCACCGTTACCCCGGTCCTAAAAATGTTGTCATAACAATAAAAATTAAACCACATCACAGTATTTCTAAAATGAAAAAGTGAGGAGAAAAGTTTCAAAACAAAAAGGGCAAGAAATTTTAGCAACATATTGGAACTTGCACAAAAGGGGATTGAATTTTTTATTAATTCGGAACCACCGGCGCGGAAAATTACTAAAAGTGCGGTTTCGACACGCGCGCAAAGCCTAGGCACGACGCTATAACTACAACAAGTACAGATTGACTATTAGGTTGGTATTTGAGTACAAATGGTTATTTCTTCGACGCGTTTTTTAACGAAATATAATTTTACAATATTTTATTTGTGTCTTTGATTAAAAGCATGAAGAATTGGAAATGCAGTGATTGTTGGCCATAAAATCGATGACATGCTTCCTTAGAACATAATCTTCTTAATATGTTTTGTAATTTCCGAGTACACCATACTGATCAATCGATAAAGGTACGCGATTCAATGTCGATTTCTTATATTTTACCTAAAATTAAAATGCATAACACAATGTTGATCTAATAATCATTGAGTAGGTATTACAGCAATATTAATAAGCCTCAAAATGAACAATACAGCGTTAGGCGATCAAAACCCTACTTAATTACTTACTAACATGCGTTGAAGCAAATCTCTTGTAAGCTCGAATAACAAAATATCCCTTCCGGTATTACGGAGCTGCGGGTTACCTAATAAACAGGTTTATTTTAATCCACGGCCCTTCAGGGCTCATGAAAATACCAACAGCATTTAAAGCTCTGCAAAAATTTAAGATTTACATTTATTTAAGATTTAATTTGAATGTGAGAAATGGCATCAAAGATGATAGTTGTGACGTGTGCTTAAACAAGTGACAAACGCTCCCACATTACATTAACTAAAACAATGAATTGCTCAGCCGCATCACAGCTACATTACGTGTAAACATAGCATAGGCTACAAATGTATGCTTTCATGCAACGCCTCCACTGCCACTCGAATCAATACATGACGTCATGCCATACAGACCCAAATATCACCACCACTACACCCTACGCTGATGCGTTCCGGAACGAGACCGTATGTGGTGATTTTGGTGCTTTAAAAATTTAATTTACAGCAAAAAATATTTTTCTAAAAATAAATTAATGGCCTAAATAAGAGCAGCAAAGCCTTTACGGAAATAAAAGACTGAGATGCTTTCAAAAGATTTTCGTTTCCTTTTCGTGACCAAAGAGATCCAGGTGTAATTTTCTTTGCCTTACAAAAAATCCAGAGGGATCTTTAATGCTAACACTCGTTAAAAGTATTTGATGTTGAAAATATGCTTTATGTTTATGTAAATACACCGATTTTTATTTGCGCTTGACCAAAGTCAGGTGGTATGGCTATGTGTTTCTTTGACACAGGTGATGATTTGATTGATTTCTGTGAAACTCAAAATTTTGGGTATTTCATGCTCGTTTAAAAGGTTAATCTAGTGAGCCTTGTAAATTCATTTCATAAGAGTTGGCACAAAATTAGTCAACACGGTCATGTTAAATAACTACGATTACAAAAATGCCTACGCATGATTCCGTTTTTAATAAAACAACCTCTACAATGTAACAGATATCGACTAGAACAAAAGGGCATCGATTAAAAACAGACAAAGCCGAATCAATAGTTTAAAACACTTTGATTGTAGCGTGACGACACCATATTAAACCGAAATCACTCGAGGACCCAACTCGCTTCATTATACTATGTTCATTCAATTATTGCGCGCCGACTACCTATTACAGGCAATTATTTTAAAAGCTCTCGACCACTTTCGTTGGACCTCCCTCCCCTCTGAAACAACCATGTAATGTGGATGTTAAAGGGAAACGTAGGATGGTAGTAAGGGTTCAGGTTACATTGGATACTATTCGATATTTCGATCGTTATAAACGTGTAGTAGTTTAATCATGGCTGCGTTAATATGAATGAACTAAACGTCGCATTTCTTCTATGGTGGATATTATTTATAAAATTAGTACAAATTTAATATCCATGAGCACTTAAACTATAAGTAAAGAAATCACAAATTGCCGATTATCATTAATGCATTGTTCAGTCAGGAAGTTTTGTTTTAAATGAAAATGCTTTTGTGAATTTCTATAGATCAGTATTGAGTAAATTCCCAGACTTCACACAATTTTTACGTTTATTACAGTGCAATTTAAATTGTGAGAAATTGTGAGAAGAGAAGAAGCATGTTTGAGAAGCACAATAGGAGAGTTTTGATAAGTGATCCAAATAATTACGATTAGTTACGTGACAGAACTTTATAGAATAAATAAGATAAACAAATAAATATCATGGGACACTTGACACCAATTAACCTAGTCCCAAATTAAGCAGAGCTTGTGTTATGGGTACTAGACAACAGATAAACATACTTATATAGATAAATACATACTTAAATACATATTAAACATTCAAGACCCAAGAACAAACATTCGTATTCATCATACAAACATCTGCCCCGACCGGGATTCGAACCCGGGACCTCAAGCTTCATAGTCAGGGTCTCTAACCACTAGGCTATCCGGCCGTTGAATCAATGGGTATAGAAGCTTGTGGCAAGCGCTTGCGACGTATTTTCACATTGACACATGCCAAAGTCAAAATACATATACGACACAACTTTGACGTCCGTATCTACCATGATCGCCTGTCGGGAACACACTAACGCACTCGCAAGCGTGTAAGTATCATCTAAGCGTCTGTAAAGACTTGAAGCTTGTCTAGAGTGGACGCTTGCCAAGCCTAGGCAAGCGGCAAGCGTGTAAATGTCATCCAAGCATCTGTAAAGAGTTCAAGCTTGTGGATGCTTGGCAAGCGTGTAAGTGTAGCATAATAGAGGTAGTAAGGCACTGTGTAGATACTGTTTTAGTATTTATTACTTATGTTACTCGTACGTTTAATAATCAAATCTTTTAAAATAAAACAACAAAATGAAACTTATCTCTCATTCATCAGTCGAACGCATCACCAGAAGCGGCGCCCGCGCACGGCTAAGTAGTACAGTCAACCGCCAACTGCAGTGTTATCCGGACCTGTGTGTGTGTCATTTTGTTTGTTCGTATTCCGTGACGACCTCGGGATGGGTGAAACGACCGCCACTTTGTGGTTATTGTTATTAGGTAATTAGATACTTTGGTTATTTAATGCTTAGTTTTAATTTATCACTTTTTGTGGAGATTCGTTAAAAATTGAGTAGCTTGTGCTTTTTTAGCGATTCGACAGATTTTTTGTTTCGTTTTTCAAGGAAAAGTCTTAGAGATTTTTACTCGAAACTTTTTTCCGTCTAAAATCGTATTCTAATCTCGTGAGTATATTATTAAAATTAATCAAACCACTAAATACCGAACACCATTGAAGCCAGTAAGCGAAGATGTTTATTTAAGAACTCGCAAGATTATGGTATACATAGTTTTTTAGGAGGAATCGATAACCTGTACCTATGAACCACTGCTTTATTTTTATCAATAAACATAGCAGATAGGTATTGTATACGTAGTTTTTAACAGGTTAAGGGTTAGAAACAAGTAATCAGTCATTTTTATTTTAAGTGATTTTTTCAATTCCGTTGGTTCTGGGAATTATTGGTTTATTTAAAATAATTAAGGAATAAATAAATAAGCTTAAGTTTTGTGTAAACAATAACTTTCCAAATTAACAGTAAAACATACAATTATCCAGTGCCAAAAGGACTATCGACATAGCTTAATGTTGTGGGTTGTGGTCCTGAATCAAAGCATAGCACCTTATTCCACATGAGGTATAAAAGCTTCATAGAAGCAGAGTGAGAAACAGAATCCACCTTTACCGCGTAAATGGTAACGTGTAAGTACCTAAGTAATTTTTATTAAAATAAAACTTGGCGTACAAAGATGTCAGAATAGAATATGGCTCACATAGTTAGTCATGTAAGGCTCACATAAAACTAAGCTTTAGGCATCATCATTCCGACAGCATCATTTTTGTGAAATATTGTTTTGTTTAAGCTGACATCCTTACACAAAGTTATCATAACTTAATCTACATTGTACAATACACCACATAACAACCAAACAGAACAAAAAGTACAACAAAAATACTCATTAGCAATAGGCCGATTATCGGCCCAAGCCCTCTCATTCTGCAAGGAGGCCTGTGCCCAGCAGTGGGACGTAAAAAAGGCTGGTGATGATGAATAGGCCGACTAATCGCTTATTATAATAAGCGTAATGTAAATTTGATGCTGAGAAAGTAAGATGTTCTATTCTAAAAAGTAAAGACTCAGGTACTGTATAACGCAAATAACTTAAAACTAAAGGCAGCAAACCTGCCTGCAATTCCGGGAAACAATATACCAATATATCACTCCCACAACTGAGACGAATCTAATGACACCTCATACGTTGAAATCCGTCAAACAGTTTAGGCTGTAGAGCGTGCCAAAGAATTAGACGTAAACATATATAGTATCGTAGTCGGGTAGTAAAAAACCGGCCAAGTGGCGGACTCGCGCAAGAGGGGTCCCCAGTGTTTTAAGAAGTGCAGTGTTAGCAGATCCCTGCTCCTAAGCAAAATGTACGCAGTGTGGAGTCAACTTATATTGATCTGGGAAATCTACAGACAGACATAAAAATTTAAGATTTTGAGAATTTTCTGAATGGTTGTGCTATAAGAGCTACCTTCATACCAAATTTCAAGTTTCTAGGCCAATTTTAGGTTTTTGGATTTCGGCAATTTGTATGGATAATAGCCTTTTTAATTAATGACTGTATCTTTTGATTGCGTTGACTTAGAAAGTTGTCTTTTTCACAGTTTCAAGGGACCGCAGGCTTGTATATTAATTTCAGCGTGCTACCTCCACGCGTTCCAGAGAAAAGGGGTCTTGACAGACAGACGAATAACAAAGTGATCCTATAAGGGTTCTGTTTTTTCCTTTCGAGGTACGGAACCCTAAAAACACTGCTTTTGCATGATGAGTTCAAAGACATAAGTAATAAATGAACAAAGATACTCATTCATAAGATACGGCATGTACCTACGATAAGCTTTCGCTCAGACCTTAATTCGCGGAATAGAGGCTCTATTTCAGCTTAATAAGACCTTATGCATAAATAATAGCGTCCCAAGTTCGAAGACTGACTTTAATTGCTTTAGTTACATCGTGTATTGTGCATTTAAGATGAGATCTTGCTACAACATTAAGTACCCTACGTAAATAGCTTAATATTGTCATGCTATATTGTAAGTATAAGCTACCAATTTATTTATTTATTGATATAATTTCACAGCATTACAGCAAAGCCAATGCGCTATAAAATTTAAATATAAGAAATACACAATACAAAACAAAAGTACATCTAAAAATTAAAAAAAAAAAACATTACAACTATTTAGGGAGTTTTAACCCTTAATAAGGCACCGGGCATATAGTTACCACTTAGTTTTTTAGACCACAGAATAAACACATTTTGACATATCCGACATCTCTTTTCATTTGTGAACGCACTGATAATCGAACATTCATAAAAAAATGTTGACAACACTGTGAAATGTCACAAATTCGGTAATTTACTTACTAAGCTGATTTTTTTTAAAAACGAGCGTTTTTGTTGGTATTGGATGAATATTTGTTATCAGTGTGTTCTAGCAAGATTCCGGTAAGTGGTTTTTGTTATTTTCACTGTATAATAGATTATTTTATCTAGCAGATTACGTGTCATTGATCTTGAGTACAAATATTCGCGGTTCGGAGATACAGTTCAAAGTTGGTGGTAAATATTTTACCATTGCCTTGTACGGACGTAAAAGTACGGAAGTGTTTAAAAAAGATACATTTTGTTTTCTTATTTTTGGTGAAAATATCTAGTAAAAAAAGGCTAAACGATAAAGCCATTGAAGAAATACTAGAAAATGATCTTTCCAGTCTCGAAAGTGACTCAGATGATGACTTGGGGTACACTACTAATTTCGTCAATAAGTTCAATTACGACAACCGGGTTTTGCGAGGATTGACAAAAATTTTGGGTTCATAGTTAATGGCGAGGGTTGTAGTGATAACGGAGATGATTGTCTTGAGACCAACAATAAAATAAAAAAAATAACAAGATGCCGTTTCTGCAGCACAAAAAAGCAACAAAAACGATCACGTTTACTATGTGACGTGTGCAAAGTGGCTTTATGTGCCACGCCGTGCTTCAATACATTTCATGGGCACCTGCAAATGGTAACCTACGCTTCACCACACAGACGACAGTTTTGCCTCGAGCAGCACTAACGGGTAACGGTAAAATAGTTACCACCTCTTAAGGTTTACAAAGAGGCAACGGTTAGATAGTTACCACCCTGTTTTTCATGAAAACGGATTTTCTGAAAAATGATTTTTGGAAACCTTGTTGATTGTGACCACAATAAACATTAGAATCAGATGCTTAAGTTATTTATTTCCGAAATTCATACCTTTGCCCTATTAAGGGTTAAATGTCAGTTTCAACCAATATCAACTCTTCAAGCTGCCGGTAAATTACGCATGCAGTTGATCTTAAGTACCATCGAATACGAAACTTAGGGAACTTGTAAGTTACAGGAAGGAGTAAATACGAGTATAATCACATAACTGTATTGGCGTAGAAGGAAAAGTGCCAAAAAGAAGGGTTGAGAACCTAATTACGCGTTCCAACACCCCACCGTTTTCCGCATGCGACGTCAGGTTTAAAAAACCGCCTCCAAAAAAAACCATAGAAAAAAAAAACGTAAAATAATCCTCTAAAATAATGATAAATAAATAAAATAAAATAAAATGCGTTTATTTCGGACAACAGAAACTAAAGCCTAAAGTTTTATGGCCTAGCACTAAGCAGCAGAAATATGAAGTCGGTGCGGTGCGAGCGGAATATTCTTTGAATGAAGCACCGACTTCATATTTCTGCTGCTTAGTGCTAGGCCATAAAACTTTAGGCTTTAGTTTCTGTTGTCCGAAATAAACGCATTTTATTTTATTTAGTTATCATTTTTTTAGAGGATTATTTTATGTTTTTTTGTATATTTTTTTTTTTGAAGGCGGTTTTACTTTTTTGTGAAAAGATTTTTATTTCACAATTTTACGTTGATTTAACATTTTCAGAATTATCCTCCAACTCCTAACCGTTAAGGAGTTGTACCTTCCATCATCAGCTCATCAACATAAGATGATGACTACCGGACGCAAATACTTGAATAGCCTTAGAAAATATATGAAACACATGATACGTGCCTATAAAGTTTGAGGGTTGCCCTCGATTTCCCTAAGATCCCATCATCAGATCATGACTTGGTGACAGTGGGACCACCTCAGGAGTATACCCTTTCGAATAATGATTTGACGACTGAATAGCCTAGTGGTTAGAGACCCTGACTATGAAGCTTGAGGTCCCGGGTTCAAATCCCGGTCGGGGCAGATGTTTGTATGATGAATACGAATGTTTGTTCTCGGGTCTTGGATGTTTAATATGTATATAAGTATGTATTCATCTATATAAGTATGTTTATCCGTTGTCTAGTACCCATAGTACAGGCTTTGCCTAGTTTGGGACTAGGTCAATTGGTGTCAAAGTGTCCCGTGATATTTATTTATTTATTTTTATTTTATTTAACATTTTCAGAATTATCCTCCAACTCCTAACCGCTAAGGAGTTGTACCTTCCATCATCAGCTCATCATCATGAGATGATGACTACCAGATGCAAATACTTGAATAACCTCAGAAAATATATGAAACACATAGTACTTGCCTGTAAAATTTGAGGGTTGCCCTCGATTTCCCTAGGATCCCATCATCAGATCATGACTTGGTGACAATGGGACCACCTCAGGAGTACACCCTTTCAAATAAAAAAAAATGAAAATCGGTCTACAATTGACGGAGTAATCGATGTACATACATTAAAAAAAAAATACATACAGTGGAACGTAGAACCTCCTCCTTTTTTTGAAGTCGATTAAAAAGCAAAATCCCTCGTTAAAAAATAACTGTCCAAACACCACCACAAAGGTTGGAGCTGTTAATCGAGGTATTTCCTCACTAAATTACACTCGTGACGTTAAAATACTATTGAAAATTTTACATGCTCTGTTCTCATACACCTCGATGAACTCATTTCTTCTACCCCTATACATAATTATGTATAGTTCTTGAGTATAATCATCTTCACATCATCATTAATCTTATAGTGTATTGAAGTTTGTGAAAACAGTGTCATCAAGAGGGAAAGTGACACTTTTGATGGTTATGCAAGCCAAAGGCGGCATTTTTGATCGCAAGTTTGACAGTGTAGGAGAAATACGCACGCATAGAACCAGAACTGAGTTGATACCTTTGGGTTGGCTTGTTTGATGGTATTCTCAGAACCAACTCCTAGTTATGAAATTTTCAACCATCCAACGCACAAAGAAATTGATAAACAACCATTATTCTGTTTCGTTTCTAGGCGGCAGTTGAACGAGATTAGTTTTTCCGTAAATAAAACTTAGGATACAATTCAATTTTCTTATAAAATAAACGGCTGGCCTGTCGAACTTGCTAGCACCTTTAAGTACGAGTGAGAGTCAAATAACTGAACAAGCTGAAGAAAAGCTGAACGGTTTTATATTCAAGTCTACGGTTACCTTTAACACAGAGTCTACGCTAAATCGAATAATTATTCCGTTACGTGTATGTTTGAAACTTGATACTAAAAGCTGCTTTCAAAGCTATCATAGTTCAAATGATCGAAATGCGAGACCATCATTCCGAATTAGGCTGTGTATCCACCAGAGCTTTGCAAGGTAGCGTACCGATGTCCCGATATAGGTACCTACCAATAGGATAAATGCTGTTTTGAGCGAGGCTGTCATAATGAAGTAATAGTTTCTTTTGGTGGATGCGTATCTTTATAGTTATCACGTTTCAATGGGTTCATATGCCCTAATAGAACATGCATACCAATTAAGATCTTAATGAATATGGCGGTCAACAGTTTAATTGTACAGGCTTATGTGGTAATTATTCCTTTTAAGGGCACAGGCTTCACATAATTTATTCATAGAGACTTTTGGCAATGCTGCTAATTTCAGGCGCAGAAAGATATTACAAACAAGTCTGCGTTTGTTTTATTCATAATGTTTATTTCAAGATCTTTTATGTTTTTTCGCAGAGCCTAATATCTAATTTATGTGAGTAGGTACAGACAGTTACAAGTTACCTCCCCCTTCTCTATTTTTTTATGTAATATTGATAGAAGTTTATTTTCTCTCCAACCACGTAACTTTGTTTATCTTTACGGCTGCTTCCCAAGCGCCACCTCAGTGAGGACTAAACCACGCACATTCATATTTGTTATTGTTACTAAGGACATGTGTTCATAATTTAAACATCATCATATCATCAATGTAAAGACAGTTGCGATTTTAATTACACCCAATTTAACTCAATTGCAAAGTTAAGAATAACTCAAGTCGCATCGCTACTTAAGGGTCGTTACAGTAACGTTTATGAAGACAAGCGATTAAAGGATAACGTTATGTGCACAGAATTATAATGTTAATCGTTATTACTCAGGCTTGGGATAATCCGTTACGGCTGTGTAAACGGTGCAAATGTTTTCCTTGATACAAACGACAGTAATGGATAACTTAAAACAATTTATTGAATTTTTCGTTTAAAATTAGTATTTGCAAATTCATATGATGGGGTTGCAGTTCTAACCTAACATTTTTTTTTCTGGTAGCAGTTTGTTTCGCAAAATTAATGTTTACAATGTTCAATTTTATGAATAAAAACAAATCAACATAAAAATTAATTATAAAAGTGAATGGTAGTGTTAGAAACAGTTTTGATGAGAAAATATCTATCTAAAAACTATTTTTAATGATACATACGTAGGTATATTATTTACTTTAGGAGTAGATATTTCTATTGTTAAGATAAGAGTAGTGGTAACATATTCGGACTTCCAATAATCGGTTGCAGAAAATTCTTTGCACTTTGGCGCACCCAATATTAAGAAACACCACTAATCCGATAAAATATTTTGTTAATTCTTTCAACCATCATCATCATTAGACAGGAAATAAAATTGCATGCCAATATATCCGGTTAGACATGTCACTGCACAACAATTATTTATAACATCACTTTTGTACCACGTCTAAAGCAAATAAATAAATTTCATTAAAAAAAAACTGTTTTAAACTGGTAGGTATAAGACTCCCAGAGTTGTCATATTGACACGGACGCCAGGACTAAACGAAGGCATCTCGTTAATTTGTCTCAGCATGCCGCGTATCCGCGTTCTCATAAACTCGAATATCATTGGAAGTGATGTCCTAAATACGGTACATTAAAGTATTAAGGCGCACACGACCGCTCAATTGAGCATATTAAAGCGACGCTGTCTTAGGGTCTGACGTTGGACTAGTGTAACAAGGGGCTTTGGTTTGATCGCAGGACTTTTTGTTTGTTTTTGTTTTTTTTTATACGCTTTATCGATAGTAAGCAACAGAGGATTAAATTAATGCATTTTATATCGTTTTTTTGCACAACTAAACACATTTTAATTTTTTTGTCTATTAAGCGCCGATTTTTCGGTCTTCAGATAGGTAACCTTTTATTACGTAGATACTCATACAAAATCTGTAGGATAAGAGCTTGACCTGGGGATTGAAAAATCGGCCCTAAGTAACACTTTCTCAGATTTAACCCGTGACTTTCACTTTGTTTATTTTTATCCAAATGGTATCAACATTGTTAGATTTTAATGACTATTTTATGAACTAAATAAACATACATTTCATATCACAAATTAAAAATAACTATTTATTCAGTGTTTTCATGTGAATAAAAGCACTTGTTGCGCTTATATTTAATAGGTCTTTCGTCGACTTTGATTAAATAATGAGCCGTGATTGTCATGGGTTCGATGGACGGGACAAAACAACGTCCATTAAATTTAAACCGTTACAAAACGACGAATGGACAATAGTCCATTCAAGTCATGTCAGCAAAATTTTTAAAGCTTACTACACACCCAAAGAGGCAGCTATAAGTACCTATAATAATATTATTACAAGCTTCTATTTAGTTTCACCTGTCCCGCGGTATCTGTCTGTCTGTAATCAAATCTTGCAAGTTACATTTCACCCACTTCCTGTGGCCGGTTTGACTTGAAATTTGGCATGGATAATTATATTACGAGTAAATTGGGTGGCAAAAAAACAGTCGGAAAAAAATAAAGTCGGCAAAAAAGCTTGTAATAGCTGTACCTTCGTTTATGTATTTATTTGTGACGGGTATCATAATGTAATGGTAAATGAAAATCAGCAGTTTTTACTCTTTGAAAACAAGTGACTAAGTACTGCAAGTACCATGTTGTTGCTGCGCTGCGTCGAAGGGGAGCCGCGAGCGATCAGCGCCAACCAGTCAACTAACACCATAATTTAATGAGATATGATGGCGCCTTTCCCTCGGTAATTCGTCTAATTAAAAAAAATAAAAACACAACGAGGCGAATTGTTATGTAAACCGTTTGGAGGGCTCGTAATGCTGGCTAATTTATCTCAGTTTAGGGCACCAAAATACCGCTATAATTTTGGTCATTCCTGTACTTCCGGGCCATTAACGGAATGTCGTCCGCCATTTTGTCTAGCCACCCACGTAAATGTGCTAGTGGCGTTGCGGTGCTAAATACCTTAAAGTTCTTGACGCTAAGTGATATTGCCTGTTGACTGGGTAAATCTTTTGAGCTGGTCGTGTGTATCTATGGGAATCCTGGGGTTGTAGTTACCTAACTGATTTGCTGCTTGAAAGACCAGTAGATAAATCTTTCAGTTAATGTTGGGTGGACGTGTCTTAGCTGCGTGAGTTAGATAAAAAAAAGGTTTTTTTTACATTTTTTTTTTAAGCTAAGGCGAAAGGCATTGTCAAGCTTCGTGCTCATGGTAAAACTCTACCTTGGGACTAATAAAATTCGTCAGGATTGATACTAGATAAATAAATTGATAGTGAAGATTCACAGAGCCTCTGTACGAGTGTTGTAACAACGAACTTCAAACTGCGTTTTCGAACTGAATAGAGGTAGTGAAAAGGCTCCTCACGTGAACTTCCCAAATCACCGTAGTAAAGTAAAACTATTACGATTATTAATTGCAAGAGTACTTACGTTATTAGATTGGAATTGAAGTAGGTATTTGTGCGTGTCGTTCCTCTGTTAGCTGGGGCTTGTATTTGCATAATTAATTTGTTTAATCTACCCTGGACTAGTTGCTCGGCTAACATGGTAGTACGGGGCAAATAAAGGCTCATTTTATGTCTTAACTACGCAGTTTATGGGGTCAGCTTTCAATTAAACTTTCCGCTGCATTGGGAATACATAAAATAGGTATCTAATTTTGTTTACGGGTTTGTTTACTACGATGTTTCGGGCATATTATTGCAATGCTTGGTGGTCACGAAGGAGTGAAGGCTAGAATAAGAACCGGGACGAAAAGTAAAAACTGTAATGTACCAGTCGAGGAAATTAATTCCTGACCCTCCATAGAACATTTTCATAGTAAACGTCATAACGATTAAGGGTCATGGGTTAGACAAGGGTATGCGATGTCACTATGACGTTTACTGTGAAAAGGTTCCATGGTGGGTAAGGAATTAATTTCCTCGACCGTACATAATTAATTGCGTACGGACATGCGGTGGCAAGAGGAAAATGGAGTCGCCTATGTATGTTATTTAATGAATGATTGATTTCTCTAAAACATACACTTCTTATTCAATTCAAGTAGGCAGTGCCAAAGTTGAAATGAAAATATAGATTATTTTTTTCATAACTGTAGTAAAAGACACGTCAGTTAATTTAACACTGTTTATTGTATTGTGGGTAGACCTTATATTAAAACATACCTACCCCCAGATTCCAATATACTACATCTTATCCCTCTCAGAAAAACAATATTTATTTTTATATATATTTTTCGTATGTCTGTCTGTCTGCCTGTCTGTCCGGCACGTCCGTCCGGCTATTCTCCTCTACAGGTAGCATTTCTAAGCCTATTCTCCTGAAATTTCGCAAGCAGGTTATCTAAATACTAAATTGAATTTTTTTAGAAACAAAAAAAAAACCAAAAAGGGCTCAAAAATGACATGAAAAAAAAAACGCTAAAATGCTCAAAATGACGTCGCGAGGTCTACCTACAGCTCACAGAGCTACTTGACAGAGTAACTTGGTGCAACTCCCGCTTATAATACCTACTGAAACAGGGTGGACTATTGACACGCCGCAAACCGTATGATCACATTTGTTTTACTTTTACAGCAATAAGTTTATCAAGTGGCATGGAGGTCAACATGACGGGCCGTTGGAGACCCAACTTTGGCTGGGAAATGACTTGCGTGTGGTCGCTGACCAGTCCACTGCAGTCTACCAGACTTTACAAAGACGGATTGCAGTTCTTGGTCTACCGGCCTGAGGTGAGCCGAGTTTGAAAATGCCATTAAGTATGTAAGTGGGTACATTGTAACTCTATTTTGCCCACGATGGAGTGGAGGTGTGTTCGTTGGGGTTGAGAGGTTATTTGTTTGTGAGCAAGAATGCTTCCAATTGCTTTCTAAAAAGCTAGACTGATTCGAACAGATCTAATAGCTGTAGGCCGAGCACGAAGTTTTCGAATCCTGCGTAACGTTACGTTATCGTATCGAAATCGAGAAACCTACTAAATTTTATACAATTTTCTTGATAACGTTACAACTCGATTACGTTACGCAGGATTTGAAAACTTCGAGATCGAGCCTCTGCTACAGTTAAATACTTCAGTTAGTTACTGCGTTCATTTAAGACCCACATAAGTACGTAACTTATATGTTCATACTTTCTAATCAGCTAACACGCTTACTTAACATTTACAGAAACAAGGCCCATATATCAATTTTACATGGACACCGTCAACCGACGATATGGAAATGAGTGTTGACTGCCATGACCAGAGATTGGTTGGCAAATGTGTCATCAGACTGGAACTATTGAAACCACCCACGTATGGTGCTATATACCAATGCGAGGTGTCTGAAGAAGGCCCAAAATTCCTTATGAAGCAAGTGCAGTATGTCCAGGAGGTTTATGGTAAGATTTTGATCAATTAATTATCCCTGCCTATCCTTAAAAAGACCGGCAAGACGCCTGTAATTCCCCTGTCGTTACGTTTGCTCATGAGCGGTTGTCGCTTTGATTGCTTAAGGTCAGGTGACCATCTGCTTGTTTTCCTTACTTGTACAAAAAGTAAATGATGAGATGGCCTATCAAACGGACTTAAATGGTAACAGAGTGGTGTGAAAAGTGTGCAATCCTATGATGTGGCACCAATTAAAAAAAATGTGCCTAGGTACCTAACGGGACTGTACACAGATCAACTTAAATTCCGTCCTTCTCGTTTCCGGTTTTCGTCTTTCACGTGACCGTCGCGGCAAAATTCACCAGAACCTATTCGATTTGATTTCGATCGCGTTCGCGGTAACCTGTCACAAAAGTAGGTACCTACTTAATGTGAGAATATTAGTGCCGTTAGAGGCGCTGCCTATTAGCCCATAGTAATTGAGGCGTTAACGCAAACGCGATCGAGACGTTTTCTATGTCAATAAATACACTAGACTCTTTTTAATTACCGCTGCATTAAACTTCCCCACAATGAATCGCACATGTTTCTATTTTCAGTGCCACCAACCTACCCGTCTCTTCAGATGAGATCTTCAGAGGGACTGAAGAACGTGAACTGTACTGCGGCAGGCACGCCGGCTCCGAGGCTCTTGTGGCGTATCGGGGAACAGAGGGTCAGTAAATAAATAAAAAACCGGCCAAGAGCGTGTCGGACACGCCCGGGATAGGCTTCCTTAGCCATTAAGAAAAAGTTCTGGCATAGATACACCTAATTTTAAAGCTATTTTCATCAAGCCTATTTGAAACCAGTGTTAGCAAAATCCTACTCTTAAGCAAACTGTACGTAGTGTCATTTTATATCGGTTACTGACATAGAAATAGAAATAGAAATAATTTATTTGCAAGAATACGGTTACTTACAGGTCTTAAAGATAATAGTGTTAGGGCATGCGTACTCAACCTGCAAGCAGGTGTGCAAATCATAATAATAATACATAATACAATTGATAACTAAACACTCAATTATTATTGTGCCAAATACTCATTAGTACTATAGAAACAATAGATATACACAATAGATAAACAATAGACAAACATAATAATTACAAGTTGATCAATATTACTCAGAAACCTGTAAATCCTACTTATCTGTGATAGTTTTCCCTTTAAATTACTGTTATGCACTACCTACTGCTCTGATTTTTTTACATTTCCACATTCTGGTTCAATCACAATGGTTTTCAGCTTCGTTAAAATCGTGTAGGTGTACCTAAGCTGTTTTAGTGATATTAGATTTTGAAAAGAAAATGTCATAGCTAGTGATTTTAAACTTTGCTTAGTTGTATCTGGCAGCAATATTTTGTCAACTTGGAAGTACTGAAGATCACTTTATTTCATCATCATCATCATCATGTCAGCCTAAAGTCGGTCGGTCTTGTGCTTTCCGCATCCACCGCGGTCCCGCGATCTTCACCTGGTCTTCGCTCCATCTTGTTGGAGGCCTACCGACAGCTCGTCTCCCACTTTATTTACTTCCTCCAATATACTTACCGTTACACGAACTGTTCGCTTCCAGATCCCAGAAAACTTTTCACACCGCCAATGGGACTTCGGCACCAAGCTCTGGCACTCCTGGTCGCTGGTTTCCGTCCCACAGGGGACTGAAGACTTGTCTCTAACCTGCACCGCTGTCACCTCGAGATCGGGAAGGGCAGAGGAACAGACTGTCGAGACTAATTTACACTCTGCCAGTAATAAGCTAGGTGAGTTTATTGGTCATCATCATTAAAATAATAATCATGGGACAATTGACACCAATTGGCCTAGTCCCAAACTAGGCAAAGCCTGTACTATGTGTACTAGACAACGGATAAATATACTTATGTAGAGAAATATTTAGGAACTTTAGTAGCAGTGTATCGGAGATGAATAAAAGTCCTAATTGAAGTTGTAGAGAAGACGAGAGATGAGCGAGTTTATTTACAAAGTATTTACATATATAAAAAACTTAGGTAGCACAACTAGCTGTACAGACTAAGACAAAACATAACCAGGTACCTCTCGCTCTAAATGAGCGGGAGGGAGTGAGTGAGCGAGAGGCACGCGAAGAGTAGCGTGGCGCGAGTCGCGTTCGAGATTTGTTATAAATATAGGTCGCGGGCTAAACGCGATCTTTTCCGCGGACGGCTGTTGAAGCGATCACACGTGCACTGCTCCGGACTTCGATGCGCAGCGCGTCGTCGTGTGTACCACGCTTCGAGACTCGATGACGAATTGCTTCGTGAATGTGCTCTGCTCTGCTGCTGCGATTATTGAAGAGTGACTGAAGTAACAACTGTTCTTTTCAGAACAATCGTGTTTCCACGTCATTATAAAAACTGTTATTTTCAGAACATCGACCTAACGGTCGCGTTTCTTATTAACAACGTCAATGTACTTGTACTTCTTCACCTACAAATACATACTTAAATACATATTAAACACCCAAGACCCGACAACAAACATTCGTATTCATCATATAAACATCTGCCCCGGCCAGGGATCGAACCCGGGACCTCAAGCTTCATAGTCAGGGTCTCTAACCACTAGGCTTTAACCTTTTTAACCAGTCTTTTTTACCTCCCACTGCTCGGCCCAGGCCTCCTCTCAGAAAGAGAGCTTGGGCTATAGTTCCCACGCACACTCCTGCGAACCAATCCAATGATGTGTGTGAGGTTCCCAATCGGCACTTGCGAGTTTATTGGTAAAAAAAATCAAAGTTGCGTAAGAACAGATATGCAGAAAACCGTGGTAGCCTAAGTGGTTTGACTTATGGCCTCTCAAGCAGAAGATAGTAGGTTCGAGCCCAGGCTCTCGCCTCTGAGTTTTTAGGAATTTCATCATCATCATGTCAGCCGAAAGACGTCCACTGCTGGACATAGGCCTCTCCCAAGGCTCTCCACTCAGACCAGTCTTGTGCTTTCCGCATCCACCGCATTTTAGCAATTTATGTGCGAAATTACATTAGTAATTTATCGTGATCTTTTGAGTGAAGGAAAACATCGTGAGGAAACCTGCACACTCCTGCGAAGCAATTCAATGGTGTGTGTGAAGTTCTCAATCTGCAGTGGGCCCGCGTGGGAACAGTGCCCAGCAGTGGGACGTCAAAATAAAAAGGCTGGTGATGACATAAGTGAAACTAAAGCTGGAGGACTTCCAGAGTACCTATCTTCTACTCCTAACATGGTGTATCACCTTTAGTTTTAGGGTTTAGTATAGAAGTTTTACTTATATTTCAGATGGAAAAACAGCTTTGTTGGCGCTATTAGCGCTATTCGCAATAATGGCCATGCTGCGGTGACTGCGTTGTTTCTATCTTAAAAAAGACAATACACAACTAAAGACTCGTGCATGAGTAACTGAAGTCAATGAAAGCTTAAGAGATATAAACGCAACAAAATGGACAGATACGGTATCGACTGATATTTTATTTAACCTTTTCAACGCCAACGACGCATACAAAAGTTGTCATCCAGACGCCAAGTTGGCATAACTTCAACGCGGACTTAAACCTTAAGCATACGTCCGAAGGTCGCAGTTGCACTGTGCAGCCGGACACCTATAAGCGTTGGTGGCGTCGTAGGCACGTCGGCTCATGACACATTTAAGCGTTCTTGGCGTTGAAAAGGTTAACGTAGGTAGTTAAGTTATTGCCCCATTGGTGTCACAGAAATGTTCTGTAGGCCGAGCACGAAGTTTTCGAATCCTGCGTAACATTACGTTATCGTATCGAAATCGAGAAACCTCATACTAAATTTTAGTTCCAAATACGCTCACGGGCGGGCGCTGTTCCAAACGTCATAAAAATTTCTCGATAACGTTACGCAGGATTCGAAAATTTCGCGCTCGACCCTCTGGGATCATTTAGACGCCAGTAGTTCCAAATCTGGGGTAAATACCAACAATGGGGTAAAGGTGTTTCTTGAAAGATAATAAATTTAACAATGGGGACGAACAGTACTTGTTCTTACTTTAACGGTTTCGGCAAAAAAAAAGTTAGAAAGTTTAGGCTGTAGGTACAGTCAGCGTCATATATATGGTGACATCCAAAGAATACAAATCGTATGGTGTACCGAACTATTTGACCACTTTGGATGTCACCATATATATGACGCTGACTGTACCATAAGAACACACTATGAGATCGACTTGCACCGACCTGGGTTAGGCACACCACACACATGGCGCAATCAGCATCCAAATTGGCTTATCACTTTTGTACCTTGTCGCAATAACACGTCTGTCAAACATGCATGACATTTTGTACACGTCTGTAGAGCGACGAAGGTTCAGAAGTGTCAAGTTATTTTTGCTTAGCCGTCAGTTTTTTTCTAGTGTAGTTAAAGAAAATGTTTCTTTAAAAGTACACACCTTTTATTAATTATGTTTCGAAATTTTTTCATCACTAGGATAATAATGTAGATACTTAATAAAACACGTTTATTTCTGTTAAGTTTATAATATTTGTTGAACGTCATCGTAAACCCATTGTAGTAGAGTTAGGGTGCCCGTTACACTAGACGGAATAAAACATTCATTCATCATTCCGTGCAGTGTAACTGCAACTTTAAAAATAGATTTACAGATTAGTTTAACGTTTGGCTTTTTGACTGTCATTATTTATCTAGACATAATGAAAACGGGATATTGACCGCGATTACCTTATAGGTTTGATGAGCTCCCGATATTTCGCGGTCAATATCCCGTTTTCATTATGTCTAATGCAATTAACCGCGAATCATTTAAAACTGTTATTATTTATCTATTTTGAAAAAGTAACAATGTTTCGAGTACATTTCCTAGGACATTGTCTAGAACTTTTGGCGGGTACTCTGTACCTACACAAAGTACAGTCACCAGCAATAATATATGATTATGGACAGCACTGCAAAAATATCTGATCATGGTAGAAGGCAAAAATATATGACGACATTCGACGGCAATAAGATCTGATATGTTGCGACCGGCATAGATATCGTTCTTGGGTAACGGCATAAGTATCGGACACAGAGTCGCTTAAAATATCTGATACTTGACGAAATCAAAAATATGTGATCAATCAGCAAACATGAACTTAATTCAGTAGTATTACCAATCTATTTTGAATGCAGCGATCTGACGCTTCTCGAAAACAGTGCGTACTTGTCACTGTATATGTCTGTCTCATGTTTTGTTTTATCTAAATCCAACAAATTCAGTTCTTCGTTTCTAATATGACATACCCTGTTGACGTATTATTTTTTCCATATACTTTACCAAGGAGTTTAACCGCTAATAAAAAAAACTTCAAGCACAAAAATACTGTTCTTATTTTAAAAGCTAAGAAACGTGAGATAGATATACGTAGTGACAAGTATGCACTGTTTTCAAGAAGCGTCAGATCGCTGCATTCAAATTAGATTCGTAATACTAGTGAATTAAGTTCATGTTTGCTGATTGATCACATATTTTTGATTTTGTAACATGTGAGATATTTATGCGGTCCGTGTGATTTGATGTTTTTGCTTCCAAAGTGAATACATATTTATGCTGGTGACGAGTCACTTAATTTTGATTTTGTATAGTATCAGATATTTTTAAGCGACTCAGTGTCCGATATTTATGCCCTAAACCAAGAACGATATATATGCAGGCCGCAACCCATTAGATCTTTATGCCGTCGAGTGTCGTCATATACTTTTGCCTTCTACCGTGATCAGATATTTTTGCAGCGCTGTCCATAATCATATATTATTGCTGGTGACTGTACGATGAAAATTAAAATTAATAAATGAAATGCACAATAATATTAAACAAATGAATGAGTTCTAGACTTATATATACTTAGTTAAAAAGTAAAACTTAGAAACTCAGATTGTTTTAAATATTTTATATTACATAAGTACTTCGGTTGATTGTTAATAAAGTTTAAATACAATAATGGTAACATATTTTTAAAATATATATAATTATTTGTTCGTTTTATTTACACGGTATCACAATAGAAATGTTTCTGTAAGTAATATCACTTGCGAAGTTTTTTCTGAAAATGAAACAAATTAAATTCCATTACATGTCACCTCTCTTGCAACCGCACCCGAAACGTAATACTTCGCAGCCTATTTGGAACGTAGCGTCAATATTTTATTGCATGTTTGAGAAAAATCATTCTCCCATAGGCACAATTCATTCCGTTATAAAAAAAAAAACAATACTAGTTGAGACATTTCCGGTTCATTTTGTGATAAGGTACTATATACTTACACATTGCATACTTATCTATACGATTGAAACCAATAGAATAGAAAAGATAACTGACATACTTATATAAGAAAAAAAAATAGTATACACATTTTAAGTTTATTTTGTTTAAGTTTATAAGATTTCAATTTTTATTAACATTAAAAATTATTTTGTGCCGATGACTGAATTTTAATTGTATTAATGTACAAGTTATATTTACGTGTAAATAATAAAACTATGTTGGACGTTATCTCTTAAGGTTTTATAATGTCTGTAAAATATTATACTACAGTAAATAATTAGATTAAGCTGTAGGAGGCAAATGTAGCTAACCTAAGAAAAGATAGGTGACGGACAAAAATGTTTTAAGAAGATTTATTTAATTAGCACATATTTGAATAAAACAGATTAACTACGTCAAATTCATAAAGCAACTTAGTTTGTTTTGTTAATAACTAAAAGTTATTATTTGTTTTAATCGCCTTAAGGTTAGGTTCAAATACAATTACCTCCTAGTTTTAAATAAAATATCTTGGTTGCAAATTGACAGTTTGTATACATTTTGTTAGGTAATACCAAGGAGGATAGTATACGGAGTGTCAAAGCCCATTTACTTTCCATGATCCTTGGGTAATACAATTGACTAAATATAATTTCACAAAAAAACAATATAAGTAGCTATATGGAATGCTACTTTGTTTGTAGATATAAATATTTACGCACACGAGGATATTAAATATTATAGTTTTATTTGTTGTTTTTAATACAAACTTGCAATGTCTTTATCTCTTTCTAATATTCTTAGATATTATGATAGAGACAAACGGGCACAATGCAGTTTTAAAGCTACCAAAGGAATATAATTAGATGAAATATGACATTAAAGTACATGAACATCATGAATTATGATTATCACAGTGCCTTCGTCCTTCGACGTAACAATTTTACTGTATTTTTGGGATCACAGTTAGTCATAATTAGGTACTAAACGATGATTTAAATTGCTAAACAGACAGAGAAGTGCTAGCTATTTTAACAGCCTGCATAAAACAAAATGGCTACTACACAGTACCTTTAGTGCAATTTTTGACACAGAAAAAGTCTCGATCGCGTTCGTGTAAACAGTTAAATACAGATTAAAAGCCTAATTCATGAAGATTAGTTTTCGTTCTAAAAAAAAAAACACAGTAAAATTGTTAGACGACTCAAACACTTACTCTCAGTCGATTCGAGATTTGAGCAACCTCGCCAGTCTATACTAAGATACATTCAAATTATTTGTAGAAATAGAATGTCTATTGGCCTGAAACTGCTGGTAGGCTCCATCATTCAATTGTAACAGAACACTGAGCATTCGCCGGTTTTAAAACGGTTAAACTGAACGACGACCAGACAGAAGCATAGACTCTGTCATGGCTACGAAACTGTTCGCGTACATTCAAACTCGAAGCAAATTTTTCGATACAATGTTAACTCGAACGCTCCTGTTTATTTTATGTAACATTCGCTAGAATCCTAATACGAGTGAATGTTGAGGTCGACCAGCATCTTTAGGGTAAAGAGCCCAATATTTAACGCCCGAAATGACATATTTTACTCAAGAAAGCTGATTTATTAAGAACACTGATTAGCGTATTTGGTATTTTGTGTGAGATAGGGGATTTACAATATTTTTTTTCCTTTTTTCTGGGACTATATAGCAAACCAGTACCTATTAAATATTTTTAATGTAAGAGAGAGATGTTTTCAATACAATCATGTTACTTAGCCGCTTTTAACCCAGACAAGGAAAACCACAATAAATTTAAATTTTGTAATTAATTACTGGACACTTTACCCTGCTCATTATTTCGATAACACAAATTTTAACCTTTTAGCCCCCAACACCATGCAGAAGTTTTATGTTAGGTTTAACCGAGTTTTTGGACTTGCCACTTAGTAGACTTGGCGACGAAAACGTTAAAATTAGATACCTAATAAATAACAAACTTCTCATGTTAAACGAACTTTTGTGTAGACAGTTTAAAAAAATTCTAGTAACAATCTACGCCTCATATTGGAACGTCTGGTGCCTATCTCACTATAACTGATATATTTGACTAGAAGTACCTACATTCATTACTTTGGCTACGATTCACTGGATTCGTATTCTAAATATCAACTACTTTGAAAAACAGTAGCACGAGTTTCATCCTATCTCTCTTTCACGATACATGCAAGGCCAAGAGCAAGAGAGATAGTACGATTTGTTTTCGGAACAGGTGATAAGGGGAATAAGACACGTACAATATCAAAAACTGATAGTGATGAACAGGCGTTAAAATTACAACTAGATTAGCCTGATCATTAATATAGAAGGTATGACTCGTCTCAGTGTACTTAGGTTAAAAACTTTAACCTTTTCGAAGGTAAGCTTGTGCATTGTGGTACATACACAACGAGGTATTGTGTCTTACCGTAAACTGGTTTTGGTCACTTCGTTTGAAAGTCTCTTGGTAAAAAGTTTAAAGAATATGACAGGGCAATTTGCAGTACAGACATCTTGCTGGCAAACCTTGTATACTAATGGTCAGGTTTAAGAAGGCTAGATGATCACAACTTTCGTGTTCATGTATACTTCGTACAATTAATCAAATTGTAGCGAGAGAGATTGCATCAATCAACGTATTAAAATACTACAATATCAGATTTATAATCAAAATTAAATTTACTCTTAACCTTTTGGCTAGGAAATCATAAAAATCACTTTGTAACTTCTTAATATAAGTTTTAAACAAGAAACGTGTAGAAATTATACTCATAATCGAATATCAACCTCATTTCTTACTGACTTAATACGTCAATAGCTGCAATCCTAACTCTCACCGAGGCAACAAAATTATACTAACATTTATTTATTAAAAAAAGAAAGTATTTCACAATTATTCACAATACAACGAAGTCCCTTCCATTAGCCGATCCATTACTTGCATTGCCTTGTAATAAGAGCACGCTTGTGCAATAATTTGTGTTTAATAAGCATTTGTCAATGAGCATGATAGTCGAAAATGCTCATTAAGCGCAAAAAGGAAAAAAAACATAAATTATACACACCGGAACAGAAGGCTACAGAAAAACTGACTTAATAGCTACACGTAGCTAGTTCTCCAGTAAACTCTTAACACACAAAAACGCTTTACAAGATACAAGTGACTAGAATTTAAAGCAGTTTTAAATCACGTATTGACAAGGAAACGATCACACTATTATTGTGCTAGCTTATATAGTAAATAAATTCTTTGTACTTAACAATAATATTGAATGAATATAACTTGTATTTTATAATACAGAAAGGAATAGGCCATCTTAAAACTAGAAATATGTTGTTTTACGTAAATTTGTGCGGTTACACCTGCTCACGACCAAATTTAAGGTAATTTTCTTGTTAAAGTACATCGTTGACAAAGGTTAAAAATTTAGACGGAATTAAACATATCCTTGCTTTGGCCAAGTAATTTTTAGCTTTCGCGTATTCAACAACAAGTAAAATTCAGCAGTTTAGAGGCTGTGAATTGACCTGTTTTTTTTCCGTCTAGATTAATTATTTAACCTGACTTGCAACACTTTAACCTTTTCAATATTACTATGCTTTTTTTTGTTACATCAATCAATAGCGACTTCGACGCGTTGGCGTAAGATTCTATCTCATCATGCTTCTTAACCTAAATTGTTGTTGAAAAGGTTAAAGCGATAGCATATTGCTGACCATAATCGGTTTCTTTTTAAAGTCGACGTATCATAGTCTACTTTTCTAATTTTGGCATTTTGTCGTTTTGCCGAAACGTTATTACGTTACGATTTTACTAAAGGTTAATTTTTAACCTAATAAGACTAGCATTGAATATACCGTTCTAGGCTCCATTCGCACATAAAATTTGTCATAACATATTATCTACTACAACAACAAGCTAGTTTTTGGCAGCTTAACACGTCGCCTCTCCGGGGTGTCCCCAAAAGATAAGTCACACAACTTTACTGGTTCATCATCATCATCAGCCTATTTATGTCCCACTGCTGGGCACAGGCCTCCTATCACAATGAGAGGGCTTGGGCTATAGTTCCCACGCGGACCCAGCGCGGATTGGGAACTTAACACACACTATTGAATTGCTTCGCAGGAGTGTGCAGCTTTCCTCACGATGTTTTCCTTCACCGAAAAGCTCATGATAAATTACAAATGTAATTTCGTATATAAATTTCGAAAAACTCAGAGACTCGCTCACTTTACTAGTTGCCAAGAGGCAATGGCTGCTCCCACAATGTGTATTTTTTTTAACAATTTTAAGATAAATGGCTTACAGTTTTGTAAGAAAATTTTACGATTCAACCCTCTAAGATAAATATTAGATAATCAACGCGAGTTTAACTTGCACTTGTCTGGTTTTTTTTATTTGCCAAGTTTAATAGCTAGAAGATTGTGGGTTTTTTACACGACAGTTCAAAGAAAAATAATGTATTGTCTATGATACAAATGGAGCTTAAATTGGTAAGTAAATAAATGTAATGCTTGTAGCAACCAAGACTTGAGCATTTTGATCTAACACTATGGATAGTTTTAATTAAATGGGTCAGTCAACTTTTCTTTGCCACTCGTTGCCACTCGTTCCCCTGGGTAACACAACAAAAATATGATTTTCTAAGTTAGGATTTGCATGCTTAGAAGATGAAGCAATAAGGAATTCGTACATAACTGTCGAAACTTCTAACGTTTGATGGAGTGATGCCTTAGAAAATCTTACTTTAGACGAGTGACCCAGGGGACATCTCCATGGCAACGATCGGCAAAGAAAAGTTGATTGACCCAAATCCATTATTTTAAATTAACTATTTATTTGTTTGACGCGTTCCACCTGTTACACAGTTGGATGATCATTGGTGGAATATCATTTTACATGCCTAATTGATAATCAGACATTTTATAATTTGAATAGGTACTCACTGGAATAAGAATACACAGAAAAGCCAGAAAAAATTATGATTAACCCCGGGAATCAAACCTAGGTCCTTGACATTTCGTATCACGAGCCGTAGCATTACACCAAAGTTAGTTGTGATAGGCCGTTGAATTTTTCCCATGCATTCAAGTAACCCTTATTATGTTGTCAAATGCTCGTCATCTTCACTCTTAATTATTTGTTCATAATTTCTTGACCATTTAAATATAAAATCTTCTGACTTGACATTGTGCAATTTATGATGTAATTTTATATCGAAATAAACATAAAAAATAGTGTCAAATTCCTACAAAATCTGGGTGACAATAATTGAAATTAAAGTGCCGATAGTAGGGTACTTTAACCTTAGTATGTGATCATTCAACTGTGTAAAAGGCAAAGACTTTGATGTGAGTAGTCATTTCTACGAGTCTCGAGTTAAAATTTGCGCATGTTAATCTCAATACACGTGTTAATTTGACTAACCTTTGTTTTAATTTATTTTCTGGTAATTTAAAAAAAAAGTTGTGCACACATTTTTTTTCTGGTATTTTGTTTTTTTTAATGTCATAAGTATCTACTTAGAATCACGAGTACTAGATTTTAAAACGTGAAAAAAAGTGTGCCATTTCCATTCCGTTACCCTCTTTAAATACAGTTATTTATATGAGAGTAACGAAATGGAAGTACAAAATGTATGAAAATTTTGGGACACTTTTTTCATCGATAGTGCTCGTGATTCTGAGTAGATATAACATAAAAAATTCAAAATCCGAAAAAAAAGTACAACTTTTTAATAAATGGCCTCTTCATATCCTTACACACTTACAATTGATCATTTTAATTACTCGTCCACCCATTCAAAATCAGCACGTTCAGAGCGTCTAGTGTAATCAATTACAAAAAAAGTCTCGATCTCGTTCGTGTTTACGTCTGAATTACCATGGGCAAATTGGCAGCGCCACTGGCGGCACTTATCGACAACAAACAATTCTCATACCATTTGACACTTTAACGCAAACGCATTCAAGACGCATTTTTTGGCGGTCGATTACACGAGGCGCTCAGATGCTGTTTTTGTCACAAGCTGTGACGATACTTGAAACGGAAGTGCGATTTTGGCTTCACTTGCAACTTGCACTTTATTGACGCGCAACGTAATTACAACATGAAAGTGTGGACGAGGTTTCAGTGAGCGACGACCTACAGTCCGTCTATAAAGAGCAGAAAAAAGTCGCCAGCTGTCTTAGTAATTTAATGGACGAACAAACCAAGGGAACCGGCAGTGTTGCTACTCTAATATACACTGTGATTATTTTTTCTTTGGATGTTGAACACATTTCTGTGAATCATTTATTTCAGACATGCAATTTGCACCCCACTTTTTAATTTACTAATTTGTTTTTGCAACATTTTTTGTCGTTTACATAAATGTTGTCCAAAATAGTTACTTGAGGATTTTGTGAGTAATATCTGTATTTTTTTTTTTATTTTACTTGCCAGATGCTGAATAAATGTATGAGACAAACTGGGTACGTGTACAAGGCCACTGCACCAAAATTTTATGTGAAATAAAGTGCTATTATTATCTACTTATGTCGCGTTTCTATAATCGGCAATCGCCATCTCTAGGAGCTTTTTCATAGAGTTCATAGACGGCTAATATTGTGTTAAGCAGATGTCTAACTGCCATAGGAAATGAATGGCACAGATTTAACAACACTATGGACTTCGGGTTAGCGCTTGAAAACGTCCGAACCAAAAGACCACTATCTGCAAAAAAGACCACTAATCGAGCGCCATTCAGTCTTAGTTTGGGCGATCGACAGCGCTAAGACGTATTGTACTGGAACACATTTTTCGTGAATTTTGTACTATACACAAAGTCCATGGCGTTAGTAAGTCAATGTACATCGTACAGAGACATCTCTTTATTGAAAATATTTACATCGGACTTATTATTTTAAAGGCATCAGCGGTTCTCTTGATTTATTCGTCTATGGTAACCTGTTTTTTTAAAGGGACTTTCATCCGATTTCTACTCTCCATCAAACTTTAAGTACGTAGTTAGGTACAGCTAAAGCTAATCACCAGAAACGAAACTTAAGGCTTATCAAGCAATTAGAATCCGAGCGCAGCGAGCGAATAGCAACGGATAGTGAAATTGACTTATGGGGTGGTTTGGAGCCACGCGCGCAGCCCCTGCGCCCGCGCGGCGACGCCGCCGTCCGAGTTGTCTTGCTGAGACGGCTCGGGCTGATAAAACACAATATTACCGTAATTGAGGTCGAGTTTAAAAAAATCATTAAAACAAGTTTTCTGATGACTGTGCAGGTGCAGGTACTTGCATTGCCGGACCAGTTTAATGACATTCACAAAATTCCCACAAAGACGCTTCTAATGAGCCCAAACTAGGCGGATTTACTAGCTCAATGCTCTGTCTTCAGACTAGGTAGTTTGAAGTCACTTTGAAGCTATATTGTATACCTACATAATATAGTAAATATTAAGTCGATCCGACCACTGAAATTTTTTTGATCAGCTTAAATATTATGTGGTTTGTGAAAATGGGCTATCGTTTACAATCTTTAATTTATACTTACAGCAGAGAGCGTCATTCTGGTGTGAGACGTTGTGGGCGCGTTGCATGAACTAGTTTCTGGAGACGCTGCAAAATAAACATTTACTGCTAAAGCAGAGCTTCAAATTGAACCCATGGATATGAGTTTGTTTCCTGTGAAACTCATTGGTAATCCTTATGTATATTGGCAGTTGGCAATTACCATTGGCACTAGGCGTCTTGATTGTTTTTTAGTTCGGTTAATTGCCTTAAAAAAGCCATAAAAATACGTTGAACTAAAAAGTCGCTTGGCATGAAGTTTTAAATAGAGACCAGTAAAACATTGGCGTTGCTAGTAAATAATATGGTGTCCTCAATCAATCAATCATGTCAGCCGATTGACGTCCACTGCTGGACATAGGTCTCCCCCGCGGCTCTCCACTCTGACCAGTCCTGTGCCTCCCGCATCCCCCGCGGTCCCGCGGTCTTCACCAGGTCGTCGCTCCATCCTGTTGGAGGCCTACCGACAGCTCATCTCCCGGTCCGTGGACGCCATTCGACAACCTTCTGACCCCATCGGCCAACAGTTCTGCGAGCTATGTGCCCCGCCCACTGCCACTTAAGTTTCGAAAATGGTGCCCTACTTGTAAATAATACCTGGTAAACATCGCGGGAGCGGGACCGCGGTGGATGCGGAAAGCACAGACCGGTCTGAGTGGAGAGCCTTGGGAGAGGCCTATATCTAGCAGTGGACGTCTTTCGGCTGACATGATGATGATGATGAATACTGCGCCGCCTATACCTAGCATACAGGGGGCTCCGTTACCGGCGCGCTGCAGGGCGCGCGCGGCGGGCCGGGCGTCGAGCGCGCGCCAGATGTCTCGCACGTCGGCGTGCAGCGCGCGCAGCGAGCGCAGCACCGCGCCGCCCGCCGCCGCTGACAGAGACCCCGAACTGCCTGACGAACCGGAACTCTCCTCCTAGCAATCGACAGAAGAACTATATACTTTTAACAGGAACCTACTGTGAGATTCAATCATAGCGAAATACGGATCACTTACGCATGTCAGTCGAGTATAGCCCGACCTGTGTCGGACTAATCCGCGAAAATATAGTTAGTGAAATAAACGGATCACTCACGTATGTCAGTCGAGTATAGCCCGACCTGTGTCGGACTAATCCGTAGTCCTTCCTCTGTTTACGTCTCGCCGCGGGCGTAGCGTGTGCTCCCAAAGGAAGGACTACGGATTAGTCCGACACAGGTCGGGCTATACTCGACTGACATACGTGAGTGATCCGTTTATTTCACTAACTATATTTTCGCGCAAGTTGCAAAATACGCATCATCGAACAATCCCAGAGTACCGTGTTGTGCAGATGATGACCGAAACCGCGGAGTCATCGTCTGCACAACATCGGAAGCCAAGTCGGGTTTCGGGGTCGTTGGCGATCATGTTGCTCGACGAGAGAGACTGGGAGGCAGACGCCTCGTTCTGCGAGACAGTCATCTCGCAAAAGGAGCCTGCGAAGCGGATGCGTGAGGATAACCCCCACGCTCATTTGCTCCGGCGCAGATGGGGAGGACAGGAGGCGCCGGCAGATTGCTGAATCAATGTTGCGATTCTCCCCATTAATCCATTTCAAGGCTGCACCAATCTAGGCTTAGCAAAAACTAAATCGACGGTACTCTGATTCAACCTCGTATATAATGTACCTTCATGTTTCAGTGAGTATTTAAAAAGTATAATTTTACCCGACTTCGAAGGCATATTATAAGTGGGCAATCAACTTTTCATTGCCACTCGTTGCCATGGAGATGTCCCCTGGGTCACATAACAAAACCATGATTTTCTAAGACCCCACTCACCCAAAAGTCAGACTTTGCATGCTTAGAAGATGAAGCATGAAGTAATTGGCATATAACTGTTGAAACTCCCAACGTTTGATGGAGTGGTGCCTTACAAAATCTTGTTTTAGACGAGTGACCCAGGGGACATCTCCATGGCAACGAGTGTCAAAGAAAAGTTGATTGACCCAAGTAAGACCAGGCTTAAGCATGAAAGTTCTATATAATTACAAAGATTTTGATATAACTTAACTGGACTTAACACTAGAGACCTGGGTTTAGTTTTTTGCTGCAAGAAAACATTACGACGGCACTCTGACTCAACCTCGTACATAAACTTTGAATAAATTGGAATATAATATGCACTCTAGACCGCGAACCTAAAGTGGTTATTCCAATTTCGTCAAAATTTATGTGGGAGACGGGGGTTGCAGTGTAATGTTAAAGTCCGGAAACAGTTAAATGTTTATTGTTTTACTCTATAAAAGTCACTCTAAAACTATGTTAGTTATAAATGTTGAATAAATGTTAAAAGTTAATATAATAATGTTTGTATCGAATGCACCCGGTCGCGGCGGTTCCGAAATATGCACTAAAGTATTGCTCTATATCGCCGATCGATGCGGCGTTATAATGCTGATTCCACTTTACACGTGTAAGGTGCAATAATGCACCGAACATCTTGCCGGGGGCAAGCGATGACATGAGATGTAAGCTAGAAAGATGATACAAGATGATTCAACAATGTTTTATAATGTGTTACATGTACTAATGTCTAAAATAATAATAGCTATCATTATTGAAATGATAATGCTTTGAAAATTGGGGAGCTTCCCTTGTCCATCGAGTTGGGTTCGGTTGTTTTAAATACACACGGCTCCCGCACTTTCACTCGCGCACTGATGCACTTATCACTGTCGCTGGGGCGCGGGACGCGGGGGCCGGCGGGCGGGGCGGGCGGGGCAGGCGGCGCGGGCGGCGCCGGGTCTGCCCGGCTGCTCGGCCCCGCGGCGGCTGCCGTCGCTGGAACTGCTGCTTCTACTTCCATGTTCGTTGATTTTGTTGGGCCAGTCTTAGGCCACCATTGGCACCGTCTTCTCCGGCACAGGAGAATTGATATAATGATTATGAATATGGCCCACAGGCTATAAATCGCGGTGTAGTGATGCACGTCGTGTACCAAGTAGTTATCAAGCAGGGGCTTTTCTTTCTTCATATTTTCAATTCTCTCCTCTAGTCTTATCATTTCCTTGGCGTCAATCTTGGTTTCCAAGTTGTTAATGTTCTCTTTAAATGTTATGTTGATAATATGGTTTATGGGATCTATTTGGGGGGTTAGTATATCGAATGATAGGCTTACTTTACTCTCCATACTCCTGTGGGCGTGTATAGTGAAGTTGTCTGTTTTCACTACGCAACTTTCCTCTATGTTTATTATGTTTGCTTTGGTTAATGTTTTTGCTGTAACTTGATTCTTGCATAATGTTCGAAATTGACACTCCTGGCAACAAAAGTATAAATACTGATTCATTGTTGATAGATTTATCCATCTGTTTTGACATGCGGCTTTGTTTGTTTTACACTGCTGGTCTTGATTAGTATCTTTAAGACAGAGGTTCTTATCATTATATATTTTGTAAATTGGTGTTTTCAGGTAGCACATGTACGTAAAGGTGTCCCGTAACATGCAGTATTCTAAGTCCTTTTCAGGTATTGGTAGGTATGCGTCCTTTTGTAAGTTTATTGCGACGTGGGTTTCTATTGGGACTATAGATATCATATTTTTCTCAGCTGTATAAGGTATGGGAATGACGTTATATAGGTCATATCTGTCTCGGCTTATGAGGGGTATGCGGATCTCTAATATCATGTATTTTTCAGTAATGCGTGCTTTTATTTTTAATAAATGGTAAATTTTTTGTAGTTCTGTTTGTATGCTTTCAATAGGAAGAGTTACGTCAGCGACTAGCTGTCCAGATATAATGTTGAGTTCGTGTTGGAGTTGCTGGGGATCGATGATGTGTAAGTTCATCTTTCCATTGTAAATGTTCGTTATTGTTTCTATCAAAGTATCTTGAATCGCTCTTAAATGACTAAGTAAGTTGTTTGCGGCCATGGCTACAATTGTAAAATGAGCCATACTTTCTGCGTTGGACAGTTCTTTTTGCATTACAGTCATGCCCCTTTCTAAATTCCTTAAATGTTGATGTATTATTTTGTGTTGCTTTTGGAATGATTCTTCAGTTCTTTTCAACATGTTGTATTCAGCCTCTACGATCGATGTTTGATTCTTCCATAAGGCTCCTAAATGTTTCTCATTCTCTCGTATAAGGTTTATATCCTTTTGATACTGTTCTGCGAATTTATCATCTAATACTCCGAACAGAGTATTCGCCAGATATCCGACACCGTTTATCAAGCCGCGTCGCACGCGCGACCTTTGTTTCATTTGATTACTCAGTAGTACTCGGTTGTAATGTTGTAGTTCATGGTAAGTGTGACGTAATTGGAGTAAAATGACGTCGCAATGAGTCAGAGTAGACACCTGTTTGCATATGTTCTCAAGTTGATAATTGTATTTATCAAATGCGATTGTGCCTTCCCAGAATGGATTCATATCATAGTATGCGATAAGCTTCCATTCGTCTCTTATAAGCTGCATCGCTCCCAACTTGTCGAAGTACAGCCCTTGTCCATTTTGAATGGGTGTGATCGTTGTACAATGTCCTGTTGTAATAAATGTTAGGAAATAAATTATCAACATACCGAATGTGGTCAAACATCCCCTTTTCGTGACCTTGTTTGCTTTGTTTTGTTTACTAGTGTCTTCAGTTTGTTGTTCTGGCGTGTCTTGTGTTTGTGTTACTTGCGCAATCGAGCTATATTTTTTTCAATAATGTATGTATAATGTTATGATTTGGTTCCATATTTTGAACTATATTCGCGGCATATGAATTTTTATTTTCTTCGGTAGTGTTAAATGTTGGTTTTGTTACGCTCTCTTGTTCTAGATTTAATGTTGGTAACCATGATGGTCCTGCCCACCATAATGAGTGTTCCTTAAGTTGTGACGCTGTGAGGCCTCTGCTCGCCGCGTCTGAGGGGTTCTCTGATGTTTTCACGTAGTACCAATGTTCTTCAGTCATTATTTCCTTTATTTGTTGCACTCGATTAGCGACAAACGGCTTCCAACGGCTTGACTGACCTTGGAGCCATGCAAGCACGATTTTCGAGTCAGTCCATCCATACGTCATTGTTTTATATTGTTGTAGAGAATGTTCAACCTTTTTCATCAGTTTCGCTAGTAAATGTGCTCCGCAAACTTCAAGCCTCGGAATTGTTAATTTTTTCTTGTGTGGTACAAGTTTAGTCTTTGCAGCGACTAATACGACCTTCGGTTTGTTTTTTATTCGTGCGTAGATAACACAAGCGTAAGCATCGAGAGATGCGTCACAAAATCCGTGTAACTCGATGACGTCATTCTCGTTACTTAATATCCACCTTGGTATGTTGTAATGTTTAATTTGTTCGATATTCGCTTGTACCTTGGACCACTCGTCATGAACGCTATCTGATACTTGCTCATCCCATTGCGTGTTTTCTTTCCATACTTTTTGGAATAATATTTTTAGTTTTGTAGTTAATGGAGCAAGCCAGCCTAACGGGTCAAACAGTTTGGAGAGTTCGGAGAGAAGAAATCTTTTTGTTGGTTTTGCTGATTGTTTTGCGGATGTATATTCGAAAGTAAATGTGTCGTCGGTTGGATTCCAGCATAAACCAAGTGTTTTAGACATGTTATCTGTTTTAAAGTTAAATGTCATGTTTTCATTTTCAGGCGTGATGTTTATGCTTTCAAGCATTTCTTCACTGTTGGAGGACCATTTTCGCAAATTGAATCCTCCCAATTTTAAGAGCTCATTAAGATCTCCCATCAACTGTTTTCCTTGTTCTACCGAGTGAGCTCCGTGTACCAAGTCATCCATGTAAAAGGATTCCTCGAGTACTTTAGACGCTTCCGGGAACCTTTCACGTTCGTCTTCGGCCAGCTTTCTCAGCGTCATCATGGCCAAGAATGGTGCTGCTTTCGTGCCGTATGTTACTGTTGTTAGTTGGTATGTTTGTAAAGGCTGTTCTGGACTCTCTCTCCAAATGATCTTTTGTAAATGTTGATCGACTTCGTTCACTAAGATCTGCCTATACATCTTTTCGATGTCTGCGGTGAAAGCAAACTGGTATTGCCTCCATTTTAGTAATAATGTTTGCAAGTCGCGTTGCAGATTTGGCCCGGTGTACATTAGATCATTTAATGAATATCCTGTGGATGTTTTAGCGGATGCATTGTACACGACTCTGTATTTCGTTGTTGTTGACTCCACTCTTTCGACTCCGTGGTGTGGTAAGTAACATTCGGGTTTTAAATTGTTGTTTGATGGCTTCATGTGTTCGAGGTCACTGTACTCTTTCATGAATGTTTTATAAGCTTCAGCCAGTTTCTGTTGCCTCTCAAGTTTTTTTTCCATGTTTCGAAACTGAGCTATGGCTTTCGTCTTGGATGCACCTAGTTTTTCTTTGAAGTCTTGTTTCATAGGAATGCGCACTGTATACCTCCCATCCATGTTTCTCACTGTGTTATCTTGATAATGTTTGATGCATTCCATGTCCTCCTGGGATAAATCTCCGTCTTCGACAATGTCTTCTATCTCCCAAAACTGTTGGATATCTTGAATGTTGTGGACGACTACGTTGCACTGAAATGTTTGTGCGTTTCCGCATAGTAACCATCCAAGCTGGGTTTGCTGTGCCATGGGTTGTGACGCGTCATCGTCTTTCCTTATTCCTCCCAGCAGGATGTTGGAGTAAATGTCTGCCCCTAGTAGTAAGTCTATAGGGCGACTGATATAAAACTCTGGGTCCGCTAGGTTAATGTTTTTAATAACCGACCAAGACGGTTTGGCAAATGTTTTGTTTGGTAGTGATTTTACCAGGTCATTCATGATGATAACTTCTGTGTTAAATGTGAAATCATTGTACATTGACTCACATAATATGTTAAGTTTCCCTTTACAATTGTTCTCCCTTTGTCCCACTCCATATACGACGCCTCTACAGCTCTCTCTCTTCAAGTTAATTGTTTGGGCGGCTTTCTCTGTTATTAGGGAAATCTGAGAGCCCTGGTCGATGAGCGCTCTCAGAACATGGTAGGTACCATCGGCTGCTTGGACTTTCAATAGAGCTGTGGCCAATAGTATCTCCGAATAGTTTTCTAAGGAAGCTTGCGAAATGTTCGTCACGTGTTCATATGTTTTTTTCGATGTAATCGCTGATGAGGCAGAGCTCGATGCATTTGCATTGCTTTTAACACATGCTTCATGTAAAAGCGTGTTATGTTGTTTTGCACATTTGTGACATGTTTTTGTTGAGCTGCAAGCATTCCCGTGATGGCTAAATAAGCAATTTTCACACAATGCAAGCTTATTGACCACGTTATATCGTTTCTCGCTAGGCATTTGTAAGAATTGACGACAGTTGTAAATTCCGTGTGGATTTTTACACAACGGACATGTGAAACTCGACACGTGTAATGCTTTCGCAATCGTCGTGTTTCTTTGTTGCTTGTTGACCCCATTATTGTTCTGATAATTATTGTTTGAATATGAATGATTGTTATACGTTTGAAATGATTTTCGACTGTTGTTTGTTGATGGTTGCTGAGAATATGTTTTTTGAAATGTCGGTTCTTGTTTGCGACGAGATGACTCGAGACTTGTAAACTTTCCTTCCATAAAATCTAAGAATTCCTGTAGAACCGGCAATTCCCTGGGGCTCTTCAGTGACTCAATGTAGTCCATATGTGTTTCTGAGTCCAGTTTTTGCGATAGGACATGTACTATTATTGGGTCCCAAGTGCTGATGTCTATTCCTAGATTTTTTACAGCATGTAAGCATTCGGTTGTCGTGTCATGCATCTTTTTGATCTGACCCAGAGATTGTTGTTGCATATTAGGCAGTGAAAATAGGACATTCATGTGCGAGGTGAAAATCAATTTTTTGTTGTTATACCGATTGTTTAAAATTTCCCAGCAAACTATGTAATTCTCCGAACTTATCTGGAGATGTTGTATAAGTCTTTCGGCTTCACCTTTTACCTTTGACTTCAAAAATTGCATCTTTTGGGCATTTGAAATTGCGTTGTTGTTATGTATGGCTTCTCCGAACAGATCCTTGAAAGAAACCCAATTGTTGTAATTCCCATGAAATGTAGGAATATCTAGCATGGGAGTGTCTTTCTCCTTGTGTACCACTGACCACATCTTTTTGTTTATGGCTGTTTTCATCTTGTTGAATGTTTTTTCATGTTCGTTGAATGTTTTCTCGTATGATAAATTGAGCTGACTGTCTTCACTCTCAATTTCCCAGTGCATTGAATCTATCACTGTCCAACGGGATTGTAATGATTTAAGAGCGTCTTCTAATTCCCATTTCTCTGTTAACCCATCTATGTCAATGGCGTTGACTGTTCTTACAAAAGCCTTAATATTGGCAAACTGTTTCCGCAGCATTTCATCATATTTGCTCGATGTTCCCCTTTCCTTTGTTGTCTGCGGTTGACCTTCAGGGATCGCTTGCTGAGCGCTCCCCGTCGGTGGCTGTTCGTCCTCCTCGCCGGTGAAAAATTCAGTCACCGGTGTTGAAAAACGTGTTCTGGGTGTTATTTTCTCCGCAGTTAAAATTTGATAACCTTCATTTAATGCCTCGTTTAAGATCAAGTATGTTTCTTTGGTCTTCTCGAAGACCTCCGAAGTAAAATATGGATGAGATGGATTTCCCTCTCTACAAAGTTGTTTATGATTAAATTGAAATTCTCCCCATAAACTTGTTAATTTTTCAGAGCGTTTTATAAAGTACTCAGATTTCGTCTTCCTTTCTGCGCCATCTTTCTTAAAGTTAGTAAGAAGCGCCTCAATGTTTCGTCGTATTTCCTCCTGCTGTTCTACTGTTGCCATGTTAAATGTTATGTTAGTAAAATTGGAAAGATCTTACTTGTATATGTTCTACTTTGCTAGTCGTGGAACTTCCAGATGTTAACGCTGGTACCTCTGTTGTGGTCACTGCAATCCTCACACTCAAATGTTCACTAGTACACTTCATCCGTTGACCGAAAAATAATACAACGCGCGAAGTCCCGTGTTCGAAGGACCAATGTGGGAGACGGGGGTTGCAGTGTAATGTTAAAGTCCGGAAACAGTTAAATGTTTATTGTTTTACTCTATAAAAGTCACTCTAAAACTACGTTAGTTATAAATGTTGAATAAATGTTAAAAGTTAATATAATAATGTTTGTATCGAATGCACCCGGTCGCGGCAGTTCCGAAATATGCACTAAAGTATTGCTCTATATCGCCGATCGATGCGGCGTTATAATGCTGATTCCACTTTACACGTGTAAGGTGCAATAATGCACCGAACAATTTATATACGAGGTTGAGTCAGAGTACCGGCGAAAAGCATATTTACAATAGTAATATATTTCGCAATAATTTTAATACAAGTAACTATTCCAGTAAATTCTATTTGATTTGAATCTTAAATATTGGTGTTAGGGTTGAAACTGTAACTACACTTTTGTGGTTGCTTATTGTACCTACTATGCCTAGAAAAGGGTTAAGCACGGGAGGCCTTCTGGAGGCATCCCCAGGGATCCTCCGACGTCTACCCGGCAGGAGGGCAACATCGATAGGTTTTAGTGGATATGCCTCTCCCCTTCCCCTTCATGGGCAGAAATTGCAGGGAGGGGAGTCCCACATAACCACCGCGTCGTCCCCAAGGCGCTATGCACCGTAAAAAAAGGATCGTAACTTAAAGAATAAGACTAAAGCGTTTGAATTCAAAAAAAGTGATAAGTTATAAAAACGATAGAAAACTAAACCTAAAAAAAAAAATGGAGATAAACGATTGTGATAATGGCAGAGAATGAAAGTATGATTAACCCATCGAATTGAACCAAAAATGAATTACGATAAAGTAAAAAACTGCATAACGATGAATGACGAAACAGCAAAAAATAAAATGGTACAACACAGTTTTTTGAAATTATGATGTCAATAAAAGTCGAACAATGAAACCATCGGAACCGAACCATCGGTATAATATCTAGAGTCGTTTGTGAACCTGTGCTGTAACTTAAATAAAGTCAAACTAGATTACAATCGATGCAACAAAATACAAGACAACAATGAGAAGAAATGAACAAGAACGAACAAGAGTAAGTACAGAAAACGAAACTACGAAAACTGAACCAAAACTCAGGCGTGACAACTCTTCAAAAATTACAACTGGCTTCGTGTACCTGTACTGAAATAAAAACTAACTTTGATTCAATGGAAGTAAACATAACAATCGAAATTGAACAAAAGCTCTTTGAAAACCTGTTAATGATGACTTGATGAGAAAATAAAAAAATTGCTAAAACAAAATGCAATCGAACCAAAACTCAAGCGTGACCTCTTGGCCTGAACAGGCCACTATCCCTCTCTGCTGCAGGGCGGGTCGCGTGTACACACCTGCGCGGGGCGCGCGGCGGCCAGCGTCCGCAGCGCGCGCTCGATGTGCCGCAGCCGGATCTCCTTCTCGCCCAGCAGCGCGCGCGCGCGGTGCAGCGCCACCTCGAGCTCCGTGGCCTCGCGCTCCTCCTGCCAGGGGCGGGTCACGTACATGCATGTTAACTCGTCACTGACAAGCAGGTACACATTTACAAAGACGGATAAATCTGTTTGCAGAATGTGTACCACACGACCGTCAAAAGCGTAAGAGGGCATAGCGATATTAGCCGAGAAAGTGTCGTAAAAAACCAACGGTTATGTCTCTTCTGTGTCCTGTATTGGGTTGATGATGGATGTGAAAATAAAATCATTTTTCTCAAACATGCTCGGAAATGCTTGCTTTCCATTTGAAAATAGAAAACGAACACGAACACCCCTAATCAAGCCAAGCCTAACCAAGCCTTCCCTACCTTTGGTGAACGGAAATGGATTTCCATACACCTACCAAAACCTTTTCTCCCGCTCCATCTGCTTTTAAAAAATTGTAACCATTCGGTTTTTTGTTCATCCTATAAAAGATAGGCAAAGGAAACCAAATCCATCCATCCATAAGCACAGCCATGTCCGTTGTTTTTTTTTCTGTAAATTTAATTAAAGTCATGTCACAGTCAAAGTCGTCAGTCTGTCCTGGTTGCTGCTCATGCCTTCCGTGAAACGATAGTGTACTTTACGGCGAGCAGATACTTGGGGGTAACAAGCAGAGGGAATACGCATTTTCACTTGAATTCTTCATTTGCTGGGCACTATCACGTTAATTTGTTGTATAACATTATCCTATCCACCACAGAAACAAAATTCAATTGACTGACACGATCCACTCCATAGTTACACCTGGAACTATTGCATACATGTGTGTAAAATTAAAGAGACCAAAGAATAACCCAAGCCATCCCGTTTTTAACGCAGTGCGTGTGTAAGTTTTTTTCAGATTCTTTTTAATTTGGATTCAAACTGGTGGATGATACTTTGAATGAAATTAAATTAAATTATAACACAAAAATGGCCGTAAGTGTCGATTTCGTGTATTATTTGGCTGCGATGAACTCTAATTTAACATTATTTTTTCAATCCAAGATGGCGGACGACAGTTTATCATTTTTGAGAATAAAAATGATCATGGGTGATGATTTCATGTAATTTGGCAGCATGGGCATTGAGCTGGAATTCTTGGGGGGAGGCCTAAGCAGTGGACGTCTTTCGGCTGACATGATGATGAGCTGGAATTAGACTTTTTTTGTATCCAAAATGGCGGACGAAATTCATACTAACCGATCGTTTTGACATTTCAAAAAAGTTCCTGAATTTATCAACTAAACATCATCCCCATTAAGGACGAATGCAGTGAGATTCAGACCAAGTCACCTACAAAATCAATAATGGACGCCCTTGAGGAAGATCGAAGCAGACACCTGCAGAGATATTAAAAGTGAAGCCGATACTTTTATAATTAAGGGGGGCGGGGGTAGGTGTACGAATATTGGCCAGTCCGTGCACAACAAATACAAATTACAAATACAAAACGTATGAAAACCCAGCACATCACCGCGAGTGCGTTAAAGCGAGCGCAGCTGCTACAGACAAGTTAAAAATTGAAATCAAAACTTTATTTATGTTATAAATTGCGTTCCGTTAAAAAAAAAATACGAAATCTACTTTGTGATTTAACTTCTTCGATTTGCCTTGTATCGTAATGGAATGTATGCAATGTATCATAATTATAACATTATTTTGCCAGAAAAAAAAATTATAATATTCTGTTTTTATAAGTACGCCAATTCTTATTGTTGTTTATAACTCGTTATTAAGTTAATAAAATCGAATTTTACGATAGGAGAGTAGATAAAATGCTGTAAGTATACAGTATACAGTATGCTTACCGAAGGCGCCCTGTGCGGCGACAGCTCGCTCCGGGTCTCGCGCAGCGCGGCGCGGCGCCGCTTGAGCACGGCGCGCGCGCGCCGCATGCCCTCTCGCTCCACCAGCGCGCGGTGACGCACGAACTCGAGCTCGGGCGTGTCCGCTGTCGCTACGGTGCCTGCGTTAACATTCGCTGTTCAGACACACGGTACGTTATGAACTAAAAACATTACTTTGCTCACCCGCGACCATACGTGAAAAGTAGTTACGTCTGTGGGAAGTTAAACGTACGAGTTAAACTGCTACACGATTCACAAATTCGTGTAGCAGTGGGGGCGGAGGTATTGCTGTGTAGATACTGTGCTGGTGTTACTGTGCTGTGTGTAGATATAACTATTTTTCACTTGTGGTCGCTGGTGAGCAAATTAATTGTTTTTAGTTTATAAATATGGACCTGCGCAAAGTAACGCCTGGTTCAATAAATTACACGGTACGTTTCCTCTTTAGCTCGTTTATGGAACAGTTTTTTTATTTAAGTGCGGAAAGCATGTCATTTTAAACAAGTCCAGGCGAGGGCCGAGACTCGGGACGAGTGAAAATGACACTTCCGCGCGTGTACCAAACGACGTTTTTTAATACATTCGGGGAAAAAATTACAATGCCCAATGCGAGCAACCCTATAAACCTATCAGGATTTTCACACATTTTTACCAATTTAAATAAAACACAAGTGTAAATTGATGAAATCGCACTTTAGTTTGGACACAACTTTTTGACACTTAGCAAATAAATAAAAAAATACTTTTCCACACGCGTGTAAACAAAGATATCCATATAGCTTTTCCTCACACCTCCAGATTCGTGCTAAAAAAAACTAGCTTTCTATGAATATGTTGACCCACATCAAGGTGCACTTTCCGAGCATGTGCATTTTAAAAGTACGAAATATCCATCAACGTAATGGAGAACATAGAAACAGGCTCCCGTACCTAGTTCAGCGAACGGATACCGCAGGCTGTACGCCGGCTGGCAGGCCAGGTCGGGGAACTGGTCTTCTAGATCGTCCAGCTTCCGCAGCTGCTGCCGCAGGGACTCCAAGGGGCTTGACCAGCCTTCGCCTCGTCTGGAATAGTACTTTTCGACTTAAGTGCGGAAACTATGTCATTATGTACGAGTCCCGAGGTGTCTAGGCCCGAGCCGCAAGGCGAGGGTCGAGACCCGGGACGAGTGAAAATGACACTTCCGCACGTGTACCAAACGGCGTTTTTTAATACATATGCGAAAAAAATACAGTGAGGGGGCGGACCGCCCCACCACCAGCCGCCGGCGCCGAGGTGGAGAAAGGCGGAGGAGAGACGCCGGCGCCTTGGAAAAGTAAAAAGCACTAGTACGAAAAATACAACTTTCCGCATGAAACGTACCAATTTTTGAGCAACTGTATTAAAAAAACATATACCTCATTAATTTTAGCATTAGCTTATGCCCCGCGGCTTTGCCCCTGTGAAATATTTCAAAATGGGCTAGTTCCCTATGCCGTGGGAATTTCGAAAAATCCTTTCTTAGTGCACCTCTAGGATACTCAAGGTATATGTTTGCCTAATTTCAAGTCTCTAGGTCCAGTGGTTTAGGCTGTGCGTTTTCTGTCAGTCAGTCACGGTACTGTTTTATAGGTATTATTGAAAAGGAGGAAACAATCTTAACGTGTCTTTGTATTGAAAAACGGCTTTTAAAAATAAGTAACAGCAACATTAACATACCAACACTTACAATTACCGACTTGACTATTATTGGAGAACATGAAAAGATAATGGACCGGTGTTTTGTTATTTCGACTCAAACTTATATTTAACAAAAAAAAACACCCTGCAAAATAACTAGCAATTTGCTTTAACGAAACTCTCTATAACTAGAGGGTAGAGGGTTTGGTCACTGTTTAGTACTTTGGAGGACAATTTCTTCGAATAGGTTGAGTTTGAGCAGCTAAAAAAATACGTGTCCGTTATTTTATACTTACTACTATCTAACATATATAAAAATAAATCAAATCGGAGCCGGACAGTTGGGTACCTACCTTTCCTTGTGAGACGATTGTTTAAAAAATCAATAATGCCTTTTTTTCAAGTGCATCTTGTTTAACAAACAAACTACAAATGGAAAGTATGAAGAAGATTGTGCAAATGTCCAGTTGTCATTTTTTGTCCTGCCCTAACGATTGGGTTGGCACGCTGGCAGGTATAAGCAGGTAAGTCGACACTAATAATTTACACCCATCTGATTGATAAACAAATCTAAAGCTGAGCTAAAAGAAAAGTTTGTTTAGTTGATAACACGATGATTTAGGGTTGGTGGCGAAAAACCTGGTCTGAATTAGGGTTGGCGAGCTGTGAAAAGTTGAATTACGGGGATTATTTCACCCTCTACCTGTAACTAAGGTTACTGGTAAATACGGAAAACCAAACCAAATTTTATTCATACGTTTTGTATAAAAAAAAGGAGGAATCACAGCATGTTTTATATAAAAAAAAGCTTTACTTGATTAGCAGCTCATTAAAGATGTTTGTTTTGATTGTTTAATTAAAAGAAAAACTTTTTTACTTACTTTGGTGAGTAGTTTAGCCGCGACGTGGACGCCGATTTTAATCTAGTGAAACACCTGCGCCGTCCGTGACCTGAAAGGCCACGCGATTTGAATTAAATCTTACGACGTACGGCATACAGTTTACATTCGTGCATACTTTTTCGGTATTACCGTTTATGGTTTCTTTGGGTTTTTCGTCCGCTGTCGTAGCGTCTGACGAGTCTTGGACATCTGTGTTAGCTGAAAATTAGTGTTTATTTGTTTATTTAAATTTAATAAAAAAAAGGTAAATCAGCAATGAAGTACCTAATTAAAGTCGTTTCTTCAATAAATATGGCTGTCAAACACGGATACGTTAAGAAACAAAAGTAATTTAATTCCGCCTTAATAATAAAACACCTATCTATCTTATGAAACTTCTTCAAACAAAACAATCTCGAGCTAGAAATGTTGGTATAACTTGGTATAACGTACTACCCGTTCGCTTAATGATGGCAGTTACCTCCCGGCCGCTTCCCCGTAAAATAAAGGGCTGATGGCAGTTTCCTCGTCCCGCGCCGCCGCTCGCGCCCGGTTTATGACAGAAAGCGGGCGCGAGCGACGGTGCGGGACGAGGAAACTGCCATCAGCCCTTTATTTTACAATGTACACATATTACATACATAGCACAAACGTCATCTATGCATTTTTCTGCTGTTCAAAATTATGTTATAAACCATCAAAGCAACTACATATACATATACATACAGTCACGCCTGTTTCCCAAATGGGTAGGCAGAGACCACGAACTTCCACTTGCTACGATCCTGACATACAACCTTTGCTTCCCTTAATCTCAAAGCAACTAAATGTCAAATATCATTAGCGATAGAAGTTTACTTAAAACACTTTTGTTTTGAACCATCATCAATATCTATACCAGTTTTATTTTTACTTCACATTTTTGGTAGACATAAAATCAGGTGAGACTAGAATTCAGGACTTCCCTTTTCAGTTCTGCCAAATAAAGTTAAGCGAATAAAGATAAATAGTCGTAACCTGTGACTCTGTGGTCGCGGCGGCGGCGCGGCGGCTCGCGGAAGGCCACGGCGGCGCGCCGCTGCTTGGGCTTCGCCGGCGCGGGCGGCGCGGCCTGCCAAACACACGAGACAGCCCAGGTCATACTTGGGTCAACTTTTCGTTGCCACTCGTTGCCATGGAGATGGCCAAAATTAAAATTATCTAAGGCACAACTCCATCAAACGTTAGGAGTTTCGACAGCTATATGCCAAGATCTCAATTGGAGTATCTTTTGTATTTTTTACCCAATTTTTTCATTTTACTAATACATAGAGAAAAAACACAGAAAAATGCCAACCCATTTCATTTGTGGCATTTTTTTTTTGGTTTATTTCTATGTATTCATGTTTCAGTGTATATTTCAAAAGTATAAGTTATATGCCATTCCTCCATGCTTCATCTCCTAAGCAAGGAAATCCTGACTTTCGGGGGAGTGGGGTGTAAAAAATCTTATTTTAGACGAGTTACCCGGGGGACATCTGCATGGCAACGAGTGGTAACGAAAAGTTGATTGAGCCACATACAGTCTGGCTATCGGAAGTTGACCCTAGTTGACAGAACGAACGAACTGAGGGACCGTCACCGTTTCAGCTTGGACAAAAATGCTTTCGTACGTCTGTCCGGCTTCTATTCAGCGTGTTTCCGCCGTTTGTCCGGCGTTCTCCTCCACAGGTAGCATTTCTCAACCGATTCTCGTGAAATTTTGTGAGAAGGTTCACTAATTATATAAAAAACGTCGATTCGTGAAATTTTGTGATCAGGTTCGATAATTAAATAGGTTTTTTTCGGACAGCTCATCTCTTTTTATAAAAAAAAAGTTAAGAAATGAGATCGCGATGTCTACAGCTCACGGTGCCACTAGTAGATAAATCAGACGGCAACATTACGTTAAATGTCATAATTGAGCCATGCTGCCAAAAGATCTTGATCGTGATCCGGCATGAAGTCTGATCACCCGATTCCTGATTCTTACTCAACCAGTGGTCTACGCTTTTGGCCTCATCTTCACTTGCCATCAGGTAAGATAGGGATCATTCGCTAGTCAGTTTTTAAAAATAATAAAAATATCACTTTATTCCTTATCACTAATCAGTTTATTTAAGCTCTTGAGTCACCTTTTACTATTAAAGTTTGCTGGATTTTTAAACGAGGTTCTTGCAAATTTAATGTATTAAAATTGTATTTCAATATAAATGCCCGTTACTTGACATTGTAACTAATATTAATGATGTAGTTTTATACGTTATAAAGTATAGAGTTTGACATTGACTTTGACGCAGTGACTTTGATAACATTTTAACCTAGCATTGAATTGAAACTATAGTACATATATGGTAGTGTTTTAAGCGAACTTTAAGTGTAAATCTTTCTGATTGTAATACAGATCAGTATAATTACTAAAAAAATATAAATAGTACAGTATGTTATATTTGGCAATAATTATAAGACAAATGAACTAAGTATTCTAGTAAATTCAATTTGATTTGAATCCTAAAAATTTAAACTACTTACTAATTACTTAGGCGAAGGTGAAAATGTAACAAAACTATAAATCCTTGGTACCTACTACACTCGAAAAACATAGTGGGGCTTCTAAACGGGCTATATTTTTGCCGCAATATGTGGCCGGCAACTATAAGTGTCTTTGTCTAGCTTTCATAATAAGAGTCAGACAGCAATTTTTGCCGAAAATTGCAGAAAATTGTTGCTCGTAAGCCGCTTAACCAAAAGTAAGTACTGACATTGTTTCTCCAGAGTTCATTGTTGTTGGTGTTGGCCTCCGAGCACGAGGTCTCGTTGTCGTGGCTGCGCGCGCGGTTGTTGTTGCCGCGCGGCTCGGGGTCAATGACCGCGGACACCGAAGCCTCGTTCAACTCTTTGCATCTGCGTAAAAAAAAAATGTCATGATCTCAAATGGAGCATTTTTTGTATTTTTTTTTATTCTCAATTTTTAGGGTTCCGTACCCAAAGGGTAAAACGGAACCCTATTACTAAGACTCTGCTGTCCGTCTGTCTGTCTCTCTGTCCGTCTGTCACCAGGCTGTATGTCATGAACCGTGATAGTTAAACAATTGAAATTTTCACAGATGATGCATTCTATTACCGCTATACTCGTAACAACAAATACTAAAAACAGAATAAAATAAATATTGAAGTGGGTCTCCCATACAACAGACATGATTTTTTTTGCTGTTTTGGTACGGAACCCTTCGTGCGCGAGTCAGACTTTTTTTTATTTTTACGATCTCCATTTGAGATCATGTACTAATTGATTCAGTGGCGCCATCTCTTAGCCTGGGAAAACTGATAAGTTTCGAAGGAGTGTGCTGTCTTCGGTTCGCGAAGCAATCACATAGATGGCGCTAGTCACTGTAAAAAGTGATAAACAAGCTGATATTTGAATACAAGGAAAAAATTTAACGTGTTTCCTACGCTAACCGTGGTTTAGGGGTTATGGCACGCAACACAGAAAGTCGAGGATCCGGGTTCGATTCAGGGGCTTGGCAATTTTTTTTCTGTGTATTCATGTTTCAGTGAGTATTTGAAAAGTATTAAAAAGTAAGAGTTGGCGACTCTATTATAGCTTACCTTTCAAGCGATTGGTTGTTAGCTCTATGCGAATTGGACTTCTCGGTTTCGGAGCCAGTGGTCATGCTCATCTCCCGTCGCTTGTTACGTCGCTCGATCGACATCTGCAAACATTTTTAGCATCCGTTAGTATCCGTCTGTCTGTCACCTTTTTTCTCTGGAACGCGCGGAGGTAGCAAGCTGAAATTTAGAAAAAAAGTCTGCAGTCCTTTCAAGTTGGGAAAAATTTAAAAGTCTACGTAATCAAAAGATACCGGCAGTCATTAAAAAAAACCGGACAAGTGCGAGTTCGTCTCGCGTGAAGAGGGTTCCGTACGTTAATTATTTAAACTCCAATTTCCCATGTTACTTTTAATGCCATAGATTTCACAGAATAACAACAGAAGAACATTTTTTTTGTATTTTTCTCAAAATTTCGTTCGTGGTCATGGTCAATTTTCGCCTATTTTCTTAAATAACTTCAAAACCGTATTCTTTAAAATTAGAAAAAAAAACATAATTGAGATGTTCACTATGAGTGTCTATGAGCCCTTTAACTTGATACGTTTTTAGCATGACATAGTTTGCAAAACTTTTTTTTTTCTAATTTATTCCCCAAAAGTTGCCCTCATGCTTAAAATTGGTTAATTTACGTTACACGTCCGTTTGGGTCACCGACTTACATATTATGTGTACCAAATTTCAAGTAGTTTTTGAGTAAATTGGCTGCGACAGACGGACAGACTGACACGCGAATCATCCTATAAGGGTTCCGCTTTTTTCCTTCTGAAGTACGGAACCCTAAAAAGTATTTTCGTATAATTAAATTAAATTAAATCTCATTGTTATTTAATTTTAGCTCGCTGTTACTTATTTTTAAAAGGCGTTTTTCAATAAAAATACATGTGAAGATTGTTTCCTTCTTTCTATAAACAAAGTACAGCAGTGCGAAGGTCTATCGGTGACCTTCAGTGCGGGCCGCTGACCTTGACGTCGTGCTTGAGGCGGGCGTACTTCTCCTTGAGGCAGCGGTACTTGTCGGGCAGCGCGCGCGCGTCGGGCCGCGGCGCCAGGCGCTCGCTGGCGAGCCGCGCGCGCAGGTCCTCGAGGTGGCACGCGTGCTGCGTGCGCAGCCGCCCCACCTGCCGCAAGGGACAAACAGGATACAGTATCAACGGCTACCCCATCCTATAATCGTCTCACGATAAGTCCGCATAAGACATGATATGGCAACCCAGAAAAATCACGCTGTGGTAATACTTTTTTCATGTCACTCGGACATTTCTTTAATTATAAATATTAATGATAATAGTAATCAAAAGTGGCTGTTTTTTTTTAATACGGCTCTGTCTATTGGAGGACAATTTTGCCAGTGTTTAGGAGGTTTTGCCGTTGTACGGTAAAAAAAATTAGAAAACGAAATATCAGAGGTATTTTAATGGTGGATGGTGAATGAACGATGACCTGTTTATGTTTAATCTAATCAAAAGTTTAAAACGTGTTGTGTCACCAATCAGTGTTGCCATAAACAAACTTTAGATTTCTACTGTTGTCGGTTCGTTGCAGAGTTATAGCGGGTTGACTCTATCCTACTAATATTATAAATGCGAAAGTTTGTGAGTGAGTAAGTGATTATGTTTGTTACTTGTTCACGGTGAAACGGCTAGACTGATTTGGATGTAATTTGAAATGGGGATGTTTTCTTCCACACAACATCTGAGCTTAGGTACCTCAGCCCTGTAGTCGTGCCGCAGCTCCGCGACCCTGGCCGCGTGCTCGTCCCGCAGCGAGTCCATGGTCGCTCTGTTCTCTTCCATCATGCTCGCTCTCTCTCTGTGCAGACTCGTCGAGAGCTGCTCGCGGAGCTCAGATAAGGCTCGCTCGTTTTCTGTTGGGATATAATAGTATATTACAAACCTAGAGCGGGCGGTGAAAGAACGGCAAAGACAGCAAGCCGAAGAAGCGTACGGTACTCACTGAAACAAGAATACACAGAAAATGCTAACCCCGGGAATCGAACCCGGATCCTCAACATTCCGTGTCGCGTGCTTCCCTATGCTAACCATAGTGTAGGGGTCACAGCATGCGACATGGATTCATGTTTCAGTATTTAAAATTTTGTTAAATTAAAACTTGTAAATGTACTTCGGAAAGAGCAACAGTCGGAGTTTTTTTGACGTGACAACGTCTTATAATTCGATGGAGCCGGCTGCACGCACGAAAAAACATGACTCATGCGGCGTTACCTCGCTCTGAGGCGTTCCATTTAAGGCTTGAAGTGCAAGCGAGAGCGCGGGACGAGCGACAAAGAGGCACAATCGGCTTGCATGCTTGCTTGCATGCTTGCTAACATGCATGCTTGCATGCTTGTTGCATACTTGCTTGCATGCTTGCTTGCTTGCTTGCTTACATGCTTGCTTGCATGCTTGCTAACATGCCTGCTTGCATGCATGCTTGCATGCTTGTTGCATGCTTGCTTGCATGCTTGCTTGCTTGCTTGCTTACATGCTTGCTTGCATGCTAGCTTGCATACTTGCTTGCCTGCATGCTTGCCTGCATGCTTGCCTACATGCTTGCTTACATAATTGCTTGCATGCTTGCTTGCATACTTGATCGCAGGCTTGCATGTTTGCTTGAATGCTTACTTGCTTGCGTGCCAGCTTGCATGCTTGCCTGCATGCTTGCTTGCATGCTAGCTTGCATACTTGCTAGCCTGCATGCTTGCCTGCATGCTTGCCTACATGCTTGCTTACATACTTGCTTGCATGCTTGCTTGCATACTTGATCGCAGGCTTGCATGTTTGCTTGAATGCTTACTTGCTTGCGTGCCAGCTTGCATGCTTGCCTGCATGCTTGCTTGCAATATGCTTGCAAGCTTGCAGGTTCGCTTGCACACTTGCTTGCTTGCTTGATTGCTTGCATCTTTGAAATGCTTATGGTTCACACGAGCGACGCCGCGGGTAAAATCTAGTACAAAATGTCTATCAAACAAATAAAATTAAAATTTTCTTTTGAAAAATGCAACCATTCCATCAGTATTTTCTTATGACGTTGTCACGTTCAACTATCGTCAGTAAACCGACTTTACAGACAACCGATTTTTTTTTTATATGACGAAGAAGGTAAACGAGCAAGTGGGTCACCTGCTGGTAAGTGATCACCACTGCAAATAGACACCCCCAACCGCGGAGGGATTGCAGATGCGTTGCCAACCTAGAGAGCTAAGATGAAATGCCTCTTGTGCCCGTAATTACACCGGCTGTCTTACTCTCCAACCGGAACACAACAGTGCAAGCACTGCTGCTTAGCGGCGGGATTAGCGAGTAAGATGGTGGTAGCGATCCGGACGGACCTTGCACAAGGTCCTACCATCCGCAGACCCGCTATCGGAGTTTCTCGACATAATAAATATAAATATAGCAAATTAACATGACTAATCTTTCCTCTAAAATACAATTAGCAAATTAACATGGCTATACTTCTTTTTTCTACTAAATCATTTTATTGTTTTACAAGTGTTACCATAATGTGTTATAATTTTAATGTTTTACCTATTTCCAATTGCTCCTGCTTTTCCAATAGCTTTGCTTTGTATTCCTCTGCCAATTTAGCCATGGCCTCCTCATGATGCTTCTCAGCTGCTTCTGTATCGCTCTTGATTCGCTCCTGCAAAGCTATGGCGTGCGCTTGTACCGCTTTCCTGTGTTTATCTTCTGCTAAATGTAGAGCCTGATTATTAGAAACATTAATTACATACAAGTATATTGAACAAAGTGGTGATGCAGTGATTCGTCTAGTTGTCGGACAGATTTGATACATTTGAACGGTAAATGTCTTCTAGGGAAGCCAGTGCGGTGTTTCATTGGGGAAAAGTTTCCCAATTGATCGGCGTTTTCAGTGACCACTCAAAAGATTCCTAAATCGACGAGCACGCATGAAACGCAATGGCGATCCGCGAAATAATATGATGTTCTCGTCTTCTATCTATACCACTAATACCACGGACCAACCGCCCTCTGGACACCGCATCTTCTATAATTTACTTGGAAAGTCATTACGAAAAAAGCCGCGGTGAGTGGGCCGGGGGAATGCGTCGTGTTTGGTTCGTAGCTTGTCATCTCGCTTGTCATCTGGTCGAAAGTGAGCCACCATTGTTGGCTAGAGAGATTTATAGGTGCAAATGAGCATATGCGTTTCGGAACCGTTCGCCCTGACATTTGGTGTCCAGAGGGTGGTTGGTCCGTGATCTATACCTACAAAACAATACCGTGACTGCCTGACTGACTGACAGACAAGGCACACCCTAAACCACTTGACCTAGAGACTTGAAACTTGGCGAACATAACCTTGAGTATCCTAGAAGTGCACCAAGAAGGGATTTTTCGAAATTCCCACAGGATAGGGAACTAGCCTATTTTGAAATACGGTAGTTCCCTCTCCCGATATATTTACCGATTAATATACAAAATGAGAACAATGGAAAAATATTTTAATAATAATAAATAAATAATAAATATCATGGGACAAATTGACACCAATTGACCTAGTCCCAAACTAGGCAAAGCCTGTACTATGGGTACTAGACAACGGATAAACATACTTATATAGATAAATACATACTTATATACATATTAAACATCCAAGACCCGAGAACAAACATTCGTATTCATCATACAAACATATGCCCCGACCGGGATTCGGGATAGAAATAAGTAAGGAGATAGTGGAATATAACAGTAGTCTGTGCATATTATAAATGCATAAAACGTTATTTTAATTTATGCACATAGTTATATTTTAGATATAATTGACATGTGCAATAATTATGTAAAAATTGCCCTCTCATCAAAATATTGCTGTGCCCAACAGGGTCCATGATGATCACATTATAATTATTAAACAACTTGTACTCACATTATGGAAGAGCAAATTGAGTAAGTACTGAGTATTGAAATATTTCACGGGGCCAAAGCCGCGGGGCATAAGCTAGTTTAAGTTACAAAACTGGACTTTAAAATAAAATACCTCTTCAATTTCCCTCCTGTGCCTCTCCGTCTGTTCTTCAAAACGCGCCTTCTTTTCCACTAAGAACCTCTCCTCGGCTTCCTTCAACTCTTCCTGCAGTTCCGCTTTCATCCTCTTCTCCTTTCCCACCCACTCCATCTTCATATTCTCTATCTCTTTCTGCAGCGACAACTCCAACCGTCTCCTCTCATCCACTTTATTTCTCTCCATCATATCCCTTACCGGATCTATCATAGGAGACTTAATTGACTTAGAGAAACTGTTGTCATCCTGGGTTTCAAATTGATATACCACCACCACATTATCCGTGCTCGATTTCCCTTGCGACAATATAACGCCATCTAGTCTTGGACTAGTTAAATTCTTACCCAAGCTATTAGCTGACTCCGAACTTTTCAAAGGCGATACCGAAGATTTTGGTTTGAAAGAGGACAAACCAGACCAAGGCTTGTTGAAATCCCTGGGCGACCTCTCAGAGTAACTAGGCGTCGGTGAGACTTTTAACTGTGGACTTTTTACAGCATCTACGCTATCAGATCTAGAATTAGTTTTAGATTCTTCGTTAGAACCTTGATTGAAGTCTTTGAATTCCGCTTTGGGAGATCGCGAAAAGAAATCTAGCTTCGGAATCTTTATATTTGGCATTGGAATGTTGTCTATGACTCTTGACGATTTAGCAGACTGTTTGGAATTCGCCGAATGCTCTGAGACGTCATCTTTTAAACTCTTCTCTTTATCTTCTTTTAATTCTGCGACTTCCTTCTGATCGTTGGAGTCGTCTAGGTCGTTAAGGTCTAGATTGGCAAATTCTCTGTCAGGCGAATCTATGGAGGTTTCAGATTCTATGCTCTCCATGAGGTTGATGGATATTTTGTTCTTTTGCGGTATCATTGGTGATCTAGCAGAAAGAAAGGTTGCGTAAATACGTACTATCGAACCAACCGAATCGTGACCCACTGTGGAACCTTATCGTAGAAAATATCATGGAGACATCGCATTGCCTGAGAAGGAAAATCAATATGACACTTTCTGTGAGAACCTCAGATTAATGAAGTCAATAGATGGAAGGTAAACTTATGGCCGTATAGTTATACAATTCGCTCATGTAACTAATGCCCTTTGTTAAAAAGAGACAACTGTATGCTCCGATTTCAAAAGTCGTACCGTTTTTTTTATTTGTAGTATGCGTCAGTATTTAAATGTGTGAGGGAGCGCCTTTGATGACAACTATAACCCGATCTCATTCAGTGACACTTTATTTGAATGACTACCTAGAGACGACCGATGCTTCTATTTTTTATCGGGTAAATTGGCTACAGAATTGACCAATGGGCATCTGGCTACAGGCTGTGTTGTACACAAATAAAAATCGGGTACGCTTGACAGCTGCTTACATGGGGTCTGTGATGTCTGTGGTGAGAACGTTCTACGGTGGGTCAGAAATCAAATGGTTCGACTTTACACAGTCAATAGTGCTTTATTTACAAGTACATTTGGTTGAATAGACAAAACTACGTCTAATGACACGTTTTCGTACAGTGCCCACGAACGCTTCCACACGGAACAACACTTGCCACATAGACCTAACTATCACGGCCACTACACTAGGTGCTAGCATGTTTCGAACTCTATACGAGTTCATCATCAAACCAGTAAACTACACACGGAGTACTCCTGGTACAGGTCGCGAGATCGCCGTGGATGCGGAAAGCACAAGACCAGTCTGAGTGGAGAGCCTTGGGGTAGGCCATGTTCAGCAGTGGACGTCTTGAGGCTGACATGATGATGATGAATAAAATTGTATTAAACCGCCTTCAAAACACAAAATACTTAATCCTCTAAAGCCGTCAGATTTATGGCCTACCACAAATACAGTGTCGGTGCGGTGAGAGCGAAATACCTATTCTTTGAATGAAGCATAATTTTATGTGTGGTTTGAAGACGGTTTTGCTTTTTGTTAAAAGATTTTTTATTTCACAATTTTAAGTTACGTTAATATTTAAAAAAAATATCCTCCAACTCCTAACCGTTAACAAGTTGTACCTTACATCATCACCTCATCAACACGAGATGATGACTACCAGACGCAAATAGTTGAATAGCTTTCGAAAATATATGAAACAATGATACATGCCTATAAAATTTGAGGGTTGTTACCCTTTCAAACAAAAAAAGATTTTTTTTAAAACAGGGAACATACATTAAAATAAAATTCGGACAAATTGAGAACCTCCTCCTTTTTTTAAGTCGGTTAAAACGTATGTGCTGTGGCCTTGCGGTTGCGGTGTCGGCATAAACTCGGTCGGTTCACTGTTATTTTTTTCAACGTGGAATCTGTTTTATCGAATTCTACAGTTACCTTGGCCTGACTTCTTTCTCCATCGAAGGTTCTTCTAGGCTCACCGGCGGTTCTATGTCGCCAGGTCGGACCAGGTCGGATATCTTCTGGAAGTTCTTCTGGAACAGGTCGGGTTTGATGTAGTCGGCCGCGGGGGGGCGCAGCAGGCGGCGGCGGGGGGACGCCCCGCGGGACTCGCGGGGCTCACTCTCTGTTGAATGGGTAAAGACGTTGGTGAGAACGGGATGGGGATGTTTTGGGTATTTAATTGGATGTCAACGGTTTTGCGTGCAAAAGGATTATTTTTTCGTTACAACATTTTTTATATCACAATACACACCTTTTAAAAAAAACTACCAAACCAATTAAGTTACAATTTACGTACTACAGTACAGTGCTTTTCCAGCAAAAAAAAAATTATCAAAACCAAATCGATCTCCAATTGGCAGAGCAATCGCGTAACAAATATACAAATAAAAATAACCTAACAAACTTAGAAAGCTAAGAGCTAAGCTAAGAACCATCTCGATTAAATTAGCTTTCTATAAAAAGTCCGAGTCCAAAATCCGTTCATCCGTTTAGGAGCTACGATGCCACCCAACTACACCCACACACAGATCAAAATTACAACACGCCTCTTTTTGAATCGGGGTTTTAAAAAGAACCACTCACCCACAGAATCCTTCTCCGACACCGACTTAACATCCCTCGGACTGTCCAGCCCCGGGCGGGGGGGCAGCGGCGGCCGCGCCGGCAGCGGGGCCAGCGGGGCCAGCGGGGCCAGCGGGGACAGCGGCCCGGGGGGGGGGCGGCGGGGGGCGGGGGAGGGCGCGGAGGCCCCGGGGTTGGAGATTATCGAGCCGCCGTCGATCTGTTCCGACGAGCTGTTGGAGCCGGGGCTGACGGTTGGATCGGGGAGGGTCTCCAGCTTGAACCTGTGAGAGATGAGCAATTATTTATTTCATCACCAGCCTTTTTCACGTCCCACTGCTGGGCACAGGCCTCCTCAGAATGAAAGGGCTTGGGCTAGTTCCCACGCGGGCCCCGTGCGGATGGGAACTTCACACACAGCCTACCTATTACTTAAAGGGCTGGCAACGCACCCGTAATTCCCCTCGTGTTGCGGGTGTCCATGGGCGGCGGTGATTGCTTTACATCAGGTGACCCGCCTGCTCGTTTACCCCCTCTTATATATATAAAAAAAATCATTCAATTGCTTCGCAGGAGTGTGCGGGTTTCCTCGCGATGTTTTCCTTCACCGAAAAGCTCGTGATAAATTAAAAAAAATGTGATTCCGCACATAAATTCGGAAAAACTTAGATGTGCGAGCCGGGGTTTGAACCCACGACCCTCTGCTTGAGAGGCCATAGGTCAAACCTAGTGATCAGCGTAGTGGCTATCACGGCTCTTTTTTAATAAAGTTTTAAAATTAAATTTTATGGTTAGTAAGCCCTTAATCAAGCTCCGTCCACATCGCTACCACCACCCGCAGCACTAAATCATCGCTGTACCTGACACTCTTCCGATCTTCATCCAAGCTGGCGGCTTGCCTCGGCCTCCCGAACAGCACACTCTCAGCCTTCCGCTGCAGACCTTCGGACACTTTCTCCCGGAGGATGCCTTTGGGAGGGTCACTCTTCGTCACCGAGTCCAGAGGAAACGACTTGTCTGTGTCCGGGCTGGGGAGCTCGGATTTCAGCTTCAGGAACATGCTGCCTCTTCCTGCGAAAAGGATTGCAAAAAAAATTTAACTGAATAAATAAATAAAACCATTAAATAATGTAAAGCCTATTTTTTTTATGGCCTAGCACAAAAAACAAATAGCAAATTATAGATGTAACATAAACTATGTACCTTTTGAGAATAAGTAAATAATAAATATGAAGTAGGTCGGTACGATGCGAGCGGAATATTCTTTGAATGAGGCACCAACTTTATACATTTGTGCTAGGCCATAAAACTGATGGCTTTAGTGGATTATTTTTATGCTTTTTAGGGCAGTTTAAATTTTCCGTTAAAAGATTTTTTTACAAAAAAATCGCGAAGCGGCTCTACTCGCTAAACTCAACTTATATACGTGAGTGATCCGTTTTATTTCTCGATAAACTCACCTGTCAAAGGCAACGGCAGCCCCTTCTCAACCTTAGCAGCAGCAAGCAGTGGATTAAGCCTCTCCTCCTCCGGACTCCCCACATTCATCTTCAGATCAATTATATCTGTCCTGAATGAGCTCGGTCGACTCAGCAAATCCCTGTCCGAAGTATTCCGGAACAGACTGGGTTTTGGCGCTACTGAGCTCTCCACACTTCTTCTTAAAGGGGATATCCTTATGTCACCGAGTTTTTTCTCCAGTTTTAAGGGTAACGGGGGACGGCCTAAGGGCGCGAGGCGACGAGTCGGCATGAGGGTCGAGTCTTTGACGTCCGAGGGGTGTTCAACGCTGTCTGTTGATAAGTCATCGTCGCTTTCTGCTTTTGTTTCGACGCGCTCCAAGTTTTTGGTGTTCTCTTCTGATGTTAGAAGCTCCTGAGTTTAAAGTATAAAGTATAAATGAAAGGTACATCGAAAGAACATGTCGAGTCATCTTAGCAACTTTTTGAGTTATCGCGATTTTAAAGTTTGGAACGATGTAGGTAATTAACCATATAATTTTCGTATACATCTTTTTTTAAAGTGATAAAAAAGACAAGTTACATAAATATTTATATGTGAAACTGAGTGGTAACTTATAGTTTATTGAGTGCTCTAGATTTTAATATTAAAATCTCGTTTAAAAAAAGTGACAAGACATGTTCTTTACGTGTACCCTTCAAATAAGTTAAAGGAGTGAATGGACCAAAGTTTATTTTAACGTTTAGTCATATCATATAGCAGACAGAAGATGGCGCCTTTGGCTTTTCTATGCGCTACAACTTTTCTGTCACTTTTCGAGGTCGACGAGGTACAAACGTACAGCACACGTCTACGCTAATATAAAAATTTGTTACGTAGTAATGTTACAATAACTTAAAACAAAACTGTCACAAAATAAAACTTGTTACTGGTTTTTGCAATAGAAAAGAAAGAAAAAAATCATAGTGAAATAAACGAAACATATCGAGCTATACTCGACTGACATACGAGAGTGATCCGTTTATTTCACTATGATTGAGTCTCACTGTAGTTTTATGTTAAAAGAAAGAAAATGTTTATTTTAAATGTTTAGGAGGGTTTTTTGTTTTTCTTAACACCTGAACAGAGGCGCAAGTGTCGTCCAGTATGGAGGCGTCGCGGGCCTTCTTGACCAGCTCCCGGTAGACGTGGTCCAGCGGGTGCTCCCATTGCGTACTCTTTGTTTCCTCGTTGTAGTAGTAGTGGGTTTGAAGCTTCTCGTCAAAACTGTTGAATATTATTACATGTTATATGAAGTACCATATACATCTTCCTCGGTAATCCTGCCGCTAAGCAGCAGTGTTTGCACTGTTGTGTTACAGTGTGGAGAGAGCTGGTGTAATTACGGCCACAAGAGGCATTTCATCTTAGCTCTCTAGGTTGGCAACGCATCTGAAAATCCCTGGCGTTGCGGGTTTCTATGGGCAGTGGTGATCACTAACCATCAGGTGACCCACTTGCTCGTTTGCCTTCCTTGTTGTATAAAAAAAAAGGTATGGTGGGAAAAGACTAACATCGGGTCAAGACAAGCACTGTCTAATATCTCGAAAAATATTTTTTTCTCACTAATTTAATGTGTTGGGTAAAGCAGAACAGTTGCTATAGTAAAGTGTGTAAATGTTATAGTGAAATAAAACTATGTGATACTTACCTAATGGCATATTTTTTTTTTTAAGTAAAATTTTGTTGGTTATGTTGTAGGCTGCATTGTACACCAAGCATTTATGGGTAAACTGAGAAACTCATGATTTATCTTTTTATTTTTATTATTAGCCTTTATTCAGATAATAAATTTTACAATTCATTATAAAAAACACAATTTATTAATTATTTGTTTCAATTCTTAAAATAGTTTTAAACACTTCCTTTTTCATCTTAACACAAAGGATTAAATAAAAAAAAACTTACTAAGCCTTCCATGGCGCAGGCAGTGCTTGCATCAGCCCATCTCGAGCGAGGGGTAAGAGGTGGCTCTCACTTTCCGGATCAATGCCTAGTTGTTGAGCATAGTCTGACACCTCTGCAATAGACAATGGTAATAATTAGGTACAGTCAGCAGCAGAAGTAGCTAAGCAACCGAAGCGGTCACAATGATCTAAGCACGGCCCTATTGTTGTAAAAATAAGAGCTTGTTTAGATCATTGTGACCGCTTCAATTGCTTAGCTACTTCTGCTGCTGACTGTACCTAGATTAAAAAATAAACTTGTGTAATACATTCTACAGCAAATTATAGTTGTTGCCTAGTGATCGAAATTTAAATGTACCTAATTCATTGAATTATTTACCATCTTATTCTCCATAAATATATTTCATCAATGCCAAATCTAACACTGCTCTAATTATGCAGAATTTTTTAAAGGAGTCCAAAGTAGGTATAGATATCTTATTCATGTGAAATTGAGAAAACATTATAAATATATAAAGTAAGTGAATCTTACAAATATTATTTCCTAATCTGTTTTGCAAAATAAAGTGTTTAACATGTGTGTAAAAAAAAGTAGTGATTCAAACGATATTTATTACAGTTTGTAAGTTAGGTGGGAAGAAACTACACACATGCTTCATCACTTGGTGAGTTCAGATCTCTTTCAAATATATAGATTTAGCTCACTGATTTCATAAAAAAATATATCATAATCTAATAACCTACCCACAGTTAATCTGACTTTTAATCTAAAATTCTGTTAAGTAACTAGGTGACTAAAACGGTTAAAGTGGTGGAATTTCAGAGATCTGAACATTACGCATACGCAAGGCCTATGTAATGTTCCATTCTTCTCCTTGACTATGAAAATAAATTATCTTAAAAATATAAAACTAGTTTGAACTTAGACACTTAAATAAAAAAAACACAACCTTTTTCTGTTTTATTGCTTTAGTTATTAGGCTCTGTAATTGAATTGGAACGAAACTAAAAGAGCGAAACAGATAATATTTCAAAAATTATAAAGGTGACTTTATCGATTCATTTATCCATCCCATTCGAGATATTTAACAGTAATGCATATGCGAAATATTTGAGCGTATATTTAACTTTGCGTGCAAGTAGGTTTTAGGGAAAAACGTAAAAAATGTAATTAAATAAAAACGGTACAAACCCTCTGCAGACGGTTGACTATTTTCATCGAATACTTCGCGGCACGCAACCGCTGCCGGGGAGCTCATTGCTCACAATATCACATTTTATTTAACTCTAAATGAAAATTGCTTTACGTAGCCAAAGAAATTGAAATTCGTTAAAAAAATCATTATCCTAATCGAAAACCCCAAGAAGAGCAAACAAATCCGTCCGCCGTACAAAATCTCGATGGATATTTTGACACTGACATAAGAGCATGTTCGGGTGTTTTCTAAAAACGATCATAATGATTAGCAAAATCCACTTTTACGGATAAAAATTAAGAATGGCACGCATTATAATGATTGTTAAGTCTATAGTTGTTTATGGATTTAGCAATTTGACAAGTCATAGCGGCGTTCCTAAACCATTTTCAGGCTATGTTTTCAACTAATAACGAAATTGATTGTAAATTTATTACAAAGGTCAGTAGGAAAGCAGTGTTCTTTTTAATAAAATATGTTTTGTTTTGTTGGATTTGAGTTAAAATACCTTTTAAATTTGTTGTATTACAGCATCAATGGTATTGCTAATAAATGAAGATAAGATTAATAGTTTTCAAGCGTTTCTCATCAACCTAATTGTGGCCTTAGCCTTAGCCTGTGCATGGACAGAAAAAAAAAACAAAATTTTGTGTAGTGGAGCTTGTAAAGACGTCGAGTTTTTACAACAATTTCTAGCCGAATAATTATAAAAACGACATTATGGCTTCACTAAAAGACGTCGCTACTCTTTACCAAAACCTAAAAACTGAATGGGCAAAGAAAGCCCGTAAACTAGACAAGTGCGGCGATCTGTTAAACAAAATCAAGGTATGTCCCATTTCGTTAGCAATGACTAGTCGTTTTCAAACATTAATATTTCTCAATAAAATAATAATTTTATGTATTCAACTAGTTAAAAATTTCTGTGCCATAAATTATGTTTGCGTTTCCTTTAGATTTGCAAAATCATTATCTTTTGTTTCTAAATAGTTGTGAAACCATTGTGATTGAAACATTTTAAAACTTATTTTCCAGGTAGCTTTAACGCAACTGACTTTCCTGCCAAGTAACAATACAGCTGCCAACCAGAAAGAGCTGATTTTGGCCCGAGATGTGCTGGAAATAGGTGCTCAATGGGCAGTCTCAGCCAAGGATGTTAAGGCATTTGAACGCTACATGTCTCAGCTAAAATGCTACTATTTCGATTACAAGTCAGTACACATAATATAAGACCAACTCATCTGTTAAAGTACATTGCATATAGGAGAAACACTGTATACTAGTATGATTATATGGTAAATGCCTGACACATTTCCTATCTACTTATAGTTAGCACCACAATAACTGTGACAAATAGTGTCAATTATTTAAATGAAAGTGTCAAATAGTGGGACATTAGTCATAGTGGGATCTTAGTTTTAGTAATTATTAATCTTGTATTTTAGCAATTTTTTTGCTTGTCACAGAAAGCAAATTGTTAAGTGTGTTGTGGGAACCATCTGTTGGTACCTTACCATCTGTTGGTTGGTAACATATCTATGTAGGTGATCATCGCTACCGTTAAACATCCACAATACCAGAGAAATTGCATGTAGGCCAGAGAGTTAAGATAGAGTTCAGATTGTCTCAGTAATTTCCCCCACTCTTCTGAAACAACAGTAAGTGTATACCACCAACCATTACCTTATATTTTTTACTAATTAAATTCCAGAGAGCACCTCCCAGAATCAGCGTTCATGTACCAGCTCCTTGGTCTGAACCTGCTCTTCCTGCTAGCGCAGAACCGAGTTGCTGAATTCCACACAGAGCTAGAGAGATTGCCCGTAGATGTAATCAGAGCTGATCCCTATGTCAAGCACCCATTGGCACTGGAGCAGTATTTGATGGAGGGCAGTTACAATAAGATCTTTCTGGCCAAGGTGTGTAATATTTTTGAAAGAAAGAAATGTTTAATTTGCTAGAATACAGTTTGTTGTACAGATGTGAGACGTTACAGCATTTTGTCCAGTATATTCAGCCTGCATGCAGAAGTGCAAATTAATTAAATAATATTACTATTAGGTACCTACTTACTTTGACTGTAATTGTTTAATAAAAATTGTGTTAAACAAAATAAAATAAGGACTCACATGTTGCACACAAAATTGCATGTTATCGCAGCTTTTTTGGGGGTGACAGCCAATCATGATTTTGAAGAAATTTTGATACAGGACCACTCCTGTATCTAAATTTCTTAGGGGGTGCCTTTTGGCACTATAGGTCGATGTGATTTCAATAAAATGAGCTGCATTTGTTTTTAATTATCGGCAGGAATATTGCTAGAAGATGCATGGAGTCTAGTAAGACCAGATTATTGCATATTTAACCCATTCTCGTTGATTATTGATTTATCTAAAATCTTGTGACGATGCATATTTTTGCTATGTAAATTATACAATGTTTCTGAGTAGACAGAGAGTAGTTAGATAATGAACAGTAAAAAAAATGCGGCAGTCGCGAGTCATGCTACCGGTTTGCGATAAAGCTCTATGTCGCGCCTCTTTGTCTTTTCTCGCTCAAGTCATGGCAAGATGTGCTAGCCTTGCTGTAAATGCAGAACATTCTTTGTTGTATCACCTCTTCATACTCCAGGGTAATGTACCAGCGGAGACCTACACTTTCTTCATGGACACCTTACTGGACACAGTGCGTGGAGAGATAGCTGCCTGCATAGAGAAGGCCTACCTTAGCATTACATGCACTGAAGCTGCTCGGAGACTTAACCTATCCTCGCAAGAGGCTGCACTGGAGTATGGGCAGAAGGTAAGAACGAGAATCTCAAACAAGTAATTTTTAACCCCCAACGCAAAAAGAAGGGTGTTATAAAAATCGATTCAGCCGTTTTTCATTATATTGAACTGATTAAAGTTTCGGGTTTTTTCTATTATTTTCTAAGTTGCTTAACTTATTTTTAACTTGACCCAAAAAGTGGGGTTTTAAGTTTTACGTGTGTTACAGTGTATACATGTGTCTGTTGAGGCACCCTAGCTCCTAAACGACGCTTTTTGAAATTGAAGCTAGTTTAATCAAGATGGTTAATTTTTATTATCTGTTTCATCAAAATCGGTTCAGCCGTTTATACGATATTAAACTCTGAAATGAAAACCACGCGTAATAAATAAAAAATAAATAAACATCATGTGACAAATTGACACCAATTGACCTAGTCCCAAACTAGGCAAAGCCTGTACTATGGGTACTAGACAACGGATATACTTACTTATATAGATAAATACATACTTATATACATAGGTATTAAACATCCAAAACCCGCGAACAAACATTCCTATTCATCATACAAACATCTGCCCCGACCGGGATTCGAACCCGGGACCTCAGGCTTCATGTCAGGGTTGCTAACCACTAGGCCATCCGGTCGGTCGGCCGGTTCGGTCAGTCGTCGATCGGAAGTAATGGAACATTATCTCATCATTATCACTGGCCTTTTTTTTTACGTCCCACTGCTGGGCATAGGCCTCGTCCCAGAATGAGAGGGCTTGGGCTATAGTTCCCACGCGGGCCCAGTACGGATTGGGAACTTCACACACATCATTGAATTGCTTCGCAGGTGTGTGCAGGTTTCCTCGCGATGTTTTCCTTCACCGAAAAGCACATGATAAGTTACAAATGTAATTCCGCACATAAATTCCGAAAAACTCAGAGGTGCGAGCCGGGGTTTGAACCCACGATACTCTGCTTGAGAGGCCATAGGTCAAACCACTAGGCTATCCCGGCTTTTACATTATCTAATTTTAATTTATTATTACAAATTTTAATGTCCTTACTTTTATTAATGGCTTGTGTAATTCCCTCTTATGGTCATGTTGTAAAATTGAAACTATCATTACAGCGTGGTTGGGTGCTGGGTCCGGACAACTGTTACCACTTCAACGCGGCAGAAGAGACGTGCGCTGCGGCCGCGGGCATCCTGCCGTCGTCAGAACTGGCTGAACAGACCATAGAGTACGCCAGGCATCTCGAGATGATCGTGTGAACCAGGCTTTACCTAAATTTATGTTTAATGTCGTACATAATAATTAAAAGATTTTCCTAATGTGGTTTGATTTTCTTTTTCACCTCAGCTTGGCTCAGAATTCGACTATCGCTGTAGACTATCATGTAATTTCCTGTCTCAATGGAAAAGCGAACTTGGTGCTCCGCGTAACTGAGTTTGAATCTGACATGCATTATGCATTCGATATGATTCCGAGGCTGCTCGCTCAGACTGTACGCGGCTTTCCAACATCTGACACTACTGAATTTTTATTCAAATGTTAAATAAATGGTTTAGGGATAAAATTAAACTACGTATATTTTTTTGTATTATTTTATTATTATAGCAATTTCTAAGACGGTTGCGCTACAGGCTCGGGCGTTTGTTCAGGTACCATCAATGAAGATAAATCGTCTAATTTCACAAGCCTAATATAATGATCAAGAGCGATGCGCAGGTCCCAGTTTTTTATTTCTAAACACCTGAAAGCAACGGAAAGAAAACCAATAGGTATTAGGTACAAATACACTAAAAAATACAAATTTGAAGAGCAATAGTAGGCCAAAATAAAAACCTCTAACGTAGGTTGGTACGTTGGTAGGTACCTAAATGAAATATGTACTCTCTCCCTAAAATAAAACGTGTCCCACGCGGTTCCTCGGAAACCTTAGATGCTAGTGAGAATGAGAAACCTCAAAACGTCACGGTATCTTTTCTTTTTTATATCTATGGGAAACCCAAAATATTACCTTTTCCCCCGTTTTTCGTCAATATTCGCTAATTTGACAAAAATGTTAAGAAGTTTCGATTTTAACTCTTCGTCTGGGGGAGACTCCAATTTTAAAGTCAGCGCCTTAGATCGCACCTGGAACAAAAACGAGTTAATGAAGAAATGTCGAGAATATTATTAATGTTAACAATCCATTACATAGTTTAATAATTTTTTGGCATTTTTTATAAAGTATTTTACGTAGTTTTCCATTAAATCCAAAAATTCCCTGCCCCTCGACTACGAAGTGCAAAATTCGAACTTCGTATAATGCCGTCCCTCTCAAGCTAATATTATTTAACACGAGAGTGAGAGGGATGGCACGATACGAAGTTCGAATTTTGCATTTCGTAGTCGGGGGGCTGCACTTAATCGTATAATGCCACTTTTAAACTCGCGACTCAAACAGCTCGGCCTAAAGCATAGACAACAAACTGATAAACAATGTCATTTTAATTTTCTTCTCTATCTATATTAATTTCCATCGATTCGGCGACGCACGCACGCACGCACGCCGCTGTCAAACATTACGAAAGAAACAAAATAGAATCAGTGTTTCGAATTAATCTCTCTCGAATTATAATGAAGAAACATCAAGGAGGCCAGATATTTAACGACCCGGTGATGGTGTCACGGGTAAAGAACTATCTCGCCGAAAATGTGGACAAGACATTCGTCGATGTCCGCCAAATGGCGCTCTCGCTCAAGGAGCGATATCGTGAATACGCTAACAGAAGCGATAGCGCTTTTCGCAAAAGCGTTGGAAGTGCTTACAAAATGGTACTACAAAGCTACGGATTGGATGATGCTTTTACATCAGAAGGATCAGAAGAAGAATCCGATTTGGAGTTGCTGGACGAAAACAACAGCGCGCTGAACAACCGTCTGCTTCAAATGTACAAAATGCAAGATAAAATGCAAGACAAATTGCACGACAAGAAGCGGCCGGCAGTGTCTCGCCGCGGCAACGACAAGTCTGGCGAACCCATCGACATCCTGAGCAGCGACGAAGACGGTACGGCGGCGCCGAAATTACCAAAAATCAGCGATCAAATTACAATAACACCACACATTCCCACACGCAAAGGAAACAGCACAGCGGTCGACGACACGCCCCGAGCGCAACAAAATCAAAATAGCTCCAAAAAACGTAAACCAGAGGTCAATAAACCTGCAGCACCAAAGAAAAAACCTGAAGTTGGTACATTGAAGAATGTTAAGGTTAGTTTTGAGGACATTGGCGGTATATCGGATATAATAACACAAATATGTGATCTTGTGCTACATATGAAGCACCCAGAAGTGTACAGTGAGTTGGGCATTAAATCTCCAAGAGGTGCATTGCTTCACGGCCCCCCAGGTACAGGCAAGACTTTATTAGCACATGCAATTGCTGGCAAATTGCAATTACCGCTAGTAGCTGTTTCCGGAACGGAATTAGTGGGCGGAATGTCTGGGGAATCAGAAGAGAGGATCAGGGAGCTCTTTGAAAGAGCAATTTCTTGTGCACCAAGTTTATTATTCATAGACGAGATTGATTCTATTTGTGGTAACAGAATACATGCCCAGAAAGACATGGAAAAGAGAATGGTGGCACAGTTACTCGCCAGCTTAGATAGTGTGGGTGAGGTCAATGCACCAATCTTAGTTCTGGCTGCTACCAATAACCCTGACTCTTTAGATCCTGCTTTAAGACGCGCTGGCCGCCTCGAACAAGAAATAACGCTAGGTATACCAACCTTTAAAGCCAGAAAAGAAATCCTGGGTATATTATGCAGAAACATGACACTCGGAGATGATATTGATATGAATTACCTGGCTCAAATCACTCCTGGTTTTGTTGGTGCTGACTTACAAGCCCTTGTAAACAAAGCAAGCACTTATGCTGTTAAGAGAATATTTATTGAGATCCGTGCCACAGAAGATGAAGAGGCTGAGAAAGACATTGAGGAAAGCAAGCCTGAGGAAGTAACCATTATTCCTAATGGGGAAAAGGAACCGGAAACTCCTGTAGTTACAGATAAAGGGGATGCTCCTGAGTCCACCACGGAGTCTGAACCGAAACCGGAGAGCACTGAGGCAACAGCTCAAGAAATAAATGGTGAAGTTATTGCTGTTGAACCTGCTAAGCCGCAGCCAGAAGTGGTCAAAGTTAAGAAACCACTAGACCCTGTTGATGAAGTCCTGAGCCTTCTTGAAGACTCAATGCCTTACTCCAAAGAGGAACTGGCTGGTGTTTGTATAAGACAAGAGGACTTTATTGAAGCCCTGAAGACAACAAAACCATGTGCTGTAAGAGAGGGAATAGTAACAGTTCCGGATGTTACATGGGATGATGTGGGGTCCCTCAATCAAGTGCGCAAAGACCTGCAAATGGCTGTTTTAGCACCAGTCAAATACCCTGAACTGCTGAAGAAGTTAGGATTAGCAGCCCCAAGTGGAGTATTACTTTGTGGCCCTCCTGGTTGTGGCAAGACATTACTCGCCAAAGCAGTGGCTAATGAAGCAGGAGTCAACTTCATTTCTGTTAAAGGGCCAGAGCTGCTGAACATGTATGTAGGTGAGAGCGAGAGAGCCGTTAGGACGTGCTTCAGGCGCGCTCGGAATTCCGCACCATGTGTTATTTTCTTTGACGAATTTGACGCCCTTTGCCCGAGAAGGAGTTCGCATGACCATAACGGCGCGGCGCGCGTTGTCAACCAGTTGCTGACTGAAATGGACGGCATAGAAAGTCGTGAAGGCGTGTTTGTGCTAGCCGCGTCGAATAGACCTGATATTATTGATCCAGCGGTGCTGCGACCGGGCCGTCTAGACCGCGTCATGTACGTCGGTATGCCAGTAAGAGAGGACAGAGTTGATATCCTCCAGAAACTAACTAAAGGAGGCACCCAGCCACAGTTAGGACCCGATGTCGACTTTACAGTCATAGCAGGTCTTACTGAAGGATACACGGGCGCCGACCTGGCAGGTCTTGTTAAAGCAGCAGCCACTAACACACTCACAACTCACATTTCAAATGGAACTGTCGATGGCGAGATATACGTAACATTTGAAGACTTCAGAACGGCTTTAAGCAAATGCAAACCGTCCGTTTCATCGAAAGAACAGTTGCATTATGAGAAACTGCGATTGAAGTATGCTTCGGGGGCAGATGATAAGGACATGGAAATGGAAACGGAACTGACGAATGAAGAATCTATGGATACCGTCTGAGAATCGTTTCAACGCTGCCGCGTCGGCTCCTTCAGACTTACTAGGTAATAGTGAACTTCCCATACAAATGTATGTAACTACCTTTAGAATTTTTATTTGAACAGTACCCGTTTTATTTTAGATGCGATTTTATCATTACAGCCAAAATGGTCTTCAGTTCCTTTTGTATTCAAATTCGATAATTAAGTTTTCTCTGTATTAGATGTTAGAGGTAAGTTTAAATCAGATGTGCTTTGAGTTTTCTTGTTTTTTTGTGTGTATAAATCTGTAATTATTAACTGGGTTTAATGCCATTTTTGGTAGAAAAACTCTTTTTCATTATTCTGCTTCCATAATAATAATAGCCTTATAAAAGCAATAGGTAACTAGTGAAAAGAACTATAGTCTTATGCTCCTAAGCATAACAATAAACCTTGACAGTGATATAGAGTAGAACCACTTCAGAATCTACAAATTTTATCTTTTGGTGAAGTAAATAAAAGGAATATTTTTTCTTATTTGTGGTTTTCTTTTTAATTATAACACCCAAAAATTATTATAACGACTATGAAACTATAACTTGTTTTTCAAATCACTTGCATCACAATTGATGTAGGGATCTGCAATCCATCAGCTGTTACGGGTGTCTATAGGCGATGATGAACACTTAACATCAGGTCCACTGATGCTGATTTTAAATTTAGTTTAAATTGACCCTAGAGACTATACATCTCTAAGCCATTTAGATTAAGTATTATATTATAGTATTAATTCTGGGACCCTATACATCCCTTTGTAATTTAAATTTTCACAGATATTTGACCTGGAGACCCTATACATCTCCTGCTCCATTAAAACGTGCCAGTAAAGTAGTGTTCTGGTTTTGCTGTTCTAATAATTACTTTTTACACTTGTTTCTAAAATGCGGTATTTTTTTTTCTCTCTTAATCTTTTAATGACAGAGTGAGGTTTCTTTGTGTAGTTTGTCTGTGGTTGCGTATTGTAAGAGCTAATTTAACTTGTTTTTAGAAAAAATTACTTTGTGCCAAGTTTCTTGCGGCGCATTCTTCTTGGCAATCATGGTCTTTCCGAAAGCGCTGGTAGACTCAAAAAAAATTACGTGTAAAAGAGCATTCAACTGCCTATTTGCTGAATAAAATTTTGAATTTTGAATTTAACTCACTTGGGACCTAGTTTATCTCATAGAACGGAACTTTAGTACCCGAAAAAATCAGGCTAGGGATATCAGTAAGTACTTTCCGTATTTGGTCAACTGGAAGATTTAATTTCGTCTTGCCTAAAATACAAATACCACAAGACAAAGGCTAACCTGTAGGTCTTGTCCTGTAATTAGTTAGTTTTTGTGTTTTGCACAGTAAGTTTTACGTTCAAGTGTCTATTAAGCCCCGGCAACCTGCCAAGTCTTGGGTGAGCACTGCACTCGATTGTGCAAATAATATTGAGTGTGCATCCCTGCGATCAAGGATTATACTAGATCAAAATAATTATAATAGGGACACTACAATGGTGCCATTTTTTTACTTCATTCTTGTTCGTAACCCGTCTAGTTAATCATTGATTAAAGGTGTAGCCCGACCTTTAGGCTTATACTTAAAACTTACCGTGGTTATATTAAAAGCTGTCTGCGATATCTCTTCGCTCGGCACGTCCCAGTATAACATCTCATTGTGTATCTTGTACTCGCTGCCGTTTTTCGTGTGCAGCACGACGTTCCGTGTGAACGTGAGGAGGTGTTCGTCCTCGGCCAGCGATTCTGCTGTGAGCTTGAGTGTGCCCCCCATTCTGAGTACTGTTGTTGATTCCTTGGGAATAAGTAGAGTTGAGTAGGTATGGTTTCCCCCAAGCGGCTCGCATCGCATCGGATCGGAAAGGACACGAAAGGATCCGATCGGTTACGACGACATCCGAAAGGTTCCGATCGCACGTCGCAGCATATACTCGGCTACGATTGCGTGTCGCGGAAGATTTCCGCGGTCAAGCTGCTATACGTGGCTTGGCAATATAGACTTTAAATACTATGTACATGATTTAATATCGTTTAAAGATTGCAAAATTCGTTCCGATCCGATACGATGCGGGGCTGTTTGGTGGAAATCATACTTTAAGGAGCAGTTTATTAATTTCATTATCGAGGCACGGGGTTTTCTATCATTTGCCAATTTCAATTGCCATAATGTTCATTTGCACAAAATGCGTTCTTTGTGAAACCGTGAACTGTTCAGAACAAACCTAACCTTTTGAGCCCTATATGATGGCATTTATAAACACCTGAAAGGTTTACGGTTGACAGAAAAGGAAATTTTCTGGCAAATTAATATTATGGCATATGATACGGTTATGACGGTTGGAGTTATGGTCAATGACCTGGCATCAGTTCCCGAGTGCGCCAAATGCTTACTTTATGCCGATGATCTGAAGCTAATTTATGGCGTGCAGGATATTTCGGATAGTGAGTCGCTGCAGGATGATATTGATCGTGTGTACCAGTGGAGTAGTATTAATGTTGCGAAGTGTGCGCTCATAACGTTTAGTAGGGCCCGTAATCCGTTATTTTATAATTATCTCTTAGGTTCCGAATCAGTAACTCGTGTTGAGTCTATTCGCGATTTGGGAGTTATCCTGGACGCGAACCTCAACTTCCATGAGCATATAAACACCTTGACTATGAATTGTTTTAGAAGGTTGGGATTCGTCATTCGGAATACGAGGGACTTTTTTGATGCAGGGTCGATAAGGCTCCTTTACACCGCTCTTGTCAGAAGCAAGCTTGAAGCGGCTTGTGTTGTTTGGAACCCTTATGAAGCAACCTATATTTTGCTTCTGGAAAAAGTTCAAAAGGCGTTCCTGCGTTTTTTGTACAAAAAATGTATGGGTATTATCCTTTTTTATACCCAACAATTTTTTTGCTGGGTGTTTTAAGCTTCAACTTATTAGAGGTGAGGCGGGATTACAGACTGCTTATTGTAACCAGTAGTATTCTGCGTGGCGATTCCGACTGTCCCGAATTGGTAACTCAGTTGATGCGGTTATATGTCCCGCCACAGACTAGATTTCTTTTTCGGCCACGTTGTCATCATTTACTTGCGGCACCGGCAGCGCGAACGGTGTCCCGCCGGAAATCCTCGTTAGTTCGAGCTTTGCACCTCATAAACTTACTCCTCGAATCGGCACCAGGCTGCGACGTATTTGCAGGTGAATATATACAAGTGTGTGATGAATGTTTGAGATTCTGCGAGAAGATGGATGCACGACCTTCTTCTGTAATATTGTAATTACTTACCTCTTATGTTTTTGTATTTTATGTGTTTTAATTGTAAATTATATCTTAGTTTCATAGTGCTTTGGTTTAACTGTCATGCTATGAAATTTAATGAATAAATAAATAAATAAATCACAATTGAAATTCGGGCTAACGTGGTGCTTCGGAAGCACGAGAAATTTCATGACCAAGTACCTAAGCAGGTAAATATTATAAAATCGTCTTACAGCTAGTAGTAGTTGGAAAGTAGATAACATTAGTTTCAAGAGGTCCGTTTAGTAGGCTAATGAAGATGATGGTGACTGATGAATAATTAGTCAAACCAGCAATTTTTTTTAAATGTCAAAACAGATCTGACTTGCGTGATTTGGAACAGCATTTAAAAGTTATTCGATGACTAGATGGCGCTGAGAGTCGCTACAGGTGCTACTGGATAAACAGATGGCGCTAAGCTCGCTTTACACTTTACACTACTTTACACTTTAATTTACTAATGCTTACGTCATGATGTAAAACGTCCACAGTGATCGTGTATCGGTCGTGTTGTATGGGCGGCCACTTGCTGATGAGGCTCCCGATAGATGGCGCGCCACGGACGCTCTCCCATTCCCCTTCTTTTATGTTGCGCGCGCGCAGGAATAGGTTGCGAAAGTAGCGGAACGCCGAGCCGTATCCTGTTAGGGTGTATAGTGTCATTCTATGGAACTTGCTAAATAAGTAAACAAACCGCAACACTAAAATTGTCTCTGAACTATGAATTTACTGCGGCGGTTTGTTTACATAGTTACAGTTCCATTTTAGGTAAGTGGGTACGAGATTTGATCAAGTTATGCGTAGGTATGGCTGTAAGTAGGTCCAAAGTTATAAAAGCGAAAGCCAAACCAGCTTTTGGCTCCCAGAGGGGGGGGGGGGGGGGGGTTCCACCGGAAAAGCGCATTTGCGCTAAGATTTCGAATGATAAAGAAAGCCTTTCCGAGCTGGTGAGGTGAAAAATACTAATTCATCATGTACTATATATTTATTATACATATATTTTTTTGAAGTTTGATTGTAAGATCCAGGAGTCATTCACTCTGTACCTATTAAACAAAAGCAGTTAAGCATCTTTTAGGGTGACTTTCCACCTGAGATGTGCATAAGCTACGTTGCTATGGATGTATATATCGTATTAATTGCACCCGTTTCTACCACTGCTATGCTATGTGGAGCAATGAATATGGTTGGTTGGTATCAGCGCATTCATAGCAACGCGACGTAGCATAGCACATCTCTGGTGGAAAGGCACCCTTAATATGAAACTACCGTGAAATAAATAGTGAATCATAGCGAAATAAAATCAGTCGCGCGAACAGAGCCGTGGCGCGCGGTGTGCGTCTCGCTGCCGCTGGCTCGTGCGCTCCCAAAGGAAGGACTACGAACTATATACGCGAGTGATCCGTCTTATCTCACTATACTTACGCATCTTATTCCGAAATGTGACAGTCATCACCGCGTCCTTATCGTACATGTCTTCAATGGTCGCTCGATCGTCGTACGTCGCTTCTAGAAGTGGGAAGAATGTTTCTAGAAACTTCTCGACCACGCCCCCTGCCGCTTCGGGGCAGTAGTTGCGCTTCATAGCGGGAAAGTCGCCTTTGTACGTGAGAGGTATGCCGTCCTGTTATTCAAAAGTTAAATTAGGTTCAAAATTAAATAACCTAATCAACTTGGAAAAGTTGAAAACCCCCCGACGTTGTAATTTCACAGTTCAATATTCCAAAATCGGCCAAGTGCGAATCGGACTCCCGCTCGAAGGGTTCTGTACCATTATTTAAAAAAACGGCAAATAAAATAATATCTGTTGTATGGGAGCACTTAAATATTTATTTTATTCTGTTTCTAGTATTTGTTGTTATAGCGGCAACAGAAATACATCATCTGTGAAAATTTCAACTGTCTAACTATCGCGGTTCATGAGATACAGCCTGGTGACAGACGGACAGTAAAGTGATCCAATAAGGGTACCGCTTTTAATTTTGAGGTGCGGAACCTTAAAAATCATTGATCTAGCTAGGGTTAAAAACCTCTCGAGAACGTTCGTATAGAAAAATTACTGCTAATGTTACATCTAAGAACATTTCTGATAAAAACCACTCACTATCTCCTTCAACGCGCTGAAAATCATCTTCAACACCTTCACATAGTGGTCGCTGTCTATGTAGTCATGGCAGAGTGGGTTCCCCTCAAGTTTGATGGAGCGGAGCGGCAGGTCGCGACACCTCAGGAGCATGGTCAGCTTGTCCAGGTAATTGTGGGAGAGATCCAGGTGTTTGAGCCTAGGCGTGGTTGTTTGGAGGTCTAAGCCATCCAGTGTACTGAAAGAGTAAGATGAACATGGGTATACTTTTCATTGCCACTCGTTGCCATGGAGATGTCCCCTGGGTAACTCGTTTAAAATGAGATTTTCTGAGACCCCACTCGTGAAGGTCAGGATTTGTATGCTTAGGAGATGAAGCACGAAGGAATCCTAATTTTATAAATGCGAAAGTAACTGTCTCTGTTTGTTACCTCTTGACGGGAAAACCGCTGCACCAATCTAGATTAAATTTGGTAAGAAGATAGTTTGAATATTGAGGAATAACATAGGCTACTTTTTATTCGGGAAAATTGTATAGTCCCCGCGGGATAGCGATAACCGAAATCTACGCAGACGAAGTCGCGGGCAACAGCTAGTAGGCATATAAATGTCGAAACTTCTAACGTTTGATGGAGTGGTGCCTTAGATAATCTTATTTTAGACGAGTCACCTAGGGGACATCTCCATGGCAACGAATGGCAATGAAAAGTTGACTGACCCACATACGAAATTGACATTTCACATTTTTAAGGCCTATAATTTGATTAGTTGTCTGTATTCTGCTTGAAAAGAACACGACAACAGTTTTAAACTTTCTCTAGGATTAATAATTAATTTACAAAAGGGTTCCTACTTATTTTAAAAGGACGTAACTCCAGTTCTACGTAAGGATGGAGCCAGTGCCTTTGCCTTGTCTTGATAATAATAAAGTAAAGACGTTTATGACGATAATGTGACGTTGTCAAACTCAAAATTGTATGCGATTTTTGTTTTTCGTAAAAGAGGTAAAGGCATTTCGTCGTTTCGTTTGTAGTATTGGTAAAATTGCTCTTTTATTTCACTGTATCGTATTTCATACAATAGTTAATACATACAATACAAATATTCTTTATTGAACACCACAAAACAGAACAAGGAGATTACAAAAAAAACAGGTATGGTAGACAATAGACAATAGGCAATAGGGTAGATAATTAATACCAATTTTATATAAATGTATTGGGTGTGTTCAGGAGGCAAGACTCTCTCGATGCCAATATTAACTTGAAAAAAAATAATACTGCCAATGAGGACTATCGCGAGTCAAAAGTGCGCTACGATCGCTAGTGTCGCGAGTAAGGTCCATCTGTCAATTTCCACCAATCACAGGCCAGTAGCTTTTGTCTCTCATTGGTGGAGAACCTCACGCGACACAAGGTTATCCTTGCGGATTATGAGGATAGCGTAAAACAAATGAAACACTTACGTAAGCCTGTTTTTGGACAAGTTGAGGTCAGTGAGATACTCCCAGTTTATAGCACTTTGCAGTTGAATCAATTCCACCTGGTTCGTCACTCGATTCAGTGGGAAGTATACAAAATGGCTGACGTCTGAAATTTATAAACCAGTTATAGAAGAGGCATCATCGAGACATAACTTGTGAGCACTTTTAACATGAAACTACCGAGACTCAATCATAGTGAAACAAACGTATCACTCACGAATGTCATTTTGTGTATAGCCCGACACGTTCCAGACTAATCCGTAGTACTTCCTCTGGGAGCGAACGTCTCAGCGGCAGCGCATGACTATCGCTCGTTTTCATCGTAATTTTTACTATCGTCAGAAGGAGAGTAGCAGACTACACGGACACACACTACACACTATGTCCGAAACATGTCGGGCTATATCGACTGACATACACATACGTGAGTGTTTTTTTCATAAATGCGCTCGCAAGGTCTACAGCCCACAGAGCCACTAGTTAAAAAAAACCGGCCAAGAGCGAGTCGGACTCGCGCACGAGTGTTCCGTAGAAAGATTTTAACGCTTTTCCCCAGTGTTTTAAGGAGTCCAGTGTTAGCAGAGCCCTGCTCCTAAGCAAAATGTACGCAGTGTGGGGTCAACTTATATTGGTCTGCGAAATCTACAGACGGACATAAAAAATTAACATTTTGAGACTTTCCTGAGTGGTTGTGCTATAAGGGCTACCTTCATATTCATACCAAATTTCAAGTTTCTATGACAGTTGGAAGTACCCTTTAGGTTTTCACAGTACGGCATTTTGTATGGAAACAACCTTTTTAATTACCGTATCTTCTGATTGCGTTGACTTAGAAGTTTGATTTTTTCACAGCTTCAAGGGACTGCAGGCTTGAATATTTGATATTAATTTCGGCCTGCTACCTCCACGCGTTCCAGAGAAAAAGGGTCTTGACAAACAGACAGACTGACGGACAACAAAATGATCCTACAAGGGTCCCTTTTTTTTCTTTAGAGGTACGGAACCCTAAAAAAAGGAAAACATCAAGTTCACAAACCTTTTCCGGCGAAGAACTCCGTCAGATCCAACTTGCTCTCGCCGTCGTAGTGGATCATAAGCCGCTTGCGAAGCGCCAGCCGCGGGATCATGTCGATCTGGTTGAGCGAGAGGTCCGTGAGCGAGACGAACGCAGTCAGCTCTACGTCGTCCTGGAAAACAAACATCATAGTGAAGGAGGATAGTATACGGAGTGTCAAAGCCCATACTTCGAATCGTTCCCCGCAGTCATGTTAAAATTCAGGCAATTTCTAGATGGCGCCAAGGTCGCAGCCAGCGGGTCAAATAATAACAAAACAGCGGTACGAATGTGTCACTCAAGCAAGGTAGATGGCGCTGAATGTAAATAAGAACGATTCCAAGTATGGGCTTTGTCAATCCGTATACTTTCCATGATCCTTGATCATAGTGAAATAAAAACGGATCACTCACGTATATAAGTCGAGTTTAGCCTGACATGTTTCGGACTAATTCGTAGTCCTCCCTCTGGGAGCGCGAATCCTAGACGCAGCTGACAGCGGCACACAACTACTCTCGTTTTCATCGTCATTTTTATTATTGTCAAATGCAGGGTAGCACACTACACTGATCACATCACTCTGTAAAGGCTCGTTCACACTCACCGCTGACGCAGGATTTAGCACAGTTTTCCAACTTGGGGGCACCGACCATCCACTATCACGATTAAAATTGGGATGACGACTAATTTCAATGGCTTCACGTACATTCCGCGGAATAAAAAACTTTTCTCTCGCCAGTACCGACACCTTATCAAACCAAATGTAATGCGTCGAATCCGAGTCCATCGGGTGTTCGGCCGCAGCAGAACCCTACGAATTAGTCCGAAACATGTCGGGCTAAACTCGACTTATATACGTGAGTGATCCGTTTCTATTTCACTATGATTGAGTCTCACGGTAGTTTCATGTTAAAAATAAAGATCATAATTCATAATTCATTCATTTATTGCGTTTCATGTTGTACACAAGGCCTTGCATTATTTAACAATTCACAGCCATCTTATAAATACATATGGGGTCATCATCATCAGAACATATTTTTACGTGATTAAGTACCGTGTTTATCATAATAATGTGATATGATGATGATTAGGTTGTTTTTGCGGTATAGAAATAAATAAATAAATATCATGGGACAATTGACACCAATTGACCTAGTCCCAAACTAGGCAAAACCTGTACTATGGTGTCACAGGCCGTTTTCAGGGGAAACAGTCTGTTTTAGGTAGCCTACCTAGGGTTTTTGTGAAGGAAACAAATTGCAAGTTTAATACATTTATTTATACAAAAATCGATAGGCTAATTTGACAAGGAAAATAGAGAATCTCAGGGGATTGAGTTCGAAGACACTTTTGAAGTTACTGGGTTCGATTACACGCTAATGTGGCCTACACTTCCCTCGGGTGTCTGGATCCTCCGGCGACGGCGAAGATAGGGCGCAGGCGTCGTAGAGCAACCAGGAGTGACCAGGGGGCTCGTGTGATGACGTGGTGTTGAGATGGTGTGAAGGGGACCGTAGCGTGCCAACGGCTAGCCTCTGAGTAGGCTGCGAGAGGTCGGCAGGGGTCCGTTAGGAACCAGTAGTGGGTGGAGAGATTTCCCACGGGTAGCGTAGTTGCCCAAGTTCTGGGCTGGCTGGTTCCACTCAGGAGGTGTAGAGAAATGTCCGGTCTCCCGGCCGTACAGGTGGTTTTATGGTTGAGTGGAACCGGATACGGATAACCAAAAGATTTTGAATTGGGCGACGCCCATGGGCGTGTCCGTGCTTCTCATTTTGAATACCAACGTATTATTTCTGTGTAGTGTGTAATGTAGTTTTTTATGTGTTTTATGTTGGCTAAGTGCAAGTAGCGGTTGTTAATTAATTAATTTACAACCGATGCAATTTTTAATTAGATTTAAATTAATATTATTCGCCTAAGTGCGGAAAAGCGCCATCTAGCGGATTATGGCGGAACTTTTAATGTCCAAGAGCTTGCGTATTGTGACAATGGGTACTATGCAACGGATAAACATACTTATATAGATAAACATATACTTATATACATATCAAACATCCAAGACCTGAGAACAAACATTCGTATTCATCATACAAACATCTGCCCCGACCGGGGTTCGAACCCGGGACCTCGAGCTTCATAGTCAGGGTCTCTAACTACTAGGCTATTCGGTCGTCTACCTACACTTATTTAAATATTTTTACGTGACTATTCTTAAACCTGTTTTAACTAAAATGCCGTTAAAGTTCGTTTGTCCTTTTTGGTCACATTGACATTTCCGTTAGTAAGAAAAAGACAAAATCTATTTTCATGATCTCAGTAGGAGTATCTTTTTGTATTTTTTCTCCCAATTTTTTATTTTTACGGTTTTCCCGTGAATATCAATTATATTTTTTATAAACTCACTGAAACATGAATACACAGAAAAAAACCAGAAAAATGCCAACCCCGGGAATCGAACCCGGATCCTCGACACTCCGGGTCGTGTGCTTTTCCCCTACACCACGATTGGACATAGAGGAAAGGCCGAATTTTTTCCATGTATTCAAATCTTAGCTTGTTTTTATCACTTTTTGCAGTGACTAGCGCCATCTATGCGATTACTTCGTAAACCGAAAACAACGCACCCTTTCGAAACTTATCAGTTTACCCAGGCTCAACAACGAGATGGCGCACTAAAGCAATCAATTCATGATCTCAGTAGGAGTATCTTTTTGTATTTTTTCTCCCAATTTTTTATTTTTACGGTTTTCCCGTGAATATCAATTATATTTTTTATAAACTCACTGAAACATGAATACACAGAAAAAAACCAGAAAAATGCCAACCCCGGGAATCGAACCCGGATCCTCGACACTCCGGGTCGTGTGCTTTTCCCCTACACCACGATTGGACATAGAGGAAAGGCCGAATTTTTTCCATGTATTCAAATCTTAGCTTGTTTTTATCACTTTTTGCAGTGACCGTAAAAATAAAAAATTGGGAGAAAAAATACAAAAAGATACTCCTACTGAGATCATGAATTGATTGCTTTAGTGCGCCATCTCGTTGTTGAGCCTGGGTAAACTGATAAGTTTCGAAAGGGTGCGTTGTTTTCGGTTTACGAAGTAATCGCATAGATGGCGCTAGTCACTGCAAAAAGTGATAAAAACAAGCTAAGATTTGAATACATGGAAAAAATTCGGCCTTTCCTCTATGTCCAATCGTGGTGTAGGGGAAAAGCACACGACCCGGAGTGTCGAGGATCCGGGTTCGATTCCCGGGGTTGGCATTTTTCTGGTTTTTTTCTGTGTATTCATGTTTCAGTGAGTTTATAAAAAATATAAAATCTATTTTAACGAATTGAGGCTTATGACGTTTATGAATAATGGCATTGGTCCCGTGTTGTATGTGTGTAATGTGATATGATGACATTAAGTTGTATTTACCATATAAATACAGCCCCCCGACTACGAAGTGCAAAATTCGAACTTCGTATTGTGCCGTCCCTCTCAAGCTAATATTATTTACCACGAGAGTGAGCGGCACGATACGATACGAACTTCAATTTTCAAATTTCGTAGCCGGGGGGCTGTATCTTTTATTTGCTTCCTACATACCTTTCGAATGTGGAAGCCGACTTTGTGTAACATAACGAGAGCCGCGCGGCAGCGGATCACCAGGAACTTGCATTCTTGCGGCGTGAACTGAAAATCGGAAGTACGCTTAGCTCGAGAACTTCATACATAGAGCTCATTAATATAAACACCTGGCCCCCGTTTCATAAACGTGACAGGTGACAAATGACAACGACAATTCGATCTACATTTCGAAGTTAATATGAAGTCCGGTAATACATAAACTTTTCAAGTCGGTAATCTACACCAAACTGTCGTTGTCATTTGTCACCTGTCACGTTTGTGAAACGGGGGCCAGGAACATTTTGAAATAGGAACGGTGTTGGCGGCTCATATCGCTGGCACTAATTAGTGCCAAAAAACTAGCGACAACAGACGAGTACCGAAGGACCCGTTGATACGCTATATGAAGGGTCAAGGATCATGGAAAGTAAACGGATTGACAAAGCCCATACTTTGAATCGTTCTTATTTACATTCAGCGCCATCTACCTTGCTTGAGTGACACATTCGTATCGCTGTTTTGTTATTATTTGACCCGCTGGCTACGACCTTGGCGCCATCTAGAAATTGCCTGAATTTTAACATGACTGCGGGAACGATTCGAAGTATGGGCTTTAACACTCCGTATACTATCCTCCTTGGAACGGAACACGGAAGGAACATGTAACTATTTAATCTTTTTTTTCAAACGAGATTTTAATCTCAAAATGTAGAACACTCAATAGACTATAAGTTACCACAGTTACCGATACAAATATTATGTACCTAACTTGCCTATTTTATCACTTTAAAAAAGATGTAAGTACTTATACGAAAATTATACGGATAATTAATTAGATCTTTTCTTTCCAAACTTTCAAATCGCGATACGATAACTCCAAGGTTCCAGGACCAGACATGTTCTTTTCGTGCACCCTTCATATCGTCGGGAATAGTGCAATACCGCGTAACTAACACTAGTAAATACTGCGTATCTGCACAACACCCAACGTTACAGGAGGAACTTAAAACGTATCTTTATTATTTTACTTTCGTTGGCGGGAAATCTTAATTTGGCTAAGCGGTAGGTATTAACCAATGCCAGTTACGCGGGTGTTGTGCAGATACGCAGTATTTACCAGTGCTAGTTACGCGGTATTGCGCTATTCCCGACGATATTGGTTTCTAGAAAAGTGTTGGTGATACAAAATGTCTTACCTCAACGAAACATGGAATGAAACTCTTGCCTTTCACGCATTCCAAAACGGCGTCCAATACGTCTTCTTTTGTCCAAGTCGCTGGGTAACCTTTAATCTGGAATATTAGAACAAGTTTTTTTTTTTTGTTAAAACAATCATTTCTAATACAAGCTCTTTTCTCTGGCTGTACTTTTGTTCATACTGAATCACCTCGAAACAATTTCGTAATATGATTGGTATTTTTCGTATTCTATGATATAAGGGCGACGGAGCTCCACCCAGCGGAGCTCCTATTCGCCGTGCCATGACGCAACTGTAACCTAACCTGTGTTTTAAGCTTCCGATACATTGTTTAGGCATTCTGTTCTTAAGTAGGTATGCTAACTTTAAGTGACTCGTTTCATTAGGAATTTCATCCATTAGGTATTTCGTCTATTATGACATTAGAACTTTACAATGTAGGTATACATTGTAAGCTTCGGTCTTTCAACATTTAGGTGAAACGATCATTAGGTGTAGCGTGGTTAGGTAAATCAATTTCAGGGATTCTAATTCGTAATCACTAACCAGTGAAGGTACCTTTTGTTAAACTAATATCATGCTTTTAAGAGTGATAAGGAAAGCCATATTACCAAGACTTGTATAAACGCGCTATCCTTGTCGTAGCCCATCTCCATTTGTTCCTGCTCCAATATCATCACAGACTGAAAAAAAAAGACATTAATTAAGTTGAAAAATCATCCCTTAAAACTGCGCCCAAATAGGTCTATCCGTTTTAGAGCTACGATGCCAGAGACAGACAAACGGATACACAAGCTAAACTTAAATAGCACCCTTCTTTTTGCGTCGGGCTAAAAAAATAACACAGAAAGGCAACCAAGATAATGACTCTGTATTTGGGATTGGGATGGTATTGGGATATAATTTCGTTCGTGTATACAGACAACAGCAGAAGTAGCTAAGCAACCGAAGCGGTCGCAATGACCTGCACAAGCTCTTATGTCTATAACAATAGAGCCGTGATTAGATCATTGTGAACGCGTCGGTTGCTTAGCTACTTTTGCTGCTGACTGTACTATGTTGGCTTTTTAACACATGGAGTGTCGTACTAAGTAATAAATTCATCATGGGACAGTTGACATAAAAACAGACCTAGTCCCAAACTAGGTAAAGTCTGAATTATGGGTACTAGGAAACTGATAGACATACTTATATACAATTATACATAATTAAACATCCAACACTCCAGAACAAACATTCGTATTAATCATACAATTTATTACAATCAATTTTGTTTTTTTTTTTCGATTTAATTCATAATATAATTACTTACATCTCATTCCAATATAAATAATATCACACAACAACAATAAAAACTTCGGGAACTTTTGCACCGAATACGGTTCATGGCGGGGATTTTTCAAAATTCAGTGTTGTTGTTTTTATAATTATTATAAAATTATTTTGATGAAGCCTGTGACGGATGACATTTGTGTTATATTTGACGAAGCCTGTGGCTGATTTATCTCTGTGTTCTTCTCATTGTTTGTAATTTGTGTGTATACAATAAAAAGAAAAAATCAAATAACAGGCGCAAAGGCGAACAGCACGCAATCATACAATAATAATTTGTTTACAAAATAAAAGCAATTGACAATGATATTCAATCCAAGCTAAAACTAAAAAACTGAATTAAACCTAAATAAGGCCCCCGCGGCATAGTGCCCAAAAGGCTGGCAGCGTTGCCTCGCTGAATAGCGATGCTCATTCTTTGAGAGAGAAAACTGCCAGCCCTTTGGTCACAAGTTGCATCGACCAAGCGCTTTTGCAACTCTGAAATAAGCTTCTAAGCACCGGGACCCCATGGACCCAAGGTTTCAAACCCGACAGCAACAAAATTGTATCACGATATTTATTAATTTTATTTATACCTTAGAGTATCTGGCCGACACAGTTTTTCTCAACGTAACGTTCTTTTTCCACGGCCAAAATGACAAGTACTTCTTGACAGTTTCGTCATCACTGTCAAGAATGTCACGGCGCAAGTGTACTGGCACGCAGCGGCTCGAGTCCTCGCCTTCGTTTACGACTTCTCTGTAATATCAGACAGTGGGGATGATGACAAGTTGTGCTCATAAGCTCATAACTAAAGGGCGGCCGATGGATGCAATATGATGACGAAAGCATAAGATGGATAAGGCGTACGCCCAAAGGTACCCAAAGGGTAAAAAACAGGACCCTATTACTAAGACTCCGCTGTCCGTCTGTCACCAGGCTATATCTCATGAACCGTGATAATTAGACAGTTGAAACTTTAAAATACAATGACAATGCAAAGAAAAATCCGTACGGATTACCGAGGTTGCTGGTTCAAGTCCAGCTGCTTAACGGATTTTTCTTTGCATTGTCATTGTATGTTGAATTTCATTCTATGAATGTTTCATAAAAATAAAAACAAAAATAATCAATAAATCGATTATTTTTAGTTGAAACTTTCACAAATGGTGTATTTATGTTGCCGCTATAACAACAAATACTAAAAACAGAATAAAACAAATATTTAAGTGGTGCTCCCATCAAACAGACATGATTTATTTTGCCGTTTTTATAGATAATGGTACGTTTTTTCAATGCAGTTAGAAAAAGCTGGTGATGATGATTTACGTTTTAAATGACGTTTTATACCTGACAGCCTGTTCCTTGTTGATCAGGTTGATGGTCAGCTTTGGTTTCTTGGGCTTGGTGATGTTCACAGGGCCCAGTCGTTTGAACGCACTCAGTCGCTTCTGCCCGCTTTGTAGGAGGTCTGGGGATTCTGAACCGTCTCGAGTTTCTAAGTAAAGCAAAAAAAAAAAATATTATGTAATTACCTATGTGATTTTTAAGAAGCAGGTAAGCCGAAGCGAGGTGGGTCGCTTGATTTAAGTGATCAGGTAGACAATTTTTTGATGTTAAGTGATGAGCTGAAAACTAGATGTTAAGTGATCAGTAGCACGAGCACGATTTTTCACCAGAATCGTGTAGTAACTTTATCGTATCGCCATCGAGAAAAATTGTATGACGTTTGGAACAGAGCTGCCCCTCCCCCCCTTGTGAGCGTATTTGGTACTATAATATGACATTCTTGATGTTAAGTGATCACGTGAACACTTGATGTTAAGTGATCAGGCGAACTCTTGATATTAAGTGATCAGGCAAACTCTTGATGTTAAGTGATCAGACAAACTCTTGATGTTAAGTGATCAGGTGAACACTTGATCACCGCTGTTTATATAAACCGGAAATAGCAGATGCGATGCCAGTTTCCAAGGGGTTGGATGGGACCCTGTATATTCTATGCTTCTTGTATAAATATAAAAATGAATCGCAAAACGTGTTGGTAAGCGCATAACTCAACAACGCCTGGACCAATTTTACCAATTCTTTTTTTAAATGTTCGTTGAAGTCCAAGGATGGTTTTTACGGCGAGAAAAATTCCAATAATTTCTTATAAATAAATACCTTCTTCAGGTTTTCCCACGGGCTCAGTGTACGCGTCCGAAGGCGAATACGGCCGGTCGGGCTTTGGCTCGCTTGAGCCAAGCGTTGGCGTATTGGCGCCAGTGTAGGGTCCAAGGCCGTCATAGATAGGTTGGGCCGCTGCCTTCGCCACGCTGGGCGGGGTAGGCAGTATCCAACTAGGTAATTCTAGCGCAGATAATAGTTTCTTTTCCGAAGCTGTAATTAATTTTACATGTTACGAAAAAGTTACATTAAAATTTTTTGGTGTTACAACGCGAATGACTCCAGCACATGTAGCACGGCGCGCCATTTTCATAGTGATGGTATCAGTGAAAGACGCACTGAGCGTTTCAATGCTACATTTCATTGTCAGTATGATGTACAGTCAGCAGCAGTAGCTAAGCAACCTAAGCGGTCACAATGATCCACACAAGCTCTTATGACTGTCTGTAACAATAGAGCCGTGCTTAGATCAATGTGACCGCTTCGGTTGCTTAGCGACAGCTGCTGCTAACTGTACGCAAAACGTCGAGGCATTTAAATTATGTATTTATTTAAACGCGATTAAGTCCCGCTTTTATCATAATAATGTGTGAAAATCGTTAGTTTAAATCAATATACTTTAACTCCTTTATTACCTGGTTTGGGCTATAGTTCCCACGCGGGCCCAGTGCGGATTAGGAACTTCACACTCATCATTGAATTGCTTCGCAGGTGTGTGCACATTGAAACTATAGCCCAAGCTCTCTCATTCTGAATGGAGGCCTGTGCCCAGCAGTGAGACGTAAATAAAGGCTGGTGATGATGATTACCTGGATTAGTTGGCACCGGAACGTTAGGGTTTGGAGGCACCGGCGTTTCCTCTTTTGCCATTTGTTTTTCTTGCTCAATTAAAAATGATTTTGGTATACCTGGCAACATAATATACGAATTAAAGTTATAATTAAAATCTAAATTACACCACAACAATTAAATTACTTAATTGAATTATCAACCTAGTTTTTCTAGTCAACTCTTTTATAAAACAACCTTTGCAAGATTTTGAAATTACAGTTAAATATTTTAAGTGTCAACTTACCTTTCGGATAATCATATGCTGTGAAAGAAAAAGTGTGTTAGAGATATTAATGTGATAAGCAAAATCAAAAACAAAACACAAATCAGCTTTTTGAATACCTACAGTCAAGAATAAAGCGTTGGAAACAGATGACTGCTGAACTAAAGTTTTCATACAAAATGGCTGCTGTACTCTTGACAGCTATGAATGGCGCCGTATTATGTGGCTAGTGTCGTGGGTAACGTATGGGGGGCGGTCTGGGGGGCGCACCGCCCCGGGCGGCTCATTGTAAAAAGGACCGAAGGGCGTTCAATTACAGTTTAATTTCCAACAAGCTGTTGTCTGCCGCTTAGTGTGCTTAAAATTGGGTTAGTTGGGCCTCTCAAGCAGAGGTTCGTGCTCACCTTGCGCACCTCTCAGGTTTTGGGAATTTATGTGCGGAATTACATTTGTTTTCGGCGAAGGAAATCATCGTGAGGAAACTTGCAGACTCCTAGGAATCAATTCAATTATATGTGCGAAGTTCCCAATCCGCACTGGGCCCGCGTGGGCACTATAGCCGGAGCCCTCTCATTCTGAGAGGAGGCCTGTGCCCAGCAGTGGGACATAAATAGGCTGATGATGATGATGAACCATTAAAGTTGTGTGACTCATCTTTTGGGGACACCCCGGACAGGCGACGTGTTAAGCTGCCAAAAACTAGCTTGTTGTAGTAGCAAAATAGGCTGGTGATGATAATGATGATGAATCATATATTTATATATGATTGAATTAACTCATACTTACGTGTCATTATTGCAGTTTGTTTCGGAAAGTTGTACATTTTGGGATTGTTGGGGAAGGACGTGAAAACATGGTTCTTTTGGAACCTCACTTCGATTGTTTTCAAATTAGTCGGTGCGGCTGAAACAAAAATGCCCCAAAAATAAAAAAGTAACAATACCATGTCGGTACATACGTTTAAGTTAAGTTGGATTAATAACCGCGTCAATATCGGTCGATCCGTTTAAAGCTACCTATTTGTATGCATTTTTTGTTACTTGCTATTAATTGTTATCAGCGGTAGCCTTAATAACAAACTTAGAAAAGTTGAAAAACCCCCGACATTGTCATTTCAAAGTTCAATATTTCAAAAACGGGTAAACCGATTTTAATTAAACTTAGCTGAGAACCATCTCGATTAAGCTAGCTTTCGATTGAAAAAAACCGCATCGAAATCGGTCAACCTGTTTGGGAGCTATGATACACAGATACACAGTTACACATGTCAAACTTATAACACCCCTCTTTTTCGTCGGGGGTTAAAAGAAGATAACAATGTTATTGTTCACAAGATAAGCTAAAAAAAGGGAAACGGCCTACTAATAAAGTTTCTACTATAACCAGAGACAAAGTAATACAAAGACTGCCAATCTTCATACTAACTTGCGTAGCTCCGAAATATAAGGTCCACTAGATGGCGTTGTTTAGCACGTATGGGAGTAATACCCCGGCTAAACAACGCCATCTAGTGAACCTTGTATTTCGGAGCTACGCAATTTAGTATGGAGATTGGCAGTCTTTATATTACTTGTAAAAAAGCCGTGATAGCCTAGTGGTTTGACCTATGGCCTCTCAAGCAGAGCGTCGTAGGTTCAAATCCCGGCTCGCACCTCTGAGTTCTTCTGAATTACATTTGTAATTTATCATGAGCTTTTCGGTGAAGGAAAACATCGTGAAGAAACCTGCACACACCTGCGAGGCAATTCTACGTGTGTGAAGTTCCCAATCCACACTGGGCCCGCGTGGGAACTATAGCCGAAGCTATCTCATTTTAAGACGAGGCCTGTGCCCAGCTGTGGGACGTAAATAAGACTGGTGATGATACTACTTGTCTCTGCTATAACTAACCTTTCTTCTGCTCCACAGCTTTGGGCTTCTCGACCGCCGGTTCCTCCTCCTTTGGCATGATGATGGGCGTCTTGTGCACCGGCAGCTGTTTCAGCTTCTCTTGAACCACCTTCATCACGCTTGGAGGCAGTCCCGCGAGCATCTCGCTTTGCGATTGGCTCGCTTGCGTTGTGGTGGCTGTTAAAAGATAAACAAATGTTTTTGGGTACTCTATAGAGCGGCTTAATGTATTTAGATGATTCTATTATTGGCTCGTCTGTCACCAGGCTGTATCTCATGAACCGTGATAGTTAGACAGTTGAATTTTTCACAGATGATGTATTTCTGTTGCCGCTATAACAAAAAATACTAAAAACAGAATAAAATAAATATTTAAGTGGAGCTTCCATACAACAGACTTGGTTTTTTTGCCGTTTTTATAGATAATGGAACGGAACCCTTTGTGCGCGAGTCCGACTCGCACTTGGCCGGTTTTTATATTAGGCGCTCTCTTTATTGAACACCATGTAAGAAAAAAAAACGACCAAGTTCGAGTCGGACTCGTGCACAGAGGGTTCCGTACAAATTTGTAGGTAGGTATGTAAATAGTTTCGTCTGTCACGAGCAACGAGTCTTGAAGATCTTTTCCGCTTTTCCCGAATGTATTAAGTTGTCCAGTGTTAGAAGAGCCCAGCTGCTCCTACGCAAAATGCATGCAGTGTGGAGTCACTTTATATTGGTCATTGAGATACAGACAGACATAAAAAAATAAGATTATCAGACTCATTTCATTGATTGTGCTGTAAGAGCTATCTTTTTGCCAAATTTCAAGTTTCTAGGATAACTGGAAGTACCCTCTACTCTAATAGGTTTTGATACCACGGCGATTTGTGTGAAACACCCTTTTTGATTGCGTTGACTTAGAAGCTTGATTTTTTTACACCTATTCTGTATACGGAGGGAGGCTTTGTTATCTGCGACAGTTTCAAACTTCTGCAGGTATCGTTTCACATTTCGCTACCTATGTATTATTCAAATAAATATTTTATTTATTAGCTTCAAGGGAATGTTGGTTTGAAAATTTCGTGTTATGATCTCAGTAGGAGTATCTTTTTGTATTTTTTCTCCCAATTTTTTATTTTTAGGGTTTTTACGGTTAAGGGTGAGTTGTTTTCGGTTTCCGAAGTAATCGCATAGATGGCGCTAGTCACTGCAAAAAGTGATAAAAACAAGCTAAGATTTGAATACATGGAAAGAATTCAGCCTTTCCTCTATGTCCAGCCGTGGTGTAGGGGAAAAGCACACGACCCGGAGTGTCGAGGATCCGGGTTCGATTCCCGGGGTTGGCATTTTTCTGGTTTTTTTCTGTGTATTCATGTTTCAGTGAGTTTATAAAAAATATAATTTCGTATTAATTTCAGCTAGGTACCTCCGTTCCGGATAATCGACACGGATCATGACAGACAGACAGAGTAAGGGTCAGTGTCCACTATTAAGTGCAATTTGTATATGACTTGTTATTAGGTGACCCGCTGACTCCTTGGCCCAGCCTGTATCTAACTACAAAGCAAAATACTTCGTTATGTTTTAACAGGCTGAATAAAACACGCAAAATATTGAGTTCATGTATCTTTATTTATAAATAGTAAATTAAAGTAAAAAAATATAAAAATGTTTTTAAAAACCTGCGGAAAAGAAACGTGCTTAATTGTTCAATAGCACATGAGAATATGATTCGTAGGTACTTATTAGAACAGTTTTTTATTAAGAAACTGTTAAGTACAAACTTCATTGAGATCTTGACTTTTGCTTACTCACTAACAAAACTTTATTTTTAAAACATACCCACTTAAAAAACTTATTTAAATCACAGAAAGATAATAAGTATTATACTTGACTCAAGTTAGGTTAAATTAAATAAGCACCAAAAAAAAACAAATTCATACAAAAGTTCGCTCGATCTTAATATCTATTTTTTATTTTATACGCGCAGATATGCCGATGATTCATATATTTTGTCATATTGTTCAACAATATCAAAATAATGATCAAGTTACACACATACATGCACATCTAGATAAAAAAAATCTGTTTGAGCTCATAATACAGTAAATTTTATTGTGTGATTCGTTACATTGACTATGCCTATGCTGGCGCCAAAACCCTTTATTACAAAATCGACTTCAAATACACACATTTGACATCTATTTGATAGGTAATTAATGGCTTAGAGTTCAGGTATAATCAATGTAAAACTTAATGCTATGTACCCTTTCTTAAATTAGCTACTTTATAAAAAAAATACTTCATTATATCACTTTTTAGTTTCATATCACAGCTTTGGACTAAAAAAACCTTAAAAAAAAAGAGTTGTTACTCATAGTAACAACTGTCAAATGTTACATCAACTTGGCCCAGCATGTAATATATCTTACACTTCTTCTTTTTGATAATATGTATCTGTTCAACCGGTATATAGAATACGAGAACTACACCATGGCCAGATTTTTTTGCAGAAAATAGTGCCCAAGATTTCATATCGCACCATGGATTTTGACATTTAAGCACTGCGAAAATATTCGTTTCGTCTTCTTGTGTACGCGGCAAGAAGATTCTGGCTTTAGCTCTTTCTGGAACCTTACTCTGGTCCTTCACGACAAGTTTGGTACCAACTATTGGTGATGCAAGGCAAGCAACGGATTCCTTCAGCCATATTAAGTCGCGATCACTCTCGCACCAAAGACGCAATCCGCCCTTGTAATGGCACGCATGCCCTCGAAAAGCAGGCATATACTCCTCTCTTTGCGAATGTACTGTCTTTTCTAATCTATAATTTAATGCTAACTTTATCAGCTCTACTTCGAGCAGAGTCAAGTAATGAAATGGTTCTGTGACAATGCATACAAGTAGATGCTTTGCTATATTACGGAAATCGAACCCTTTGTGAACACCTTTCAGTTTGTCATTAAATTCTCTACTGTAGACATTAATGAATACAGTACCTAAAGAATATGCCATACGTCTGTCTCTATTATTGATTATATGCGCTTGATTATCCGGCACGCAGTACATCAAAAAGTAGCTAGCAGGGTCATCTCCTTGTTTCTGGCTGTTAATAAGCGTCCAAGAGTTCATGTCGTACCAATGGTTCTGCTTTTGCAGCAACTTTTTCAATTGCTCCAAAGTGCCAGAGAAGTTTGGTAGAAACATTCCAATTTTGATAAATTGAGGTAGACTGCGAGGCGGTTTCAGTACTAGCTTGGTATTCGGGATAGGTGACTGCATGTTGGCTACAGTTTCGTGCAGCCATAGTAAATCTTGTGCACTCTGGCATGTGAGAGGCAAGTATCCTAAGTGGTGCACAGGTTTTTCGTAGAACGCTGGGACATATTGGCTATTTTTCTTGAGTATTGTGTCTTGTATTTGGCCAACGAGATCATCCGCAATCTGTTTCACTTGCTGGGTAGTGAGGTATTGGAAAGGCTCGATGGTAACTGCAACGGTCAGATCTGAAGTGGTAAGTTTTCTGGCTTCTCTCATTTCCACATCTTCATCGAATCCTGTTAGGGACAGTGCATCTACTTGATTTCATTGTTCACATAGTCTTTTTTACAATTTCAAGTTTCAAAATCACTTGTACTGAACTCACTTTAAGAATATAGCAGTCCTTACTGCAAGCATTCATCTGAATAGTCAGAAACTAGCATATCTTTTAGAGATGTTGGTTTTTGAGTACTCAACTCAATTCATGTTAAATGCTTGTAGTGAAGACCATGATTAATGTTAATGAGTGAAAAACGTTATTTCAATTTACTTCCGGCTCAACTATTAAGATAAATAAATTAGTAACTAAAAGTATAAAACACCTTAAAGTTAGACTAGCTAATTTTACAACTATTCCAAAATTTACTTAACCATGAAACTACATTCTTAAAATTATAAGCATAGTATTTAACTACCATACACAGAGATGACAAGTACATGAAGATAATTAGTTATCATTTTTGAGCATGGCAGCATGTCATTTTTAAATACTCTGTACACACTTACCAGTATTCACATCAGTAGTTTTCGTCTGCTGATCCTGCTTGCTCTGAGATTTTTCTTCACTCTCCGCCTGTATCTCTTCAGGGTCTGTGTCAGGTGAGGCAGCACTGATGCGTTTAAAATTGTCCTGATATTTAGTCCAGTCTGGTGTCTTTTGTATAGTTTTTTGAAACCTGCAAAAACGTCATTTCATGGTTGAATTGAAATGGTGTGCAGTAAAACATCTACAAATTACATGAATCAGAGTATTTTCAATGTTCTAAGTGGTCCAAAGCAAGATACAGTGGTCTTTGGTTTTCTTTAATAATTTGAACAGTGACAGATAGGTGAACCCTACTTTAATTGTCTACACAAGTTACTGGAACTCCATTAACAATCCATCAAATGTTAGAAAGTACTGTAAAGTAACCACTTAATACTGTAAATACCTATAACAGACCTTTAGGTAAGGCACAGCCATAAGCTGAATTACCTAAATATTCAATTGAATTTTCAATAGTTAGGAGCATTTTTTTTTTTTATACAACGAGGAAGGCAAACGAGCAAGTGGTTCAGCTGATGGTAAGTGATCACCAAGCTCATAGACACCCGCAACCCCGGAGGGCTCACAGATGCGTCGCCAACCTAGAGAGCTAAGGTGAAATGCCTCTTGTGCCCATAATTACACCGGCTGTCTTATTCTCCACAGTACCTATTACAGTGCAAGCACTGTTGTAATAGGTACTTAGTGGTCTCACTAATCTGGCACTATTAAAAACTAGGGGATGCCGGATTATTGGAATGTTCAGATTACTGGATTGTACAGAAAAAAATACCGGAGTGCACATTATTGGACATGCCAACTATTGAAGGACCAGATTGGTAAGATCATATTGTACTGTAAATCAACTTACTTAAAATTAAGTTTATTCTCAGAGCCAGCACTTTTTGGTAGTGGTGTAGTTTGTGCCAACACCACAGGAGTCATGTTTGGAGTAGTCACTTTTGGAGCCAGGTCGTCCGTCAGATCCTCGGGCTCATCATGATGCGGTGCTTGGAACCTAGCAGTAAAATTCGTGAACCTCGCCTTCAGATTGTACGGGCGTCCAACGATAGTAAGATTTTGGTTTTGATTCTTCTTGCCCTTATTTCGCTTCTTGTTAAAGTGCCTGTAAATAGAAATAATTGCTTTCAACCATTTTGCTATTTATATCTCCGAAAATTTCAAACCTTGAATCGTTGAACTGGTAGATTAAACTGTTTTTTTTTATAACTTGGCAGGTAGGTATAATGAGAGTAATCTTTAATTTGTGCATTTGATCTGGAAAGTGGATAAATTAAAGTACAAGAGATTCAAATAATAGGTGCAACTTACTGGTTTCCTCGGTTAGGATATGACATTTTTCAAGTTATTTGTATCTATTTAGCAGTTAAATAATAATTATAACTAGCAATTAGAATATTAATTACAATAAACAATCTTTAATGATCCGGCTTCATTCAACTGACAAATGACTCGAACTGACGTGACGTTCTTTTTTTATGTAATTTAATATATCCTATAAGGGTATAGGATGGGTAAAGGAAACTAAGTCCATACAGCCATGTCTGTTGTTAGGGTTCTGTAGTCAAAATGGCAAAAAGGAACCCTTATAGTTTCGTCATGTCCGTCTGTCTGTCTGTCTGTCTGTCCGCGGCTTAGCTCAGAGACTATTGGTACTAGAAAGCTGTAATTTTGCATACATAATACAAAAGCTAAATATTTCGCAAGCGAAAAATGATCTTCGAGCAGCCTCAATATTTTTAAAAGACTTCTCAAACGACACCCCACACTATGGGATAAGCGAGACATAAAAAAATCATCCCCACTATAGGTACGTGTAAGGGAGGTACCCCAAAAAATTAATTAGTCACGTCCTGTCAGCTGTTCATTCCTTCCGTAAAGCGATAGTACACTTACCTACACTTTAAGGCGAGCTATGGCGAGGAGCAGCCGGCGGCTTCTTGGGGGTAGCAAAAACAGAGGGAACACGCGTTTTCTCTTAAATTATTCATTTCCGGGCCACTATTACCTTATTTTGTCAAACCTGTAATACTTACACTATGTTTATTTATCTATTAAGCAACATTGAGCACAGAAACTACTTAAAATTCAATTGAATGACACGACCCACTCCCCCCCCCCGTTTCCCGCCATGAAGTTTCAAGTTTCGGGTGAGTGACATCCTTATAATAGGTACCTACCTAATCCTGAATTGTTTTGATTCACCTTTAAGATACTAGCTAGGTACTTAGGCACCAAAACGTATAGATACTTAATGATTTTGTAATTTAAAATACTAATATTTTTTGGTAAGTATCAAAAGTAACATTTACAAAGTACCCACTTACTTAAGTCCCACCTACATCCACAAATTCCCTTCTATAAAACACGCTTGCAGCTCGAATATTAAAACCCGTACATCAGCCGTGCAGCAATGCAATATCGCTCGTCGCCCACTTGACCTAGCGTTTCATTACGGCGACGTTGAAAATATTAACGAGAAATACCCATTTACCTACCTATGTGTTGTGTAAATTATTGGGTCATGGATAGTGTTACCAGAATCCACATATTTCTGGTAACACTGACTAAAAATAACCATAGCACCTGTAGTTGAGGGCGGCATTTCATTACACACTATTGACATGAAACTAGCGTGAGATTCAAACATAGTGAAATATAACGTACTTATATCACTCACGTTTCGGACTAATTCGTAGACCCAGAGGAAGGACTACGAGTTAGTCCGAACCATGTCGGGCTAAACTCGACTTATGTACGTGAGTGATCCGTTTTATTTCACTATGAAGAGACACACTAACTAAGCTTGGTTATTCGTATGCAGGTTCTCGAAAGAAAGAATACTTCTAGTACCTAGCTAAGCGTTTAAAACTTACACGCGTAGGTAGTGTAATGACAACATATTTAAGTAGTCTTGTACCTACACTCGCCAATGTGTGTGCAGATGGATGTTGCAGTGTGAGAGCTCGACTAGCGGGCTAAAGAAACACCCAATCGTCGTCTGCAAGGCAATGCCGGTGGGGGCAGATAAATATCTAGCTAATATCGTGACAATTCTGTACCCAATAGGTAGGTACCTAGTATTTACTTAAATGTTCTGAGTCTCGTTTCACGTTTCACAGCCTTTCCACACCCCGCGCGCCCCGCGCTCACCCCCGCTCGCGTCCCGAAACACACAGCCGCGAGGTCGTTTACTGCACACATGCATCAGCGTCGTTTCTTTTTACGTTAGTACCTATGTAGGTACTTATATTTCTTTGGCCTCGTCCTCTAAAACAGCCTTAAAACCCCAGTAGATAAAATCGCGATAAAATTGTTTTATTAATTTTCGTATAAACAGTCAAGTTTTAATATCGCACGCCTGTAAACACTGCCTTGTAATAAACGCTCTGAATACTCCAGTTTTAATAAAATTGATTTAGGGCTGTACTTATAGACTGGGGGCTCATAACGTCGTTGTCGGTTACTGCTGGTATTAATATACTTTGACATTATGTCCGTAATTTGTAGCAAATTTCAGCTTTGTGTGAATAATTCATAGAAACTGATTTGGTCAGCCTATTTCGTACAGCAAACCTATTCGTGATCATTAGCATTACGATCGTGCTGATAAAAATCATGGGTAGGTTCCTCAAATTCTCATAAGCCAGTGGCAGAATAAATAAATAAATATACTTACCTAGTGGAACAATAATTGACATCAATTTACCAAGTCCCGAGTTTAGGCAAAGCCTGTGTACTAAGTATTTTTTAGTAGGTACCAGACAACGGAAAAGTCACAGGTCTAATTCGTAGTCCTTCCTCTGGCAGCCCACGAATCTGCGACAGCAAATGATCTGTTTATTTCACTACTATTTAAGTATTATAATGCTTTTTATCTTGTTGGAATTTCTTAAGAAATAAACGAAACGATATTTCTACTTTAGCGTCGAGTCTTTTAATTCTTGAGTCTGGTCCCGTGGGAGACACTTAGAAAACTTTCGTTTTGCCCTTCTTATTCTTCTGAAAGAGTAGGAAGTAAAGTCTTTGTCTTAATTAAGTACAAGGTACTTATACCATTATTATACAAAAAAAACGCATGGGTATGTACAGGCATTTTTGCAGTAATTGTACGCAAATTCGAATCTCGATTTGACAAAGGCAAAAAATATAGCTTGCAGCCGCGACTTTGCCCGAAAGCTCGAAAGGTTAAGTTTAATGAGTAGGTTATTTTATACAAAGGTGGGTGAAATTATAAAAAGAAAGGTAGAAAAACAGTTTTTGACTAATTTTGACTTTCTTGTTGTTGTGTGACATTATTTATTTTGTAATGACATGTAATTGTATTATGAATAAAATAAACTACTTCTGATTAATTCAAACAAAACAAATTATAATAATAATTCGCAACAACAGTTTGTGACAATAGGCATCAACATTTTAAGCTATTGGTGCTGGTGGCTCACCTAGATACTTAATACACCCCCATCCCACAATGCCGCTGTATTCTTAACCTCCGACCCAAAAAAAGGGGAATTATAAGTTTGATATGACTATCTGTCTGTGTCATCATAACTCCCAAACAAATGAACCGATTTCGATGCTGTAGTTTTAATCGAAAACTACTTAGTTTAATCGAGTAGGTTCACTAAGTTTCATTAAAATCAGTTCACCCGTTTTTGAAATATTGAACTTTGAAATTACAATGTCGGGGGTTTTTCCACTTTTCTAAGTTGGTTAGGTTAATGCAACTGTTGTACCTACAAGACTAAATAAGAAGGCTTAAAAAAAATGTCATTTCAAAGTCCGATATTTAAAAAACAGGAGAACCGATTTTAATGAAACTTAGCTAAGAACCACCTCGAATAAACTAACTTTCGGTTAAGAAAAACCGCATCGAAATCGGTCCATCCGTTTGGGAGCTATTATGCCACAGGTTGACACAAGTCAAACTTATAACACCCCTCTTTTTTCTCGGGGGTTAAAAGGTCGGCAAAATAATGCAGGTGAGTATTTTTCTTAATAGAAAACTTATTTGTTAATAGTAGTTTATGCAACTGCTACATATAGAGGGTCCTTAAAACACGAGTGTGTTTTTATGAAACGAGGCGAAGCTGAGTGTTTTAACACACGAGTGTTTTAAGGCCTAATTATGTGGAGTTGCATACATTACTTTATCTACACACATATTATAAGTACTCTAAGTTGGGTTCAGAAGCCGAAGGCATATATCATACCCATAATATCTGTCACGAATTTGACTGATTTTTTTAATCATAGACAAACATACCGAGCTGACGTTTCGTAAACTGTTTTTTTTATTGTAAACAAAAATATCACATTATTATTTATACATGTCGGGCCGAACATGACTTATACACGTGAGTGATCCGTTTTATTTCACTATGATTGTAAATTACGTTGGTTTTCAAATTTGAAACATCGAATTCGATATTGAAAAGTCATTACGACATCGAATTCGTTGTCGATGTCGTAATGACTATTACTTTACTGCTGGGGTGGTGGTGGTGCTGGGGCTGGCGGCGAAGGCGTCGTCGTGCTGCAATGCTGGTCATTTTTTACGGTTTCTGAACGCATTATAGAGGACTTACGATATGTGTGTAGATAAAATAAGTTACTTACTAGAGCTGTAACGAGCCTTTATCAGGGTCGTGATCTAAAATTTAGATTATTAGTGGCCATTGAATGTTCTCGCGCTTAATTCGATTAGTGTTGTAATGGTTTGATTTGCACGGTCAAATGTCAGGATGGAGTCAGTGCATTTTAAATGCCAGTAGAGGACGGACTCGGTATTAGTTCATGTTTTCCGCAAAGTGAATATCAAAGCGTCCACGTGTTTACTTAGTTGCGGACAAGTTCATAATTTTGAATTGAAGAATTTCGCGGAAATAAGAGAGTTGTGAATAGTTGTGCTTGTGCCCCTGTTTGAAGGGGAAATTTAAATTGTGTTCACAAGTTTTAGGCTGAATCGGGATTCTTAACGAATGTCAGAACATGAACATGCAATTTTGCGATAGGACAAAAGAATCGACTTGCAATAGGACACTCTTGTAGAGGCTGGAAAGTGCGCAGTAGATGGACGAGTGTGTTCGAAGAGGCGACTTTATCTTTTGCACTTTTGGCCGAGACATTACAAACAGTGCTTAGTTTTTTTTTAAGTACTTAAATATTGTAAAATTGTAGATTAGGTCGCTGCAATTTTCAAGTCATATTATCGTTACCTACTAGAAAGCAGAGACCAAACATATTTAATTAGGTAGATGGGTACTTTTAAAATACAATTTAATAGTCTTCTAACTCCGTAAAACGTCATAGTACTCTGTATTCTCGACCATCAGAATATATACGGCAATTATAAATCATTTTCCGACTTCCTAAGTATGAGTAACTAAAACAAAGTCGCGACACTTTTGTATATTTTTAAAGTGAGAAAAGCTTTCCACTGTCAAAATGTTTATTTCGTTGTCATAAGATTGATTTTTGCCTGGCCCGTGGGAAAGGTTTTTCTACTATGTCTATACCGGTTGTTTGTCACACGTTCTGACAATGTACCTAGCTAGAAAATTTTCATTCATTCATAGAGAGCTATTAACTCGTACCTATCTACTTAGTACTTAAAAGTCCTTTAACTTGAAGTCGTTTTTGTATTCTATTAATGTGTAGTGTCACGTCACACACACACTCTCCCATCATGTACTCTATAAATAGCCTTAAGCATTCACATATAATAAACAGTCTTTACTTGTGAGACACGGTTGTCATTTGCCTCCCTTTCACGTGGCGATCCTGGCAAAATCGCCATGTAAGGATGCGTGTTGCGAAACAAACGAGTAGTCAGAATGTCTTAAGTCAACTGGCTTTATTGATGAGAAAACATGGCCTATTTAAAGTAATAAGACGAAAGAGTGTGTGTGGCGAGGCCACACACTGACTGTTTTGACCAGCACAAGCACTTGTTGACTTAAGGATAGTCATATTTTTCAGAGTTACGAAGATAGTGTATGCTTTGTAGCATAAAAAATAAGTACTACGTAGGTATAAGCTAGAAACTAGAAATAAACGTCTTTATTCGTTGCAAAATATCCTTTTAGAGGACGTCTGTACGAGCACCGTTCGTGTTTATTCAGTCGCTTCTACGTACACGCTATTTGCTAAACAAACTAGGAATAAGTATGGAATCATATCTCAAATAGAGTTCGCACCACACAATGCCCCTTTGAGTTGCTATTCAAAACGCCATGGGAAATGTTGAGGGCACACAATGTGTATTCCTGTGAACGTTACAAAGTATCGGTATTTGCGCGTCTTCAGTCGGCTTGTGCTGAGGACTGTTGTGAGGAAAAACAAATACAACAAGTTTGGCGGTAAGAAAGTGTCATGGCGGCGGCGGCGGGAGCGCTGATTGGGTAATATTTCTTTCTTTATTTTAGGGCTTTTTTCGTCGATTATATCATAATAGCGGTACGAAAGTTTTGACTTGATTCATGTCGGAGGTTTCTTATATAGTTCTATTTCAAGGCTTGATCGAGGTTAGAAAGCGGTTCATGAAAGATTGACAACTTTTGGGATACAGATACCTACAGGGGTCGATGTCCGTCTGTACCTATATTATAATAAAAAAACCGGACAAGTGCGAGTCGGACTCGCGCACGAGGGTTCCGTAGAAAGATTTTAACGCTTTTCCTAGTTTTTTAAGTAGTCCAGGGTCAGCAAAGCCCTGCTCCTAAGCAAAATGTACGCATTGTGGGGTCAACTTATATTGGTCTGCGAAATCTACAGACAGACATAAAAATTTAAGATTTTGAGAATTTTCTGAGTGGTTGTGCTATAAGAGCTACTTTCGTACCAAATTTCAAGTTTCTAGGACAACTGGAAGTACCCTCTAGGTTATTGGATTTCGGCAATTTGTATTGAAATTGCCTTTTTAATGATTGTATCTTTTGATTGAGTTGACTTAGAAGGTGTATTTTTCACCGCTTCAAGAGGCCCCAGGCTTGAATATTTGATATTAATTTCAGCAGGCTACCTCCACGCGTTCCAGAGAAAAAGGGTCTTGACAGACAGACAGATAGACAGACAGACGGACAACAAAGTGATCTTATAAGGGTTCAGTTTTTTCCTTTTGAGGTACGGAACCCTAAAAAGAAAAGTTCTTACTGACTGACTGACTCATCACATCAACGCTCAGCCAAAACCCTTGGACCTAAGAAGATAAATTTTGGGTCACTTTACGTACATCGGGGAATAACAGGGATTTTACGAAATTGTACCCCTCTAAGCGGGTGAAAAGGTGGGGTGGGGGGGTGGGGGGGGGGGGTTATTTTGAATGGTACGGTCTTAAAACTTAGACGGAATAAGGAGTTCTACCGCGGGAGTAAAGCCGCGGGCGTAATCTAGTGCAATAAAGGTACATAATTAAAATCCAGTCTACTCGTTTTTACGCGTTTCCAGAATGTTCTTTGGATAAGTTATCTCCGGATACTGTACTCATTAAAGAAATAATGCCTTGCATGCTTTTACGATAACGAGATGACTGTGGACTTAGGTATTACATATTTCCTGTTAGGTACATTATTTACTAAAATTATTAGCAACTAAATTATAATTAAGTAGGTACTCAGTAAGCGCAGATGATCGCATTAAAATTGAAGTGACATGAGTAAAAAAAAGGTTTTGTATTTTGCATAACTTGGGTTATCGGCAATAATTTATTAAATCGGCAGTCACTTTGCGGAGGTCCATATTCATGAACTAAAAACAATTAATTTGCTCACCCTAGATCCACATGAAAAATAGTGTGGTTATTGTTCGTAGCGCTTTTAATAAAAGCTTAATTGGATTCGCACGTTTATTCGCTTCACATGTTGTTGCCATCTAGAAAGAGGTACGTCATCTAGCTGTCAAATTCTACCGCGCGATGGCGCGGGCGAGGTACGGCTAGAGGTGCGCCCTGTCGGGAATAGAGTCCGCCATAATAGCTATGTACCCTACGTCTGTTCGGCAAATGTAGCTACACGCATACCCCTCCACCGACGCCACTGCATGCTACACGAATCAACACATGGAACACAGACAGACAGAGACAGAGATGTGTTTCGGCACTCTCTACGAGGCCATTCTCAAAGCTCCAAAACAAACGTTCAACATGCTACCATCAGTTACACATTCAGTCAGCGTATAGTGTAGTGGTGGTGATAGGTAGTTGGGTCAGTGTGGCATGTGTTGATTCGTGTAGCAGTGGAGGTGGAGGTGTTGCAAGGAAACATACATTTGCCTCCAAAGACGTAACAATGGCCGTATTTAGCAATTTTTTTAAAGTACATGAATATGGACCTCTATGAGCAGATGTGTCTGTATGATGAATACGAATATTTGGTCTCGACTCTTGATGTTTAAAATGTACTACAACTTTATTTACATAATAAAAGCAATTTACAATAACATAAATCTAAACTAAAACTTAAAACTAAATTAAATCTAAATAAGGCCCCCGTGGCAAAAGGCTGGCAGCGTTGCCTCGCTGAATAGCGATGCTGATTCTTTGAGAGAGAAAACTGCCAGCCCTTTGGTCACAAGTTGCATCAACTAAGCGCTTTTGCAACTCTGAAATAAGCTTGTAAGCGCCGGGACCCCATGGACCCAAGGTTTCGAACCCGACAGCAACAAAAATATATACATATGTATTTATGTAGACATGTATTTATCTATATAATTTTGTTTATCCGTTGACTAGTACCTATTGCCCATGACACAAGCTCTGCTCTTTGAGACTAGGTCAATTGGTGTCAATTGTCCCTCGATTTTTTGTTATTGATGTTGAGTTCGATTTGTATCTTTTCAGACTCTTCCTCCTCCACTGCGTTTCGGCTCAACACATATTCCCGACTGCCAACGTCACTGGCAACGGAATCTGCAGTGGCTTAAAATGCTACGACCTGGAATGTATGGAGAAACTAAAAGACTGCGTGGTGATTGTTGGCAATCTCACCCTCACGATCAAGAGATACCCCAAATGGCCAGGAATGTTTGACAACTTAAAGTTTGTCTATCTTAAAGAGGTTTGTATCAATCATGTTTGTAGAAGGAATTTAAGTGTATTTGGGGGGCTATCTCCTCGTGTGTCTAAGAGCTGCGGTTCCCTTCTGGACCCGTCCGGGGTGAAGAGCAGTGCTCGGGCCGGTGCACCCTGCGCACCGGTCGATGATTTCCTGGCCAAGAATTTATGGAACATCATTGGCTGATGGCTAAGAACCCGGCAAAGGGAGGGGGGTTTATTCGGTTTGGAAATCTGACTCCCATGATCATGACCCGGCACGATTGAGGCAGTAAAGTGGCCAGTAAGGTGGCCAGTTAAGTTTTCCAATCTTATTTAGTTAAATAGGTTTGTACCTATCACATCAGAATAGTACTACTAATAGAAAAACCGGCCAAGTGCGAGTCAAACTCGCGCACAAGGGTTCAGTAGAAAGATTTTAACGCTTTTCCTCACTGTTTTAAGAAGTCCAGTATTATGCAAAATGTACGCAGAGTGGGGTCTGTGAAATCTACAGACAGACATAAAATTTTAAGATTTTGCGACTTTTCGGAGTGGTTGTGATATAAGAGCTACCTTCATACCAAATTTCAAGTTTCTAGGACAGCTGGAAGTACCCTGTAGGTTTTCCGATTTCGGCAATTTGTATGGAAATAGATTTTTTAATAACTGTATCTTTTGATTGCGTTGACTTAGAAGGTTGATTTTTTCACGGCTTCAAGGGACCGCAGGCTTGAGTATTTGATATTAATTTCAGCATGCAACCTCCACGTGTTTCAGAGAAAAAGGGTCTTGGCAGACAGACAGACAGACAGACAAACGGACAGCAAAGGGTTCCGTTTTTTCCTCTTGAGGTACGGAACCCTAAAAAGAAGAAAATAAATCAAGGAAGGAAGAATAAAAGATGAGGGGGGGGGGGGGACGGAACTAAAAAATGAAGAAAGAAGGAAGGCATAAAAGGAAAGAGTTCAGAATCGATGTATACATTATCATGATACTCGGGACTTAATCGCGTAAAAAACTTTAATATTTAAATTTGAATTTAAATACCTCGACCCCTTCGAGACCATGGACGCAACGTCGCGTCCGAAACTTGCAAGATACTCGATCATGATAATGTGTGAAAATCGCGAAAGTTTAAATCAATACGATGTATACATTATGAGAACAGAGCGTATAATGTTTTCCTTTGATATTTTGACCTCATAAACGTCGATTACCAGCTCCCAACGTTCCTGGTGGTGTACAGTTAAATTTTGAACAACAAGCTATTTTGTTTTTAAAACATGACGTCGCACTCGGAAAGCGGTTGGGAGCTGGAATACTCTTCCTTTTTTTCTCAGTCCTTCCTTTCGGCACGCTAGGTATGAACTCTAGGATGTATGTATGTAGGTACATACATTCTTTCCTTCTATCCCGATTATAGTTATGTGGTTTGTACACTGAAACACATACAATATGAAAAAATATCTGACTCTGTGATAAGGTCGCTGTTGGTTAATAAAGATATTACTTAGTTTCCACCAACGGGTCATATACCTAATACTATACAAGTTTACTGCCTATCTATTGTTTTCCTTGCCTGTATTTTTAACTGACTTGACACAATACATGCGTCAGTATCGTTTCTTAATATATCGTATTATAATATTCTTTGCCCTTGATCACTTTCATGGACAGACAGGGTTACTATCCACTAAGATATCCGGTCGTCGAATACCCATCACTTTTTTCACAGATAACAGGCTTCATGGCGTTATACAATATGCCATACATGGATACACTCTTCGAAATGTTCCCGAATCTGGCAAGAATCCGTGGCCGGGATGTATTCAACGACTACGCGCTGATGGTCTTCGAAATGCCACAGTTGACTGAGGTACTTAATCACTTTTCAGCATGGAACTTTCATTATGCTCGTGGAAAGTCCGTCGAGATAGCTAAGTTTGTACCACCATCTAACTAAGACTCACTTAATAAGCTTAAGAGCTTACTACCCGCTTCTGACCTAAGGGTCCACCGTATCGTCAACTAGCCTTTATTTTTCCATCTCTTGTTTTGATCTTCTGACGAATTTCACACAATTCAACAATTTGCTATCTGGAGATGGCTCACCATGCTTCCATCGACAGAATAGCTAGCAGAGATTAAATTGCTTAGAGACAGTAAGTTTATTGAGACTAGATTGAAGATAGATAAAAGCTTTTATCGTCAGTAGATCAAAATGAGATAGATGCTTTTTTGTTAACAGCTGTAAGATAACTTTGTGGCAACAACTGTACAACGTCATTCTCTCAACAGATCGGCTTAGCCAATTTAATCAAGATTGATAGAGGCGGCGTGATAATTTGGGGTGGCATTGACACCTGCTATATAGACACCATCGACTGGAACACCATTTCTCCTGGCTCCCGGCATGTGCTGAGTCCATTCGGAGCCATAGGAGACCTGAAACCCTGCAAGAACCAGATGTGCATGTGCTCGGATAAAGCTGCCTATAATTTCTGTTGGAACAACAGGTAGGCACAATGATCCAGAAGTCGCTACCACCTGCACATTAAAGCACCAATTTGAATTAGACAGCTAACTCACTAACTCAGGACTAAGTTGATAATATTTATATCGTCAGACTTAGAGTTTAGTTAACTCCGAGCTAGAGAGTTAAATGTAAAAACCAGGTTGTCGCAATTAAGAACTTACTTTCTTTCTCTACATCCGCGATCAGTCGAAAGATTTTCTTATCCGATTTATGATGAAAGGAAGTGTAGCGATTTTAAGGGAAGATGACCATTGCCCTTTTCTCTTTTTTACAATACGTGGCTGATGGTGTGATGTTGCTCAAAGTACCCAGCAGCTGAGCAGCCAGAGCGTTGCGGTGCTTTAGTTAAACGAACAACATGACCTTTTTGACACAAGACTGCAAGACTGCAAGAGGTACTATCACTGGGACCTTTCTTTTCATCCAGCTATACCTATCTTCTCATGTTATACCTCTTAATTAAAGTTCTTGCTGTTCCCAGGAAGTGTCAGCGGTTTCTTGAAGGTCCAGAAGCGTATCTGTGCGACGAACAGTGTCTTGGGTGTCGCAACACTAACGCCTCGCACTGTACGCTCTGCCGACACTACACTCACAAAGGACGGTGTGTCCCGAAGTGCCCTGCTGATTCGTAAGTTTATGTTCATAATTTTATTGAGCCATTCGTTACTTTTGGCCCTTATGAATGAACAAGAAGACTAGAATCAGTGTTTTTGACCTGATTTAAATCGCTTGATGTTGTAGCGTCCATTTGAAAATATTGACTCGGAATTTATAATCTAGACAAGCCAGAACAGAGATTATAAAGAGACGGGTCCTGGGGTCGGCTCCAAGGTGACCTGGGACGAGGGTTATACAGAGAAGAAGGAGACTCCGAATTTCTACCACAAAATTATTGATACTTGAAATATTTGGTTTAATTTTGAATTGAACACTAGTTACTTAAATGACTCTATTTTATTTTCTTTCTAGCATTATTCTTGAAGATAGCCAGTACTGCATCACAGAAAGCGAGTGCCACAGCCTCGCTAGATGGGCTTGGAACAATACTTGTATCGATAGTTGTCCAGACGATTACGTGGTGAAAAATAATAAAGCAGGAAAGAGTTGCTCGCCCTGCCCCAACTGTACGAAGGTATTTAACAGTCATTATTCGATTGCATTCTCAAAACATATAGGTTCAAAATATTTTCTGTTCTTGTCCTTGATTGTTACAAACTCTTTGTCTTTACAGATCTGTGAAAGCCTTATGATACGCTCGCTTAAATCAATTCGAGAGGCCCGCAGGTGCGTTTTTATCAATGGATCCTTGACTATTCATGTCAGGGGTGTGCCTCAAATCGTCGAAGAAATGACGATTCACCTCCGCAACATTCAAGAAGTTTACGACTTTGTTGTCATCGAGGACGCTATATTGCTAACTACCATTGATTTTCTTCCATCCCTTCGCAAGATAGGGGGTAGAACACTTCAAGCTGATAAATACAGTCTAGTAATCAAAAATAATCCAAACCTTCAAAAGGTTTTTATGCCCGACGTAACAAAAAAAATAAAAATAGACAGAGGAACCCTAAACGTATTAAATAATTCTATGTTATGTATGAGTGAAATACGTAAATTGAGTTCTTTATTTCCTGAAAAACCTGATGACGTTTTAGATATTCCTGTCGCCTTAAACTCATATAGCGCTAGTTGTGAGGAAATTGCGCTTAATCTGAATGTGAGTGTTATCAACGAAACATCTGCAATCGTAAGGTTTGTGCCCTTGCGAGATCCCACAATTCATTACTCTATATTATATGTGCGTGTACCACATGGAAAACATTCTACCGTCGTTCCAGAGACGTGCAGCGAATACGAATGGTATTCAGTTCACGTGCCTGAACATTCTGGTCGAGTAGAGCTGCAGTCTCTTCGTCCTGCTTCTATTTACTTGGTGTGCATAGAATCATACAGTCTCGAAAAGAAGCACCTTGCTAGAAGTTCCATTGTAAATTTTTCCACTTTAGTTGGGAAACCAGAACCACCTTTTATCGTAGAATTGTCAGCTGCCTCCTCTGACGTGGCCGTTCTGCATTGGGTGGATCATGTGGATTACCGAGCTCATATAATTCGCTATGAACTTGATGTCATGCTAATACACGCTCACCCTGAAGATATTACTGCTAGCAACCAGTGTCAGAATGTCGAAGAAGAATTTATAGAAATCGACATCATCTCGCGACATGCTGTAGTGATGAGACCACCACGGCACTACGGTAGAGGATGTGAATCGATGTGTGGCGTTTTATCAAACGCCCCCCATGGTGCAATGGTAGAAGAGAATTTTGACGTATGCATCTCAATTGGATGCAATGAAATCGAAGAGGAACCCGTAAGCAATACTTCTTTCGGACAATTTCTGAGCACTGCGTCTTTAACTATAACGGCTCCAAAAAATAGTTTTCAAGTCGGAAATCTGGCTCCGTACAGAGACTATCGTTTTCAATTGCGTGCCTGCACTCGCGACCAGTGCAGCAGATCAACAAGATCCGTCGTGAGGACATTAGTGTCAGTAGATGCTGACGTGCCTGTTATCAGTTTCATCAAAACTCAACCAAATGGGATAATAACAATATTTTGGGATGCACCGGCAATATCCAACGGTCCGGTATTGGCGTACATTGTAGAAATAATACCTGATGCCAAAGTGAGCGATATGGGTACACTGCAGTCCCAAACTTGGTGCGTGCCATCGAACCAATTTACTTTGCAAGTCAAATCTGAAAAAGCAAATGTGATACGTTTGTGTACGCTGTCACTTGGCTCTAGAACTGGATGCACCAAGTTTGAAAAGCTAATTATTTCACAGTCATCAAATGACTGGGGATTGGCAGGTTTTATTTTTGCTTTTCTTTTGTGTATAATATCACTGGTGATTGGGTATTTATGGACACGGTGGAAGGAACAACCCGACACTGTTCCGCTTGTTGATATCACTTCTAGTTATCGCACCGATAGCGAACCGCCAATTTTTTCGATGTTAGATTTCACACCATCGTGGCATTGCGCACACACAGATTGACAGAAGCTTTAAATGTTTTAACTGTGCTACATTGTGTTAATTTATATAGAATGGACTTCAAGAAGATCAAATGAAAGTTAATTGCAAACATGATTAATGTTCATTTAACCAGAAACAAGATGAATCAACTTGGGCCCTAATAATAAGAAATAATATCTATTTTGTGATCGTGATTAAAAACTTTGTGATAGTTAACTAAAATTAATGGAATATTAGGTATGTATTTGGTAATTTAAATATAAATAAAAGTTGTATTTTTATAATCCTTTATGTGAAGCGTTTTCTTGATGAACGTTGGCCGTAAAGACAATTTGAAGCGAAAACAATAGCTAGCTTTCCAGTCCAGTGGACAATAAAGATTTTAAGAGGAAATTTCGTTCTATCTAATGGAAGGAAAAGAGTAATATTTAACAAAATGCTCCCTTTAACGCTTTGTTTATTGCTTTTTAAATTAAAAGTGGTTCTGTGTTTGGTCTGGCGTGAAACAGAGGTTCATTATTAATAACGACCGCGGAAAGTAGGCTTTGTTGCGTTTGGCAGGTTATTAGCACAGAATCGGATTTATTTCGCTTTTAATACAATTATAGGTTTTGTAAAACATTCCTCAAATGATAATTTAATAAAACACTAGGTTACTCTACCCACACATTTTGCCTTTGTCGGACGTTCATTATCACCATGACAGAAACTCGATGGCAAATAGACAGTTCGGTATTATTTTGGACATAATACTGTCGTGGAAAACGATAAACACGGACTAATATCACGTTTTATGTTTAATATCTAGGAGTTGGATATTCTCACGAAATTGACTTTATAGCGCTGTATAAAATTTTCCGTTGACCTTTCATGCTATACCTACTTAAGTACTAAAATTTAAAACACTTTTCAATTCCTCTACTACACGGCTACATGGAACCACCATTTCGATTGTTCATTTTCCTTTTTGGGCCTCGTTACAACTTCGTATACTTAATTAGTTACTCAACGACAGCAGAAAGGAATTTTAGCACCAAACTAAAATGACCTATCATACCTCAGAATACCATGAGGTATTTTACGAGGAAGGTTTCATCGAAGAGTTCTAGTAAAACTGGTTGCGAGATTGCACCTGGTAATTATACCCTTGTAACTGAAAATGGTTTCTAATGTTCTGGTTTTGTATGCATGACATCATTGCAATGTGGTACAGAGTAGAAATTAGGTTAAAGTGAGGTGCTATTGTTTTTTTGTTGTTTGATAACTGTTTTTACAACTGTTTATACGCTTGCTTAAACGCGCGGTAGTTTTATGCGATAAATGCTACGTTAAACGCGATTCGTTTGACGCATATAATTTATAACCAACTTAGAAAAGTTGAAAAACCCCCGACATTGCAATTTCAAAGTTCAATATTTCAAAAAAGGGTACACCGATTTTAATGAAACTTAGCTAAGAAACATCTCGATTATACTAGATTTCGATTAAAAGAAATCACATCGAAATCGGTAAATCCGTTTGGGAGCTATGATGCCACAGATATACATGTCTAGCTTATGATACCCCTCTTTTTCGTCGGGGGTTAAAAATCAGATAATTTATAGTTGAATTGTGAAATGTTTTTACATTTCAAAGTGCTTATGACCTTGACATAAAGATTGATTTTTGCCTGATCTGTGGAAAAACCATTTTATCTACACACATATCATAAGTCCTCTATAATGCGTTCAGAAACCGTAAAAAATGACCAGCATTGCAGCACGACGACGCCTTCGCCGCCAGCCCCCGCCAACCACCACCAGCAGTAAAGTAATAGTCATTAAGACATGGAATACGATGTCGTAATGACTATTCGATATCGAATTCGATGTTTTAAATTTGAAAACCAACGTTATTTACAATCATAGTGAAATAAAACGGATCACTCACGTATGTAAGTCGAATTCAGTACGACATGTATAAATAATAATGTGATAGTTTATAATAAAAAAAAACAGTCAAATTCGTGACAGATATGGGTATGATATGCCTTCGGCTTCTGAACCCATCTTAGAGTACTTAATAATAATATGTGTGTGTACATAAAGTAATGTATGCAACTCTACATAATTATGCCTTAAACCACTCGTGTGATCCTATTATGAAACTCAACTTCGACTCGTTTCATAAAAACACACTCGTTTTTTAAGGACCCTCATTATGTAGCAGTTGCATAAACTACTATTACTATACCTATAATAACCAAACATTGTTTACGCGGTGAACGCAGCATTGAACTTACAAGGCAAAGGTTGATCGTATTTCATTTCGTGTCAACCACTTGTAGAGGAAGCGAGATGCACAGAAACTAAAGGGAATGAGGGAGCGAGACCACGATACCCCCTCCCGAGGCCTGAACTTACTTCAGAGGCACATTTAAGTTTGAGCGTGCCTTTTTTATACGACAAGGAAGGAAAACGAGCAAGTGGGTCACCTGATGGTAAGTGATCTCCACTGCCCATAGACACCCGTAACCTCGGGGGGTTTGCAGATGCGTTGCCTTCCTAGAGAGCTAAGATGAAATGCCTCTTGTGCCTGTGATTACACCGGCTGTCTTACTCTCCACACCGGAACACAACAGTGCAAGCACTGCTGCTTAGCGGCAGGATTAGCGAGTAAGACTCTATGTACCTACATTAAATGGATCGACTAAGTGCAGCTAACTGTTTCTTAATTAATTCATCAGACGTATTAAAATAAAGGCAACTCGTAATAAACAACGAAAAGACGAGTTGGTACAAAACGTAAACAAAATAATTGCAGCAATTGTTTTCTTTTCGTAATAAACAGGGATTAAATATATTACAAGTAGGCAAAACAGTTGAATGCTGGATCAATGAAAATAATCGATTTATTGATTATTTTTAATAGCTCCATCTCTTGCCACTAATGCGTAACTGTAGAAGTTCCGTAGTGGGTGAGCTGCTTGATTAAGCTACTCATAGATGGCGCTGAGGAGAGATCTTCCAAATAAAATATGACACAAGGCATTGAAAAATTCGTTAGGTACACCAACGTTAAGTATAGCTTAATTGGTGGAGCGTGGTACGGATTACCGAGGTTGCTGGTTCAAGTCCAGCTGCTTAACGAATTTTTCTTTGCATTGTCATTGTATGTTGAATGCTGGATCATTATACGGTTACTACGCGGAAAAAAGTTAAGAAAATACTTACTCAATACAGAATGCAGTTAAGTTTTAACTTATGCCATTGAATTATTATTAAGGTCGTAAAGTTAAGGCAGGTAATGACTCTTTGTATGAATTCAACAAATAAAAATCTGTTTAAAAAATGGAACTTGTTGAACGAGCGTAACCGGAGCAGCAGCGGGGAGTTCGGTTCGGGTGAACCATTGTTTTTTTTTTACTCGACAAAGAAGGCAGACGAGCAAGAGGGTCACCTGTTGGCAAAGTGATCACCACTGCTCGTAAGTCGAGTTTATATAGCCACACAAAAAAACTAATGTGAAAAAACGTGTAAAATAGGGTAAATGTCCGTGTGCCCAACGCTGTCCCAGTAAGTAGTTGGCACTTTCAATCTTGACACCTACTTAGCAATATAAAGGTAACAAGACCTGTCAATTACTGGAATTAACGTGTCGATCATTCGACAAGTGCGAGTCGGACTCGCGCACGAGAGTTCCGTACAAAGATTCTCCTGCTTTTCCCCAGTGTTTTAAGTCCAGTTAGCTAGTTAGCAGAGCCCTGTTCCTAAGCAAAATATACGCCGTGTGGGGTCATTTTATATTGGTCTGTGACATATACAGGCAGATATAAAAATTCAAGCTATTCAGAATTTTCTGAGTGGTTGTGCTATAAGAGCTACCTCCATTACGAATTTCAAGTTTGTAGGACAACTGGAAGTACCCTTTAGGTTTTCAGGGTATGGCAATTTGTATGGAAAAAACCTTTGTAATGACTGTAACTTTTGATTGTGTTGACTTAGAAGTTTGATTTTTTCACAGCGTCAAGGGACTGCAGGCTTGAGCGTTTGATGTTAATTTCAGAATACTACCTCCATGCGTTCCAGAGAAAAAGGGTCTTGACAGACAGACAGACAGATGGACAACAAAGTGATCCTACAAGGGTTCCGTTTTTTCCTTTTGAGGTATGGAACCCTAAAAAATGGTTTAACTTAGAAAACGAATTGCAACTGCAGACACTTTTGGAAATTTAAACCAATTTCTTAAATTGCCTGAATCCGTTCGGCTGCTGTCTGGCGTGATGATTGTGATAACTTAGGGATTTGGATTTATTCAATAATTTGGCAAATATTAGATTGTCGTCGAGATGAAGTTTGCGCGGGCGTGGCAGTACAAATACTGAGATGATATTCCGAATTTTTAAACTTCAAGCGAGTTCTCAGTGACGAGATAGTATGTATGTGGCTGTCAAAACTTTGTCTGACGATAACTTGCGTATCGTTGATTATAAACTTAAAAAAAGATTGTACAAACGAGTTGTTGACACAAACTATTGTCTTAAATACTTCGTCACCGGTTAGTATGAACGAACCTTTACCATAGTGACGTGATCAGGGGGGCCTAGTACGCGCGCCATTTAGTAGCTTGTCGCTCAGTGCGTCTTTCACTGAATCCATCACTATGAAAGGGATGCACTGCGCGACAAGCGACCAAACGGCGCGCGTGCTCCATGTGCAGTGTATAGTGTGCTACGTATACGTAACATTTGACATTAATAAAAATGGCGATGAAAACGAGGGTAGTAGCCGAGCGAGCCGAGCCGTGCAACGCAGTTTGCGTCACGCTACCTGAGTCGTGTCCCAGGGGAAGGACTACGAATTAGCCCGAAACTTGACGGGCTTAACTTAAGTATGTACATACAGTTTTTATATCCGTTTATTACGGTAGTTTCACACTAAGAGCTCATCAGCATCAGCGGAATCAGCTCCATACACTTCCCTTGATTGCCCGCGACCCAACGGCGGTGGTGGAAGGGTAGGCGTGTCGGCGTCCCAGACGTTGATTGAAAACGCCTATTTGTAATACCTAATGTTTGCACTTGCGAATTCTCATATAAACAGTAGCATAGTCTAGGATTTTGTCTGGGCATTGCCTCCGAGAATACAATACAGTACAATACCTACACACATTATTATTCATTAAACATTACAAATCAGTGCAGTAGGATTATAAAGAAAACAGGCTATAGGTAGACAATAGGCGATGAAAATATTCAATGCAATTCAATTATTTATTGCAACCATGGTGTTTGTACAGGTCTTATAATATTATAATTGTGTCACATGGACCCTGATAGGGTATAGCAAGATACATTTGAATACTTTAATTTATATTATCATTAAATTACACATGCATTTCTGTTAATTAATTAAAAAAATATATATAGGTACAATGTCATTCAATAAATTAAAGCTCATCAAACATTATAAAAAAGAAAACACAAAATTAATGCCACAATTTGATACATAATCATAATACATAGAATTTAAACAGTATAAAATTAAAAACAGTGAAAGTCGAATCATAAACAATAGGCATTAAAAAAACTCAAACATATAATATATCATTCCATAATGTCAAATTTTTTTTATCATAATCAAAAAACTCGTTTAAGTTGTAAAAACTATTTGCTAACAAGAACTCTTTTAATTTATTATAAAATACTGATAATCTCTGCCAGACAACTAATAATTGACCGAGCGAGTTTCAGTTCGGGCAAAAATTCTCTCGTACTTACTGTCGTAAAATTTTGTGAGCAGGTTAGATAATTAATAAAGATGTTTTTGTTGATTCAATTTTTAATTTTTTTTTAAGAATAAAAAAACGAAAAAAAAAAATTAAGCTCGCAGAGCCACTGGTAAAAATACGTTTTGTCGAAATACTCTATATACGAGACGTAAGGTCCCTGAAGTGTGTTTTGAAGTGAACTATTCATTTCGGCATGAAAATAGAGTGACTTCTAGTACTCTACTTTTATACACACTCTCACAACTCACAAGTACCTTTGTATGTTACCTTTTTACAACAAGGCAGAGCAAGACGTCCATATAATCCATACTCTCGGGCCATGCAGGTACATTATTACATTTAGTTAAATTAATTCAACTCTACATAGATTTAGTAGCGGGTATCATCGAGTACTTAATAACATTCGCTCGTGTTACCATAAACTCGGTTACTACTTACCACGACAGGATCGAAGGTCGAGGTATTGGACTCATCATCATTATCTGGCTGAGGGTGTCGTAAATTTTAATGTGGGTAGATGCGTGCCTGATGCTTACGATAAATTTAAATCACTCTGAATATTGATAGAGACGTTGGATGCGTAGAAAATTGCTTTCAGTTCCTTAATCTATTACCTATCATACCTTTATGAAAAATAATGTAGATGTATGCAATGCTACAGTACATGTAAAGGTACCTGGTACCCATGATAACTACCGAAAAAAATACTAAAACGCGAAAAATTTAATATGAAGCATTGACGATCGAAGTATGAAGCTAAGAAAAATTCGTATACCTAACTAACTCTGTATAGTCTGTATTTCACTTACCTGCATAGTATTGGACATACATATTATTAAACTGGGTACGGGATATCGATTAGTAAGAATTGTAATATGTCATTAAACGCGAATTATTTAAAACTGTTACCTAAGTGTTACCAAACTGTTACCTGGATAGTAACCAAGTTATGACTGGTTTTACACAAAAATAGCGGAACCAATTTTGATATGGAGCACAACAACTTAAACCCTTAAAAGCGTTGGTTGTCTCGTCCAAGAAGATTGACAATTATGTATTATGTTAGTGCGACAAAGTACTTTTTAGTGAGGACAGTTAGTTAGTTTCTTACACATTCTATTTCATGCTCCACTTTTCCACCAGAGAATGATAATCTTCAGGTGTATAACTTCAATTTATACTTCGATTAAATCAACGCCAAATTCCTATCACCGAATTCTTAAATTAGGAAATGTTAGAAGCAACACAGCTGTAATCTCAACCACCTACAAACAGCGTTAAAAAAGAGAGGAAACTTTGAGTCAGCGACTCGAGTTGATTTAGCGAAACGTTGACATTTATTTAACTGTTTGCATTGGGTCCGCCGAGGTTTGTTTGACCATCTGTAAAGGTGTCTACGAGACAGAGGGAGTATTTATTTTTTCTTGACATCTGCGGCACCTGCCACGAAGGAGGAGCCTTTAGGCATTGGGACGATTTGAAGGTTTTAGAAGTTGAACGATAGTCTGTTTTAGTGTACGTGAGAACATAAACCATAAACCGACGTTCTCGTCATAATTACCACACTGGTGACACTGGGCCAGACTTCATTCACTATTTAGTTAACATCTGTTACGGACATGAAATTTTGTACCTGAATACGGATATAGGAATAATATTATTAAGTATACTGGTTTCATAATTACCAATTAATTACCAATTTACATAATAAAAGCAATTTGCAATGGCATTAAATCTAAGCTAAAACTAAATAAACTAAAACTTAAAACTAAATTAAATCTAAATAAGGCCCCCGTGGCATGGTGCCCATGGTTTCAGATAGTTTCGGTTACGAATATTAGATTTTTAAGGAATCGTAAAAGTATTAAACTAGCTTTCGATCCCCTCCGTCCATCCATTTACGAGCTACGATGCCACAGACAGATACACAGATACACAGACACACAGATACACAGACACACAGATACACAGACACACAGATACACAGATCAAACTTATAACACCCCTCTTTTTCGTCGGGGGTTAAAAATACAAAATAAGTACCTAAACGATTTGACTTATTGAAGACGAAAACCTGCAATATTTAGCACGTCTCATTTAGACTCCACCCTACCCGCCATTATCCGAAACTGAAATATCGGATTCTTATTTCGGATATCCGATAGTTTCGTTTAAGGTTACGGAGATCCATAATATCACTTGGCCGTGTTTTATATCACCTTTTGTTGGAAAGAGACTTCCGCTTGTAATTTGTAACTTGTAGCTTTATAAAACACGGCCCTGGTAGTGACTACAGTGACTGCGTTCGGACTTGCGTCCGAACAATGCGTCTGTCAAGATGGCGGATTATAGTTTTGGACAAAAAAAATTGACTGCTGTTTAATTTCCTCGCAATCGAAGAGCAAAGGAGAGTGATTAAACTCATTTTACCCTCAACTATTCAAAGTCTCTGATAAGTTGCGTGTTATATGCACTAACAATGTATATTAACTATAAATAAGACACGTCAGCACCCTAGAGCTTAGTTAAATATTAGAGTAAATACGGTAAATAGGTTGCGTCGAGCGAAAGAATATGTCCAGGGCCAAAGCCTCTTTTATCCTCTTACTGGCTGCAATAACGATTCGGCCAATATTTTTATTATAAGTGAAACACGTAGAAGATTTCCCAAGGCCTTATTATAACCGCTGCAGGAAAATTGTGGCGAGTTAATTAAAAATAATACAGATCAGTTACGTCTTATTGCACCTAAGTCGCTTATAAATAAGCTACGCTGCCACGTTTAACCCGAGTTAAAAATATACTGTTGTTACAGTCACTATTGAGAAGAATAACAAATTATAATTATTAGGAAGATGAAATTATCTTGCTTCTTCACGACCAATTTGTGTGATTCTTCTCTAACACAGTCTTGGCTCATGCACAACCTCAACAGCTAATGTCACTTTTCAATACTACAATGCATTACAGCTCTGCTAATTTGACACTTCGACGCTGAAGTACCCGTGAACCCTTTGAGAATCACACCCCTGTTGAATGCATGTTACTTGATGTTACTTACGGGTAATGCGTTCTATGGAATTCCATCTATGCAATGCATATAGCAAATAAGTTGCCATGCAATGTTTCCGGCAAAATGGTTGTCTAATAGCACTTGAAGAACTCAAATTAATATGTAATCTACAACTTTCTAAATTATAGAGTCGTGGAATTAGTGTAAAATCCATTATAGTTAACTGAGATCTTCAAGTGCTATACAACCACTTTACCGGAAATTTTGCATGGAAAAATTATTATATACCTACATGCAATTTGTAATAGGTACGCATTACACGAATAGAACCAGCGTAGACGCTTCAATAAGCGTCTCTGAGTACTCCGGTCAGGTACGAACCCCCAAATAATCGCCTCGCCATGTTTGGTTGTAGACTTAGAGGAGGCAGACGGGAGCAGTCTTTAGCTTGTCGTCACTACGTTTTTCTGCCACTTTTCTGCCACTTTTCAAGGGGACGAGATTGCGAGGTACGAACACACGTATAGCACACGTCTACGTTCTTACAAACTCATACCAAAACATAACTGTCACATGTGCTGACGACTTGCTAGAGCTATTGTTCCTGGCTCAGTGAAGTAGTTCCACATTTGAACTTTGCTCCTGTCTGCTAGACAGTAACTTTTATCTTCTTCAGTTACGCCACGTTATGCTGTCAGACTGGCACAGATCGGTAGCTCTAGCAGCAGCAGTGTCCAATTATTCACTATGCAAAATGGAATGCACAGAGTTGAGTAAAAAAATTGGCAGAGGGACCACAGAACTACTTTTATCGAGATAGAAGAAAACAGTTTAACAATCGAGTGTATTATGTCGTATAGATATATTTTACGACAAAGAGTACTTACCGATGAAAGAAAATACCTCGATAAAAAAAAAAACATTTATTTTGCTAAAACACACAGTTGGTACAATTCATCATGTCAGTGGTTAGAAATTTTACATGAATGCATGTTCCGCCACATTATAGCATGCAAAATGTTAACAAATAAAAAAAAAAACAGCCCCTACTTTCTTTGGTGGTGTTTAAATAAGCTTCGGATGAACCTGGATAAAACCAAGGTTATGTTCAATGAACATGTAAGTCCGGAACCAATTACAGTTCAAGGCAATATTCTCGAGGTTGTTAAGGAGTATGTTTACCTCGGTCAAACTATGCAATTGGGTAAAAACAACTTCGAGAAAGAGGCCAACAGAAGAATACAGCTGGGATAGGCAGCGTATGGGAAACTACGTGGAGTCTTCACGACGTCAATTCCACAGAGTCTAAAGACGAAAGTCTTCAATCACTGCGTCCTACCCATCATGACATACGGTGTCGAAAAATGGACACTCACTGTAGGGCTGGTCCACAAAATTAAAGTTGCTCAACGTGCTATGGAAAGGGCTATGCTCGGAGTTTCTCTAAAAGATCGAATTCGTAACGAAGTGATCTGACAGAGAACCAAAGTTATCGACATAGCCCACCGCATTAGCACGCTGAAGTGGCAATGGGCAGGCCATATCACCCGAAGAACCGATAACCGTTGGGGTAGACGAGTTCTTGAGTGGAGACCACGGATCGGCAAACGTAGCGTGGGACGTCCTCAGACTCGGTGGAGCGATGATCTTCGCAAGGCGGCTGGCAAGAGCTGGATGAAAGTGGCCGAGGATCGTGCTCAGTGGCGTGCCATGGGAGAGGCCTATGTCCAGCAGTGGACAATAATTATTGAACAAAAGTCCTTTTGTTTTTAAAATTTGACGTCACACGCGGAAAGCGGTTGGTAGCGGACTGAAATTCACGGTGAGTTAAGAGGTTCTCAACCCTTCTTTTTGGCACTCTTTCTTTCTGTGGGGGAAATCGCGCTTTGACATCTCCGTTCATATATGCTCTATGATCGTAGACTGCAATAACACCCCCGATGAGTCAGCTGAAAGTCGACCCCAATCACAAAGTTCGCGTCACGGCCAGCCAAGTTCCGATACAGATGTTTGGGTTAAGGGTCGAGCACGACTTTATGAAAGCTGCGTAACGTTACGGTTATCGTATCGAGATCGAGAAACCTCATACTAAATTTTAGTTCCAAATACGCTCACGGGCGGGCGCTGTTCCAAACGTCATACAAACTCGACAACGTTTACTATTCGATTTTACGTAACGTAGCTGTCGTAAAGTCGTGCTCGACTCTCAGTAACAGGTTTAGATGTTACGCACAGTTTGTGAGCATTTAGAATATCGACGGTACTCTGACTCGACCTCATATATTAATTTTGACAAAATTGGAATATCCACTCTAGACCGCGAACCTAAAGTGGTTATTCCAATGTCGTCAAAGTTTATATACGAGGTTTAGTCAGAGTATCGTCGATATTATTCTGGTTTTAGTTATACTACGACTGTCAAATTATGTCAAAGAAAGAGACGTCAATGCAAATTAAACGGTACTGCGGCTTACATTAAATATTGTTGTATATTAGGTACTTACATAAATTATGTAGGTACATACGCATGTATGTATATCTTTTTATTGCACATAAATAACAGATAACAGAACAAAGGAAAACGTACAAACGTGAAATTATCCCTTTAAGGGATCTCTACCAGTTAACCTTCGGGCGATTGACAGGACATCAATAAAAAGAGTAGACATACAAATAAAATTAAAAATAAATAAAGCTTTAAAATACACATGCATACGTAGACTCCGCATACACATATATATAGCCCGTATACATATAGCTCCCTTCTGGGGACGAAACCATTTTTAACCGACTTCAAAAAAAGGAGGAGGTTCTCAATTCGTCGGTTTTTTTTTTTTTTATGTATGTTCCCCGATTACTCGAAGACGGCTTTACCGATTTCAAAAATTCTTTTTTTGTTTGAAAGGGTATTATACTTTATAGTTGCAACTTGCTGGCCGAGGCGCTGCTGACGCGCGCCATCCGCACTACCAACCTCATTGCACGGCGAATTGATTTTTTTTCTTGTGCTCTAAGTGAACTCACAAGGGTAACACTGTTTGTTTTATGTTATACATAGAAAAGTGAATGGTTGAATTGTATTCGTAAAATTGACTAGTTAGGTTTAAATTTAAGATTTTTTAATATATTATATTCTATCGCATTAGGTTAAAGCCAATCTGTAATGGTATAATAGTTATGGAAATAAATAAATAAAAATAAATGTGTTTCATATATTTTCAAAAGCTATTCAAGTATTTGCGTCTGGTAGTCATCATCTTATGTTGATGAGCTGATGATGGAAGGTACAACTACTTGACGGTTAGGAGTTGGAGGATAATTCTGAAAATGTTAAATCATTATTCGAAAGGGTATACTTCTGAGGTGGTCCCATTGTCACCAAGTCAGGATCTGATGATGGGATCCCAGGAAAACCGAGGGCAACTCTCAAATTTTATAGGGACGGATCATGTGTTTCATATATTTTCGAAAGCTATTCAAGTATTTGCGTCTGGTAGTCATCATCTTGTGTTGATGAGGTGATGACGGAAGGTACAACTCCTTAACGGTTAGGAGTTGGAGGACAATATTTTAAATATTAACGTAACTAAAAATTGTGAAACAAAAAATCTTTTAATAAAAAGTAAAACCGCCTTCAAAAAAAAACCTCAGAAAAAAAACATAAAATAATCCCCAAAAAGCCATGACTTTTATGGCCTAGCAGAAATATGAAGTCGGTCCTTCATTCCAAGAATATTCCGCTAGTACCGCACTGACTTCATATTTCTGCTAGGCCATAAAACTCATGGCTTTTTGGGGATTATTTTATGTTTTTTTTCTGAGGTTTTTTTGACATTGTATTAAATATTATTCGTTGTTTTATAAGTCATTTTTTTTGGTTTGTTTATGATTTTTTTGACGATGTCAACAAAAAATCTTATATTTGACATGTATTTATTTTATACAATGTAATTTTAATGTTGAGGAAATAAATAAATTTAAATCTGCAAAAATTTTGAAATGATGACGATGGTGACCTACCTATTCTATGTTCGGCAATGCTTACAAAATGTAGCACACCGTATTTTAACATAAAAAATCTGCACCATTAAAATGCATTCATTTAAAGCCGAACGGCATTAATTATCGACGATAAAAACGTTCAACTTGTACATTTGGCGCGACGCCTGCAAAAGGGCGTAAATCGCCACTGTGAGGGTTGCGGGTAATTCAAGCTCGAAACAATAAATCTCTGGACTAATCGCTCTCTTATTAACCCTGATTATCGGTTCAACACGTTGTTTGTTTTGGTTAACGGCTGAATATATCAGTTCTTTACTTGTTCTAGGTATTCAAATTAGACGGTTTTTTTATCAGTGCCCAAATTTTTTTTTGTTTCGTTCCGGACTCTTATGGAGTAACTCCTAAGCATTATCTAAAACTCTTTCAAACATAAACTCGATGGCATTAGGAGTCCTATTGTAATCGAGTTCAGTTTGAAATAGTTTTAGATGATGCTTACGTACTCAACTCAAGCTACTGTCGAGCTAATAAAGGATAAAATTAAATGGCAATTTTTGTACATACAAAGTGATTCGTTGTAAATTTGATCATCAATTGTTCTATCAGTTCGACCAAGATGCTTATAAATAAATATATGACAATGTCTACGAACACCTATGGTTTATTTTCGTTTGTATCCTATTCTTGTAATGTTAGATTTAACTCCTTTTTAACTAGTTACAAACGAAACAATGGAAACATTGAATAGGTACATTCATCCTCATACAATATAGTTTAACCTAATAATTCCATTCTCACGAAAACTACCCGGAACGTTCGTATGTTAATATGGTAAAATGTGGCCTTTAAATTTGCAATTCCGGTGGGTATTTACATATCATATGAGATGTCCGAGCATTGTACAAGATACCTACTAGGACTTAACATTAATTTCTGCTTATTTTTTATTACAGAATAGTGCGTATCTTAATAAGGCGTTTTTTTTCTTTTGTACTTAGTTACCTATTTGAAAATAACATTAATGGATAGGTTATTTGTATTGCCTATTGGGATAATTGACATACTTAAACAACACTATAACCTGAGAATCAGATAGTTTTTATCAGCTGCCAATTAAAACCGTGACGACTATAGTTTAAAATAAAAACAAAAAGATGGGCATTGGGGAATTGATGCTATCATAACCATCACACATCTCCCCAACAACTTTCAGGGTTCAAAACAAAGCCTACCTAATCTCTGCAGTGCACAATGACACTTTTCATCCCAAACTGACACAAAAGTGACATCGCTTTATCTATCAAAGCGGGCAAAAATGGCAGCCACCCGTGACGCCGCTAATCCAGATTTGACGTGCAGCTTATATCGCGTTCAACAGTTTGCTGTCTGGTTTTTTGGAATCCTAAAAATGCTTTAAAATCACGCGGTTTTCACAATCGATACGACAGCGTCTCTGTGTCTTTCAAACCATGAGTGTTATTCTGTAAGTACTTAAGTAATTCATTGCTGTTGAGGTGTCAAATTGGTTGATATTTAATAGGTACCTACCGAAAAGGGAAACCAGCTCTCGAGACTGCGTGAGAAGCTGCATTATCAGAGAAAAACCCTACATTAGTTAGGTATATTAAGTACCTATATGCTCTAAGGTTATTAAGGTCTGTTTCATCGTCGAAGTGTCAAATTTGACCTTACAGAGACATCACGCCCCAATATATCCCAGCAGATTGATTCATGGACAGTCGTCATCGGATTGAAATGTCAGTTTTTGTATGACTGTAACAGCTTGTTGTGCTTCTGATACCAATTGTTCAGCCCATACATAATGAACACTTACACTTCATCCAGATTTTTATATTAATGTAAGAGCTAGACCATCAACTTATAACGGGTAAACCTTCCGTACGACTTTCAGATACAGATACTCCACTGCTAGTTAGGTCTAGGTCGTTAAAAATTATTCTGCTTTGCCTGTGACTTGTTACTTGTAAATATACTTGTTTCAGCCTTTGATGGTACTTACGGGTATAAAGCATTTTTGGCAGAAAATCTGGGTGTAAGTCGCAAACTCTATAAGACTTTTAAATCTGCTTTTAATTGGTTTGTTAATCCTTTTAGTTGACTAATGAATCATTTTAGCCTTTGACAGTGGTAAATACCTAGAATCCTAATCAGAAATTATCGATTGACAGAGTTAATTACGAAATGTCTTTAATTTCGTGACTATTACTCATTGTAATAAAACTAATTACACTTTGTGAGGTCTGACGTTCTGAGCCCTTTTGAATTGTCATTATCACGAGTACACAGTACTTGTACTAATTTAACTGTATAATGATGCCCTAAGCCCGAATTTATGGTGATTCTCTTCTACAATTCATGCAAACAAGCGTTTTGAAAACAACTGACTTATACACCCTTTGCAACGTCCTACGCGATCACAAAATTACCCCCAGCTTAACCCTTGTTATTCGAGAAGACACTCGTTTTTGTTAAAAACTTCCAGCGGAGTATAAAATACTTATAATAATAATGTAGAATGGAACAGAAAGGAGGAATTATACAAGAGGTTTTCCTCGTATACCTCTTGGAAAGCAACGCCTCCGCAACGCCTCCCTCCGCAATGGCTCGAGTAGGTCTAGCCAACTCACAGTGCAAGAAAAACAACTGCCCATCCTTTTCTGTCACTCACAACTTATTATTTCAACAAGATCACAACTGATACCTTGAACTTCACTTGCTATAGTCCCAAGCGTAACATCCAGGTTCCCTTGCAAGTGGTCTACTGTGTTATCTATTCGAATGTAGGTACGTCCACGGATGGTCCCCACGTAATTCGGTATCGGAATAAGTCGCCGGCCCCTCGGGTCCATTCGTCACTGGCCGTCATTCGATTTTGTTACCGTGGCGCCCAATAATGGAGTGTTTTGGGAGATTTGATGAAGGTTAGGTTATATCAAACGGTTGAGCAGGAGTGACGTAAAATATGATAAGGTCCGGCACCTGTCCGTGATTTATTAAACGTAAATTGGGCGTATAAATGCATGTGGGGATGAATAAATAAGTAGGTACTATACTTGGGAACATCTGGGAAAATCTACAACAACGTTTATCTGGAAATAAGGTCATATTATAAGCGAAGCAAACTTGAGGAACAAGAGCATTTTTAAAACAACTACCTACTTAGGTAGTTTCCTAAAATTTTTGAGATTGTAAACATTAATGACTCACAGTTTTGGCACAGTTTATCTAAAGCAACGAAGTTTGTTAGGAGGGAGAACTCAGTTAGACAGTTGCGAGGTTTATTATTATTTCAGTATATATTCCCACCTACCGAGAACCGACTTAATACAAATAAACACGGGTTTCTTTAATTCAAACAGCATAAATTCCTACTTAGAACCAGTCAAAGAAACGCCAAGAAATCACTAAAACAACTGCTGGAAGCATTCCTCAACAGCTAACTTCCACGAAACTTATTATGGATTTATCTCATCAACTATAAATGGATCGCGCATGTGGGACTCGGAAAAACAGTGCAACAATTTTACTGTTTCTCAAACATAGTTACAAGAAAGTTAGGCCGATGGAAAAAGTTGATTCCCCGAGGCGTCCGGTCAATGCTTTGGCAGGTGGAGTCGCCCGCGAGTTTCGAGTTCGCACAGGTGGATCATGATGTACACATTACGGGTTCGTGTTGTAAAAGTAGGAGACAGCAGTTTTTGGAGCAATCCTATAAAAGTAATCCTTTCCGCGAAGGGATGTTAAAGTTTCCGCCGGCTTTATTCGTCGCGGTCATAAAGCATATTGAAGCTGGCATTTTGCGGAAGATGCTGCGAATGACTGGCACCAAAGTAGCTACCTACCTATATCCGATAAAGTCCCGATACTAAGCAAACACGAGTACTTATAGCCGCGAGTAAAAGCTACTTTTGAATATTTAAAAATATCCCACGCGTAAAAAGCAGTGCCCGAAGTTCGTGAAGTTTGAGTTCGCTTCAGCAAAAGTTTTTAGCTACGTGCACGGGATTTTTATATTCATTCCTCGAATTGATTATGATTAAGCTTGTGTTAAAAGCTTTTTGCGGAGTTAATCGAAATCACTTGAGCAGTTTGTAAATATAGAACTTCGCTAATTTGCTTGGCGTGTTCGCAAATAGTTTCAGATAAACTATTAGAACTAAGATTACAAAATTAATATAATGTCGTGTTGGAAACGTCCATTGTAATTTTATTAAAAGCCGCAAAAGAGCTATAAAACAAACCCGACTTTTTTGCCTTCTGATTTATGCATAATGAGTGGTGGTCACTGACTTTGCTAGACTTTATTAAAAATGAGCTCTACATTCTTCACTAGGTATTAAATCTTGCTGAATAGAACACGTCTCTGAATTAAAGGTAGAAACGGGAAGATTGCTTGTGATGGTGCAAGGCAGTTTGCTTCTGAACGAATAAACGCATAATTCAGAGCGGATTGGTTTGACAGGAACTTGCTGTTGACAGAGGAGTGGCGGAGGGAGGGGGAGGCCTTTGCTCAGCAGTGGGACACTTTATTCATCATCATCATCATCAGCCTATTTACGTCCCACTGCTGGGCACAGGCCTCCTCTCAGAATGAGAGGGCTTGGGCTACATAGTTCCCACGCGGGCCCAGTGCGGATTGGGAACTTCACACACACCATTGAATTGCTTCGCAGGAGTGTGCATGTTTCCTCACGATGTTTTTTCTTCACCGAAAAGCTCGTGATAAATTACAAATGTAATTTCGCACATAAATTCTGAAAAACTCAGAGGTGCGAGCCGGGGTTTGAACCCACGACCCTCTGCTTGAGAGGCGATAGGTCAAACCACTAGGCTATCACGGCTTCGGGACACTTTATTAGGATAAGAAAAAACAAGTGCGAGTCGGACTCGCGCACGAGGGTTCCGTACAAAGATCCCCCTGCTTTTCCCCAGTGTTTTAAGTTGTCCAGTATTAGCAGAGCCCTGTTGTCCCTAAGCAAAATGTACGCAGTTTTATATTGGTCTGTGACATAATGCAGACAGACATAAAAAATTAAGATTTCGAGAATTTTCTGAGTGGTTGTGCTACCTTCATACCAAGTTTCAAGTTTCTAAGACAACTGGAAGTACCCTTTAAGTTTTCACAGTACGGCAATTTGTATGGACACAACCTTTTTAATTACTGTATCTTTTGATTGCATTGAGTTAGAAGTTTGATTTTTTCACAGCTTCAAGGGTGCACGCCCCACGCGTTCCAGAGAAAATGGGTCTTGACAGACAGACCATCAACAAAGTAATCCTATAAGGGTTCCGTTTTTTCCTTTTGTAGTACGGAACCCTAAAGGCGAATAAAAAGCACATTATTTAGCACGCATTTTCATCACTGACGAGCAATTATTTGGAAGGCGTCCAAACGAACATTGGAAACGTAGTCGCCTTAAGCGCGCAAACTGGCTATTCCCTCCACCCAAACTTTTTATTCCCAAAAGTATTCAAAGTACCTATAAATAAGCGTAAACCCTTCACCAAAAGTGGAAAGATACTGACCGAACTTATAATCGGCAGCCACAAATTCGGTGTTCGGATACAATCTCGAGCGTTTAGGATATCCAAAGTTGGCGCATCACTTGAAGTTGGCAAGTTTGGGGTCTTAACTGAGGCCCTTATCTAGCACGGTATGGAACGATCGTTACCATAATACAGCTTGTTTTGCATTATGTATTATTTATCTATTTATTTGAATGTCTCATACGCAAGTGAAATGAAGCGTTTTTAATTCATTCTCCTCCTGTTGTAGCCTGTAACCCAATTTTGGAAATCGCTCTGAACTTTACATGTATTGTGTAAGAGATAAAAATCTGCCTAAAGCTACAAAATACGGCTCGTATAGGTACCAAATTTTTTTGACTTTTTGTGATAATAAATATGGTCTTATTTCAAATTGAGCACATTTTCTTTACTGGACGTACGATGCTTTTTAGAGTACTTTGTTTGTCTAGAAGAAAATGATTCCTAGGATTGCAGTGATAGTAAAAAAAAACGGATCACTGACGTAGTATGTCAGCAGTCGAGTAATACCCCGACATGTCCGCCTAGGATCGCCTTTGAAGATCTACAAGTAACATAATTATGGCGTGAATTTATTCAGCTACATTGTCCGCTTATTACCTATACCTAAATTGGTTAGTTTTTATTTAAAACATAATAATATGTACCTAATAATTTTCGCTCGTTTTCTTGAACAGCTGACATTTCATTTTATTCAGTTTGTCGGTGCTTTATTATTCCACTTCCTGTTTTAATAGGAAGTGGAATAATAATTTTAATTGTAATTACTTGGACTTTTGTTAAACTCATTTTACAATGGACTATATTTAACTATCGCTCGTAACCCTTGAGTTAAACGAAGCGGACCGAGTTCACAGCACACCCGATTTAATTAGCAAGTTTTACACCTTTTTCCAGTAAACTTATTGGTTATGTTTATGTCAAAGTATTGATTTAACGCTTTCGACGCATAATGACTTGAAGCATAAATACTTCGTTTGTCAGTATTTATGTTGTTTCTTGATTCGTTGCTGATTTTATTAGCCGACTGCAGAATGAGGGTTACTTTTTTTTTCGAGCGTAAGTTATGTATGTTTGTGTGTTTGTCTAATTCTTTGGCAAGCTTTACAGCCTTAACCGTTTGACGGATTTCAACGTATGAGATAACATTAGATTCCTCTCAGTTGTAGGAGTGACATAGGGTACCTACAATACAATACAATACAAATATTCTTTATTGAAAACCACAAAACAGTACAAGGAGACTCACCTACCTACCTACCTACCTACCTACCTACCAATATAGGTACCTGGGGTAACTATATTGTTTATCGGAATCACAGTCAGGATTTTGGTTTTTAATTTTAAGTTGGTTAGGTTATTTTCGTTTTCAATACGATCTATGATTTCACACAGGATTTACATCTAAATCTAGACCCTCACCTACTATATAAATAAACGTGTTACCCTCAAAAATGCTCCTAAGCTTTATGTTGTTTTCTATTCCCACTCTATTTTTTACCAGTCTTTCATTAGCTTCGCCTGTATATTTTATTTATTTCTTTGCGATTGCTTTTTCGACTATTTCTATAACAAGTTTTTTAGTTTAGCTTCACCAGTCCCGATGTCGTTAGTCTGTCAGTAATCAAATCTTGCTAGTTAAATTTGACCAACTCCACTTCAAATATTACACGTCATCATGGGTATCCCTACCACACCTCACCATCGAGATAGATCACCGTGTAAAGGAGGCATAAGAACTTACAATCTTGCAGCGCTTTTATTTCGAACATCCCATAAAGTTATTAAATTTAGTAAGCAAAATTTGAATATTACCCAAAAAATCCTGGTGATTCCATGGTAGGGGTTCACACCCCGTGCTCAAGTGCTCTCAAGCCAGCCGCTGGTCAATTGACTTTGAAACTAGACTCCGATCCAACTACAAGGACCTGAAGGGTTTTTACACTGACTTTAGCAAAAAATGCCAGCGATCTTTCAAAGCGAACGTAGGATTTCAGTTCAAAGTAAGAGGTATGTCGTTATCTCAAAGAAATAGTGCTTGTTTCTGATGATTGGAGTATATCAATGATACTTTGACGTTGTTTTCTTATTGCTTTGCGGGTAGTTTCCTTGGGTAGGTCCTTCTGATTTTTATTACAATTTCAGCAAGTTTTAGTTCATAGACAATGTATAATATCATCATCATCATCACCAGCCTTTTAAGTCCCACTGCTGGGCACAGGCCTCCTCTCAGAATGAGAGGGCTTGGGCTATAGTTCCCACGCGGGCCCAGTGAGGATTGGGAACTTTACATACATCATTGTATTGCTTCGCAGGTGTGTGCAGGTTTCCTCACGATGTTTTCCATCACCGAAAAGCTCATGATAAATTACAAATGTAATTCCGCACATAAATTCCGAAAAACTCAGAGGTGCGAGCCGGGATTTCAACCCACGACACTAGGTCAAACCACTAGGCTATAACGGCTAGGCAATGTATAAGATGCTAATATGTATTTCTGTAAACGTTATCCAAAAGAACAAACAGTTCAATATCAGGAAAATGGTTGATTAAGCGGTTGATCATAAAAAGCATTGGTAGTGTAGTGGTTTGACCTACGGTGAGCTACGGCCTCTCAATCAGACGGTCCCGGGTTCGAGGCCAGGCTGGCGCCTTGGAGTTTTTCAGAATTTGTGGGCATAATCACGTTTGTTATTTAAGCAGATACCCATCGTGAGTTTTTCGGTGAAGGGAGATAATAAATGAATTATGGGGGACTTGCACACTCCTGCAAAGCAATTTATGTGTGAAGTTCCCAATCCGCATTGGGATCGCGTAGGGATTACAGGTCAAACCCTCTCGTTCTGTGAGGCGGCCTGTGGAGTGGATTGTAAATAAACTATGAAGCGGTTGATCAGATGTTCAATACATAAATTTTCATAGATTTAAAGGAAATGCAGTTTTTTAGGGTTCCGTACCTCAAAAGGAAAAAAAGAAGCCCATAGGATCACTTTGTTGTCCGTCTGTCTGTCTGTCTGTCAAGACCCTTTTTCTCTGGAACGCATGGAGCTAGCAGGCTGAAATTAATATCAAATATTTAAACCTGCAGTCCCTTGAAGCTGCGAAAAAATCATACTTGTAAGTCAAAGCAATGAAAAGATACAGTCATTAAAAAGGTTGTTTCCATACAAATTGCCGTTCCCTGAAAACCTATAGGGTACTTCCAGTTGTCCTAGAAACTTGAAATTTGGTACGAAAGTAGCTCTTATAGCATAACCACTCAAAAAGTTCTCAAAATCTAAAATTTTTATGTCTGTCTGTAGATTTCGCAGACCAATATAAGTTGACCCCACACTGCGTACATTTTGCTTAAGAGCAGGGCTCTGCTTCCACTGGACTTTTTGAAACACTGGGGAAAAGCGTTAAAATCTTTAAATGGAACCCTCGTGAGCGAGTCCGACTCGCACTTGTCCGGTTTTTTAAATATCTAATCTTCAAGTAAGGCAGGTGCATCACGTGATGCACTCTAGAATGTTCTCTCCTGGTCTGTTCCGTCTCGAAAGAAAATTAGTTTTGAAAGCCATTTCCTGTTTATGATCCAAAATATAAGCTAGAGATATCGCAGTGGCATAACCTCAAACCACCTACGATATTTATTTTCATCCAATTTTCTCCAGTTGCTCGGAACCGTGTAGTAGTTTTATCTAAATTGAACCGGGAGAGATGTGGAGATAGCCTATGACGGAGAACCTTTAGCCGGGTTGATCCTTTCCGTTTTTTCTCAAATTGCCAATAGTTAGATAGTGGATGGAGTAGCCGCAGGAACTTCACGGGTCCGAATATCGTACATCAAACAACGTCCAAATGAATGCTGAGGGTTGAGCACGACTTTTCGAAACCTACGTCACGTAAAATCGAATAGTAAACGTAGTTGAGTTTGTATGACGTTTGGAACAGCGTCCGCCCGTGAGCGTATTTGGAATTAAAATTTAGTATGAGGTTTCTCGATCTCGATTCGATAACCGTAACGTTACGCAGCATTCGTACAGCCGTGCTCGACCCTCTGAGTCGACGGGAATGCACCGGTACTAAGGGACTGGATTTAATGACGGTGCCTGAAGCATTCATATTTTAATTCTACTAATATTATGAGTGCAAAAGTTTGTGAGTGAGTGAGTGTGTATGTAGTTACATTTGTTACTTCTTCACGGCGAAATAGCTGGACGGATTTGGTTCAAATTTGTAATGGAGGATAGCTTATAACTTATAACCGAGATTAAAACATTGGCCATCTTTTATTCAGGATTTTTTAATCCTGGAAAATTGTATACTTAAGTAAATCAATAACCAAATTCTACGCAGACGAGTTCCCGGTGACAGCTACTAGGAAATAATTGTGGTCGGAATCAAATCTATAATTTTTAGCATTCATAACCACTGCTTAGTAAACGTGCAAAGCCACAAGGTACAAAGTGTGCAGGTACTTTTGACGATTGTACACAATTAAGTTTTCACGAGTGGCAAGGTACCTACTAGTTTGATATAAGTTTGTGATGTAACGTCTTGGTCATGGATAAATTATTAACTATCAGAGTTCGGTCAAGTTATTGCAAAAACGGATAGGTACGAAAAAATTATAAGATGCAATGTAGTAGTGTTGTAAAACGTTATGAGTATTGTTTATTTATTAATCAGACTCCTTATTTTATCTTCTGTGACTGCTTACACATTTAACAAATCTGCATAACAATTAAAAATAACATTTGTCAATACCAAAAAACAAGAGCATCGAAAGTTGACGGTTGCTTAGGTTCCATAACTTAACTTAACAGTCAGGATTTAGTAAAATATTGATTATCAAATGGCCATCATAATTATCTTGCTCTATTTCCTTGTTGCCATTATTTCGCGATGATCTGTCCGAGCACTGTTAATTACTGATACAAAGGCATTCCATCTTGGTCCTCTGGCACAAAGCAAATAGACGGGAGGCGTCTTAAGCACAATGCGCTTGATAATATCATTTAGAAAATGATTAAAACCAAAAATTTATCACTCGCTAATCCTGTCGCTAAGCAGCAGTGCTTGCACTGTTGTGTTCCGGTGTGGAGAGTAAGACAGCCGGTGTAATTACGGGCACAAGAGACATTTCATCTTAGCTCTCTGGGTTGGCAACGCATCTGCTAACCCCCCTGGGGCTGCGGGTGTCCATGAGCAGTGGTGATCACTTACCATCAGGTGACCCACTGCTCGTTTGCCTTCCTCGTCGTATAAAAAAAAAAAAACTAAATTGCACTTACATGAGATATGAAATGACTCATTTTTTAATACCTACTTCAGATCAATTTTTCCACGAAATAATCGCACAAGTCACTATTATTGCTGCGAACTCTCTTCAACGACACAGAGATCCTGATGAACGTAAATCATGTACTTTGACAAAGGGGAATGATCGAGCTAATTGCCCCCTTCATTCCTTTCCTGCTCTCCTGCTCTAAATTCTCTAGGTTGGGCTGAATATGCTTACCATCTGGTGACTTATTGAAAGAAAGAAAGAAAGAAAGAAACATATATTTATTAGAAACTAATTCGACACATACACATACAGTTAAAAACAAATCAATAATCAACAATAACCAGACAATGCAAACACTATTAACTAACAAAGACTGCTTAGAAACTAACGATTAAAAATATGTGCCGAATAGCACTAAAAGGGTCACCCTCAGCATGATGCTGCGGCAAGCCGTAGCGCTGGTTTTCAGTGTGACTCTTCCACCTAAAAACTAAGCCTTAAAACTAAGTATGCCGCGACGACACGAACGTCAGAGGCAGACGTGAACTGTGATTATCAAAAATAATAATAATAACAAAAAACGAAAACAGAAATAAAGAAACTTTCAGCTCAATAAATACCTATCCACCAAGAATGTATGGGTCATAAGCATGGGTATTATTGAGTCTTATTCACCTTTTTAAAATCCCCAATTTCAACCCCCCAAATATTAACATTAATCTACAAGTAAGTCCAGTAATTTACAAGTAATTGAGCGATCTATAAGCGCGTTCATTGTCCCACATAGTAGTGGCAGCAATGTGTGGATTGATCGGAATTTGCTGGCCTTACCTACTCTCGACCCAGTCGGTGTCTTACACTACCCGCATCGGTTGCGATAGGGAACATGTACGAAACATTTTTTGACTCAATAAATACACAGTTACGAGGGCTGTTTGATAAGTACCCGTTTATGAAAAAAAAACCATTTTTTTTGTATATATGCATTTATTTTTCTACTTAGTCACCTTTTAACTCTATACATTTGTTCCACCTATACTCAAGCTTCAATAAACCATCCAAAAAGTATGATTTTGGAAAGTCATTAAAATAGGCCTCTGTGGCGGCAATGACTTCGTCATTTGATCCAAATCGCTTGCCGCCGAGCCATTTTTTTGGTTGGGAAACAAAAAGAAATCGCATGGGGCCAAATCTGTAGAATACGGGGGTGAGACAATAGTTCGTAGCGTAATTGTGCTAATTTAGCCGTCACAACTCTGGACGAATGAGCCGGGGCGTTGTCGTGATGAAACAGTACTTTTTTCTTTTTTAAATGGGGTCGTTTGTTCTTCGACACGGCGTCAAATTCATCCAATAAATTGGCATAGTACTGCCCTGTTATTGTTTTTCCCTTTTCTAAATAGTCAATATGTATAATACCATGCGAATCCCAAAAAACGGTCGCCATGACCTTTCCAGCCGATGGGACGGTTTTTGCTTTCTTTGGAGCAGGTTCACCCGGTAAAATCCACTGCTTCGACTGCTCTTTCATTTCCGGGGACTAGTGGTGGACCCACGTTTTGTCCACGGTCACGAAACGACGCAGAAACTCCTTCGGGTTACGTTTGAACACGGCCAAACACTGCTCCGAAGTAGTCAGTCGGTTCCGTTTTTGCTCCTCCGTGAGTAAACGCGGCACCCACCTCGCCGATACTTTCTTCATACCCAATTTTTCTTCTAATATGTGTTGTACCCTCTCGATTGAAACGTTTACAGCATCAACGATTTCTCGAAGTTTAATTCGGCGGTCGGCTAAAACGATATTTTCAATTTTCTTAACCATATCGTCTGTAGTCACCTCAACTGGCCGGCCTGGGCGATCCTCATCAAAGACGGTTGTTCTCCCCCGCTTACACTCGTTATACCAATATCTGATGGTTGTCATAGAAGGAGCACATTCATGGTAAACCGCTTGCATTCTTACTTTTATTTCATCACATGTTTTTCCTTCCAAAAATAAGAATCTAATTACAGACCGATACTGTTCTTTCTCCATTTAAACAATTTTAAGTTCACGCCTTCACTGAATCGTTGTCAAATGAGAAAAAAAACAAAAGGATGCCACTTTTTTTTAATTTTCCCGCCTCTGAAAAATGGCTTAAAAAGGTGGTATACTTATTTGCAGCCAGTGATATTAATATATTTAGAAAACGGGTACTTATCAAACAGCCCTCGTATATTAGAGCAGTTCTGACTGTTTAATCTACAAGGTACACTTCATGTTTAACCGACTTCAAAAAAAGGAGAAGGTTCTACGTTCCACTGTATGTATTTTTTTTTATGTATGTACATCGATTACTCCGTCAATTGTACACCGATTTTAAAAAATATTTTTTTATTCAAAAGGGTATACTCCTGAGGTGGTCCCATTGTCACCAAGTCATGATCTGATGATGGGATCCCAGGGAAATCGAGGGCAACCCTCAAATTTTATAGGCACGTATTATGTGTTTCATACATTTTCTAAAGCTGTTCAAGTATTTGCGTCTGGCAGTCATCATATCATGTTGATGAGCTGATGATGGAAGGTAAAACTCCTTAACGGTTGGAGGATAATTCTTAAAATGTTATATCATTATTCGAAAGGATATACTTTTGGGGTGGTCCCATTGTCACCAAGTCGTGATCTGATGATAGGATCCCAGGGAAATGAGGGCAACCCTCAAATTTTATAAAAAAAAACATAAAATAATCCCCAAAAAGCCATGAGTTTTATGGCCTAGCAGAAATATGAAGTCGGTGCTTCATTCCAAGAATATTCAGCTAGCACCGCACCGACTTCATATTTCTGCTAGGCCATAAAACTGATGGCTTTTTGGGGATTATTTTATGTTTTTTTTTCTGAGGTTTTTTCATTATTTATACCTACTTGTTCAAATGACTCATAGTGAGTTGATTGGTGTTATTTCGATTTTTTTCGTTGAATGCAGCATTTTTTAACTATAGGTAATGCACAGTTTGGCACATACCTACTACCTAGTTAGAAGCACACCCTAGAGTGGCCAGTGGCTGCAGTTTGGCACATACCTACTACCTAGTTAGAAGCACACCCTAGAGTGGCCAGTGGCTGCAGTTTGGCACATACCTACTACCTAGTTAGAAGCACACCCTAGAGTGGCCAGTGGCTGCAGTTTGGCACATACCTACTACCTAGTTAGAAGCACACCCTAGAGTGGCCAGTGGCTGCAGTTTGGCACATACCTACTACCTAGTTAGAAGCACACCCTAGAGTGGCCAGTGGCTGCAGTTTGGCACATACCTACTACCTAGTTAGAAGCACACCCTAGAGTGGCCAGTGGCTGCAGTTTGGCACATACCTACTACCTAGTTAGAAGCACACCCTAAAGAGTGGCCAGTGGCTGCAGTTTGGCACATACCTACTACCTAGTTAGAAGCACACCCTAAAGAGTGGCCAGTGGCTGCAGTTTGGCACATACCTACTACCTAGTTAGAAACACACCCTAGAGTGGCCAGTGGCTGCAGTTTGGCACATACCTACTACCTAGTTAGAAGCACACCCTAAAGAGTGGCCAGTGGCTGCAGTTTGGCACATACCTACTACCTAGTTAGAAGCACACCCTAAAGAGTGGCCAGTGGCTGCAGTTTGGCACATACCTACTACCTAGTTAGAAGCACACCCTAAAGAGTGGCCAGTGGCTGCAGTTTGGCACATACCTACTACCTAGTTAGAAGCACACCGTAAAGAGTGGCCAGTGGCTGCAGTTTCCTTGCATTTTCCTTGTACAATTTTTCTGACTTGCTTGTTTTGTGGTTGTATTTGTCGTTAAATTCTCAGAATAGCGTTCTGTATTATCTTGTTATTCGCGTTCAATGAGGAATAATAATTATGTTTACACCATTTGTCGCTATTCTATTTACTTTGTGATGACTGGGAGTTAGAACTGTAGTGAAATAAACGAATTACTCATGTATAAAAGTTTAAGCCGACATGTTCCGGACTAATTCATAGTCCCTCCTCTGGGAGCGCACGTCTCAGCGGCAGCAAGATGAACACTGTGTGCCAAGGCTCTGCTCGCGCGACTTCTAAGCGCAGCTGACCGAGTACGATAGTTTCATGTTAAAAGTTAGAATATTTATTAAATGTGTTATTGTTGCATGCATGTTCCCTATTTTGTGCGAACTATAGCACCTTCTAGATTTGTCGAAATGGTCTCTTTGCACGTGCCTTTTCACACCCATTTGTTTTAACTCAATTTAAGAGGATGAATCCGTACGTGCTAGACTTTAGAAAGGGTTTTGTTTTCTTAAATTATTTTGTCTAATGCACATTTATTTATTTATCACTAGGTATCATTATTATTATTTTGTTTCATCATCATCATCATGTCAGCCGAAAGACGTCTACTGCTGGACATAGGCCTCCCCTGTAGTTCTCCACTCAGAGGGTCGAGCAAGTCTTTTCGAAACCTGCGTCACGTAAAATCGAATAGTAAACGTTGTCGAGTTTGTATGACGTTTGGAACAGCGCCCGCCCGCGAGCGTATTTGGAACTTAAATTTAGTATGAGGTTTCGCGATCTCGATACGATAACCGTAACGTTACGCAGCATTCGTCAAGTCTGACCGCCGGTCTTGTGCATTCCGCATCCATCGCGGTCCCGCCATCTTTACCAGGTTGTCGTAATATTTTGTTTACGTAGCTCCAATATCGTAGAAATCTTACGATAGGTTATGGTCCGAATTTGCATCATCCACTTCCACCAAGTGCCCTGGCCTTATTTCAATTTGCGCCTAAATATAGACACTTCGTAACCATTTTTCCAAATATAACTCCATTTTGTCCTTTCTAGAGTACGTACCTAACAGATAAAACATACGCGCCACTTAGGTTAAGTACATTTTCGGCGACGCGTAAAAAAGATGTCAGATAGTACACATCCATCATATTTAGAGCTAATGTCTTTTTTATGTCCCATATTCGGCGTCACTGTTTTTTCTCAGAGTAATCTTTCTATATAAATATGTCAAAACTTACTCATTAAGGATATTTTGTCCGTGTGCCTTTATATACTTAGCGCATACTTTTTCTTGGCCTATTTTTGTCGACAAAACTTAGCGTGAATGATTACAACAGTATGTAATAAAATAATTTGAAGAAAAACCTTTTCTTAGATTTGTTGGCTACGTATGAAAAATTACAGGGTTAAACAAGAAATACTTACTTATAATATGTGTGTAGATAAAGTAATGTACACAACTCCACATAATCAGGCCTTAAAACACTCGTGTGATCCTATTATTAAACTCAGCTTCGCCTCGTTTCATAAAAACACACTCATGTTTTAAGGACCCTCATTATGTAGCATTTGCATAAACTACTATACCGTATTTGCATTAAAGTGTGTAACGAATGTCCATTTTGTTTGACACAACAGGACTGGGTGTAAAAGTGTGCTTATCTACTTTTGTCGACCATACGTTAAAACTAAGTTCACTACAGTTCTAACTCTTAGTCATCACAAAGTAAATACAATAGCGACAAGACAAAAGAACATCGATTTTATATTTTTTATAAACTCACTGAAACATGAATACACAGAAAAACCGGCCAAGTGCGAGTCGGACTCGCGCACGAGGGTTCCGTAGAAACATTTTAACGCTTTTCCCCACTGTTTTAAGAAGTCCAGTGTTAGCATAGCCATGTTCCTAAGCAAAATGTACGCAGTGTGGGGTCAACTTATATTGGTCTGTTAAATCTACAGACAGACATAAAAATTTAAGATTTTGAGACTTTTCGGAGTGGTTGTGCTATAAGAGCTACCTTCATACCAAATTTCAAGTTTTTAGGACAACTGGAAGTACCCTTTAGGTTTTCAAAGTACGGCAATTTGTATGGAAACGACTTTTTTAATGACTGTATCTTTTGATTGCGTTGACTTAGAAGCTTGATTTTTTCACAGCTTTAAAGGACCGCAGGTTTGAGTATTTGATATTAATTTCAGCATCCTACCTCCACGCGTTCCAGAGAAAAAGGGTCTTGACAGACAGACAGACAGACAGACAAACAGACAGACAGACAAACAGACAGAGAGACGGACAACAAAGTGATCTTATAAGGGTTCCGTTTTTTCCTTTTGAGGTACGGAACCCTAAAAACCAGAAAAATGCTAACCCCGGGAATCGAACCCGGATCCTCGACACTCCGGGTCGTGTGCTTTTTGCTTGCATAAATGTCAATAGGGGAAAAGTACAACAAAAGGTTTTTTCTGCGTATTCATATTTCAGTGAGTTTACAAAAATTATGATTGATATTCACGGGAAAACCGTAAAAATAAAAAATTGGGAGAAGAAACACAAAAAGATACTCCTACTGAGATCATGAACATCGGTTTTATTTTGAAGTGAGATACATAAGAAGTGACGCTGCTGGTTCCAAGTTCTTTGCTTAACTCGTGTTATACATAACTCATATTGCAAAGCTTCCTCTATCTTTACGATTTTGCTTCGCGAATGGAATCTTTAAAATGTCTGAGCTACGTAAACCTAGTTATTCAATTTTAGTACAAAACCCTCGATAAAGTATGAAGGAATCTAGGTACCTACCTCGCAACGTTCATCACTTAAAAAATTTTTTTTTAATACAGACTTTTTGCCGACTCTACTTTTTGTTGACTGTACTTGTGCTGTCATACTTAAATATCCATACCATTTTAAGACAATGTCAATCTAGCAAGTGAGTCCAATCTAATTTGCAAGATTTGACCCACGGGCCATGGCAACTTAAATAATATAAGCTTATAAACAGTGTTTGAATTAATAAAACCTTCTCTTAAGCTTGTAAAAAGGAGTATAACATAAGAAACGAAGAGTGTTTAATAATCTACCCATAGAAATAAGGAATTCTGACATGCCTGAGTATAAATGTAGATTGCGTAATTTCTGTTTGGATAAGTGTCATTATAGCATTAATGATTATTTGGATCCAATGAATAAATAACTAAAGCAATAATGAACTTCTGAGCTTGACATAATGTAATACTTTTTATGTTATTTGATATGGTATATTTACAAAACGTAGTTTATAAGTAATATTTGCATGCTTATTTAAGTAAAATGTACGTACTTAAAAACGCTTCTCCAACTGCATTCACCACTACATTTTCGCAAATAAATATTCTTATTCTTCTTATTCTTATATTCAAAGGAAAGAAAGCGTTGATTGGCAGAAATCCCTTTAAGCAATCGCCTTTTGCCTTTGCTTTTTGCTTGTACTTAAATTTTATCGCTTACACTTTTATCTGTACAATAGTGTTTATTTATTTACTTAATGTGTTTAAATAAAATGTTATGTCATTACCACGGCAAAACATTTTGTTAATATGCATACTTACCTACTTTTAAGGAATTAATTACCTACTCCAGTAACTCCTACCACCATCCCCACATCTCCACCATCAAGTACCTAATTCATTATGTATTCTGTGCCTAATCATCACCATCAAGTGTCGTTCATCATCCGCAAGATGGCGTAGTGCCCCACTTCCGAAGTTTGATTACAAGTTCGATAGATGTCCCCACGCCGCTGATTAGACGGGAACATTATGACCTAAATTAAGGACAGGCTTTCGATAAGATTAATGTTTTGCTTAGCTGTGCTATAAGAAGGACCGATTCTTAATCGCAGCGAGCTGTCCGTTGCCTTCCATTTAGCTTTCATTTCGCACTATGCTAATGCATTGACATTGCGGGTAGTAGGACCTTGTGTGAGGTCCATCCGGATTGCTACCACCATCTTACTCGGTAAACCAGCCGCTAAGCAGAAGTGCTTGCACTGTTGTATGTGTGGATAGTAAGACAGCCAGTGCAATAACGGGCACAAGAGGCATTTCATCTTAGCTCTTTAGGTTAGCAACGCAGCTGCAAACCCCCTGGGGTTGCGGGTGTCTATGGGCAGTGGTGATCGCTTATCATCAGGCCCACTTGCTCGTTTGCCTTCCTTGTCGTATAAAAAAACATGTGTTGACTTTTCTTGAAACGTAACTTGGAAAAGCCTCAAAATACCCAAAATACAAAGGTGTTTATTATATAGATAATATTTTGTATGCGTCAACAAAGTTAGATAAACGTGCTGAATTAAATTCGGGTGGGAACTATTCATCAACATCTGTTGTCGGTTTGTCTAAAAGTGTTGCTATTGAAACTGAAATTTACGGAACATCGACTCCCGACTCGTCTTAAGCTGGTTGGAGCCTTTAAACCAATTAGGAACCTGGGCAATTCAAGCTCGTTTTAAATTACGAATATCTCGTTCAATATTTGAAGTACCCCAAAGATGAAAATGTTATTGTAAACAAAGTCCTCGACTGAAATATGGGTATTTTATCTTTTCTCGAGCGGAGCGAGGAGGAATAATATTTTAACCGCAATTGAACAACTAACCTAACCAGCTTAAAATTAAAAACAGAAAGCCCGACTGCAATTCTGGGAAACAATGTACTTATCCATGTCATTCACATAACTGAGACCAACTCAATGACACCTCATACGTTGAAATCAGTCAAACGGTTTAAGCTGTAGAGCGTGCCAAAGAATTAGACATACATACGCTCAAAAATTAAAATTTTTAAATAAATAAATATCACGGGACAATTTGACACCAATTGACCTAGTCCCAAACTAGGCAAAGCCTGTACTATAGGTACCAGACAACGGATAAACATACTTATATAGATAAATACATACTTATATACATATTAAATACCCAAGACCCGAGAGCAAACATTCATATTCATCATACAAACATCTGCCCCGAACGGGATTTGAACCCGGGACCTCAAGCTTCATAGTCAGGGTCTCTAACCACTAGGCTATTCGGCCGTCAAATAGGCAATTGAATGCTCTTTTACACGTAATATTTTTTTTTTTTTAGTCTACCAACGCTTTCGGAAAGACCATGATTGCCAAGAAGAATGCGCCGAAAGAAACTTGGCACAGAGCCATTTTTTTTAAAAACAAGTTACATTAGCTCTAACAATACGCTCGAAAAACATAACCCGTAGTGGAAGTGGTGGCATGTTGAGCGGTTGTTGTTGTGCTTCGTTAATGGCCCCGTGGAGAGTGCCGAAACGCGTCAGCGTTTAGTTTAGTGGTGGTGGTGATAGTTGATCTGTGTGGCATGTGTTGATTCATGTAGCAGTGGAGGCGGAGGTGTTTCATGGAAACATACATTTGCCGCACAAATATAACTATTTGTCATTAGTGATCGCGGGTGAGCAAAGTAATTGTTTTTAGTTCATAAACATAACCCTCCTTGTGTAGTCGAGTAACAAGAAAAACACGTAATGATTGATTCTTTAATTAAATCAATACTTAAGTTTCTCACGCAGAGCAATTTTAAACGCGTTTTGAGCGCATTTCGAGAAGCCCTCTTTCTATTGACACACGCGTCACTGGATAGCGTTGTCCCGCTTAACTGAATAAACTCATCCCCCAAAAGCATAGCCTTAAAGATCTCCTAAAACTCTAGCATTAAGCCTGTACACAGTATAAATCAGTGAAGCAACACACTAAATCAAGTAGGTTTAATATCTCGAAGGCGACACGCGTGAAAAGCAATGGGGCGCGGTATTTGGCTTGTTATTAGTCAGACTTATCGAGCAACCCGGGGCTTAGTCACTACTTATTGACTATAACTCAGTTCCAAATAACTTCACGGCTGGGTTAATTGACTCCACCGGACATTGGAGCACCGGAGTATTATTCAACAGATTTGTCAATCATACAGTCAGAAAGTTGATTTTTTAGGGTTCCGTACCTCAAAAGGAAAAAAAGGAACCCTTATAGGATCACTTTGTTGTCCGTTTGTCTGTCCCTCTGTGTGTCTGTCAAGACCCTTTTTCTCTGTAACGCGTGGAGGTAGTATGCTGAAATTATTATCAAATACTCAAGCCTGCGGTCCCTTGAAGCTTTGAAAAAATCAGTTTTCCAAGTGAACGCATTCAAAAGATACGGTCATTAAAAAGGTGGTTCCCATACAAATCGCCGTACTGAGAAAACCTAAAGGGTACTTCCAGATGTCCTAGAAACTTGAAATTTGGTATGAAGGTAGCTCTTATAGCACAACCACTCCAAAAAATCTCAAAATCTTAAATTTTTATGTCTGTCTGTAGATTTCAGAGACCAATATAAGTTGACCCCACACTGCGTACATTTTGCTTAGGACCAGGGCTCTGCTAACACTGGACTTTTTAAAACACCGGGGAAAAGCGTTAAATTTTTTCTACGGAACCCTCGTGCGCGAGTCCGACTCGCACTTGGAAGGTTGTTGTGTACGAAAAGGAAAGGAAACGAGCTGCCCGGGGAGTTTGCAGATGCGTCGCCAACCTAGAGCTAAGATGAAATGCCTCTTATGCCCGTAATTACTCCGGCTGTCTTACTCTCCACACCGGAATACAACAGTGTAAGCACTGCAGCTTAGCGGCACGATTAGCAAGTAAGATGGTGGTAGCGATCTGAATGGACCACGCACAAGGTCCTACCACCCGCCGAATGATAAAAAATCAGATTGTTGTACAATAAAATGTTGTAAGTCATAATCATCCTTGCCGATTTCGGCTAGGGCGTCTGATCTGGCTCCTCGTAATTCTAAGAAAATGTCACAATCAATAACGTGCCATCTAAGAAACTGACTTATTATTAATATCTGTATTCATTGTGTTAGCTTTAGCGTAGGTGTCTAAAACTTTTTACAAAACGCAACAAGATATCCCTAACCAGCGCCTATTAAGATTTTCTCGGCAATATCTTCCAATCGCCAACATTGATATGCCCAACTACAAAATTATCAATCAAACCTAACTTCTCCAAGCCATATGAGAAAGTGCATAATATATGCCTGACAAAAGACACTCGATCAATTACAAGATAGAACGACATCATCCCAAACTCGGGACTCGGGCAACTTGTTAACCGGGACTTAGCAATTGATGACACAAGATTTGTATCTATACGTAGTTGGGAAACTTATCGCAACATCTTGCCCTGATTAAGGGGGTTTCATACGTGACGAGGGCTGCTCAATTTATTTGGAGTTCAGTGTTGGGGGCATAAAAAGCTAGAGCGATATGATTGAATGGAAGCTATTTATGATATAAGATAAAAGAGGTTTGTTTGTGCTAAAGAAATTTAAAATACAGTTGTAAAAAATTACGGCTTTCTTTCTGATAATTTATCTCTGTGTCGTTGTCCGTTTCATTGGTATTTTCAGGATGTCTCATAAATCTCAACGCTTAAAAAAATACAGACAGACAAAAATACGATATTCGTAAAGTGGAATGAAATTTTCATCAATCTCTAGGCCTTGTGCTTCAAAGATTTCGATGCGGTCAACTTATGAGGCAATTGAAAGGCGAACTTACCAAACTTAGCCACCGACCTTCCTGGTCAGCCACGTGTAGGAACTCTTGATGAGATGTTTTCATCGTGTCACTTGTGGCTGCTTAAAGACTTGGAACACTTTTAAGCGAATTGCGAAACGAATGCGGTTAATGCGATACTTTCTTTAAAAAACTATTGACTAGTTGGTAACTCTCGCTCGCTCCCGCATTCGCTCTTACCACGTGACATGAGGGATTTTTGCCAGCCAAAACTTGGCTCGTTCTCCTCTTTGCCACATTGCTGCACAACCAGATTCCGCTGTCTGGCTATGAGCATCAACGCTAAGAGTGGCAGGGTAACAGTTCCCATTTATAAACAGTCAGAAAAACTATCCTTTTTAACTTGCAACAGGAGCCAGGTAAAGCACTATGCCTCTGTAGTTCCGAGTACAAAAACGTTCTCGTTTTTTCTAACTCGAGGCGCGCTCGTCTCGGGCACGAATTCGATTGCATATCAAAGAGCACTCAGGCGGAAACTCAAATTGCAGGCTTTAAACAAAGCCTCGCCCACCAAGCTGAAGCCTTTTTCATGGGAAAATGCAGTTTTGATTTTTTCGCAATTAATGCTTAGGACTGCCTACCGAGCTTCGAAGAAAATGTGACCTACACTTGTGCCTTTATAAAACCATTCAAATTGTCATTGGAATAATAGGTTCCCTAATGCTTTTAATTTAAGCAAGTTCAAAAAAGGCGGTGGGCGTCGTTATATTTCGCTTTTTTAACGTTTAATAGGTAAGGAGTCGTCGCTGCCACTTTGAAGGATTTTACGTCAAAAATGTTATAATTACGAAGAAAGTGTTATTTTTTGTTATTTCTAAAGTAGCTCTTAACACTTTATTACCTTGTCGCTCTACAGATAGGCAAATCAAAATTAATCAATAAACGCCTACTGAATAAAAATGCAGGTACCTACCTGCCTTGCAGCAAACAATTAAGATTTCCTTTCTAGAAGATTGTATTTAGTTTTGTTTCTGCATTAGCAAGTCGCTTAAAAAGTAGTTAAAGTTCTTATTATGATTATCATAAAGGCACAAACAACTTAATAACTTATAACCTTAATTCGTTATGGGTACATGATATTATATCTAAGATAATTATACCATTGAAACTATCCCTCTTTGATTACGTTCCTTACTAATGAATACCAATTATTTTGCGTAATTTCCGCAATTACTATTAATCAATGTTACCTGTTATTAAGTTACTGAGATCCTATAAATTAGCAATATTCTGTAGATTCGACTATCTCGTAATAAGTAGTTATTTTGGTAGGTACTAATTGCTGTCAAGAGTTTGTGATTTTTCTAATAGGTAGGTACGCTTCTTTTAAAACAACACTGCAACTTTTACCTTATCAACCTTATCCACGTAGAAGCTAACTTCTTTGAATTATTAATTGTTGCCTTTCGCGTTTAGTGACATCAATTAGCTTTTCATGGTCAAATTAGTTCTCTCAGTCTAAATTGTTTAACTGTTCAGGAAAGGAGCAAGCTATCAAAAAACTGGCCTTATCAATTCATGAATTTTCATATTGTCATAATTATATAACTACTTCATTTGATATGGATACGATAATTGAATGCCATTTAGAACTGTTCATTGATCCATTCTTAACAGTATTCAAATTAATACAACTCCTGCGTATCCGCACAGTCACCCACTGCTTCACCTTTGTCATTAAAACCCAGCACATTATAAATCATCACATGCATAAATCTCATCTAAACTATCTTAAACTGACTAAGGGCGTCACGATGTTAATTATTTTACTGAAGCACTCAAACATTTCTTGCCGAAAAAGACACCAACTTAACCCCTCATATTTGCAGCGCACGATAAACCCGGTGCTACACTAAACTACTGACTTAGTCGTAGTATTAGTCTAAACACCAGAGGGTCGAGCACGACTTTACGAATGCTGCGTAACGTAAAGTCGAATAGTAAACGTTGTCGAGTTTGTATGACGTTTGGAACAGCGCCCACCCGTGAGCGTATTTGGAACTAAAATTTAGTATGAGGTTTCTCGATCTCGATACGATAACCGTAACGTTACGCAGCTTTCGTAAAGTCGTGCTCGACCCTCGACCTCGCACAGAATATATGAAGACATAGTTGCGGTGAACAGTCTGAACTGAAATAACACTGAGCATCTGTGAATAATAAGTCTGCCATTATTTATGTAGGTACCATTTAGTTGTGAACTTCGTGTAAATAGAACTGATTGAATTAATAAACGCGTGTCTTTTGTGTTATTCGGAGTTGAAAACTGATCACCTTTGGGAAGAACCCCTTTTTAACCAACTTCAAAAAAGGAGGAGGTTCTCAATTCGTGGGAATGTTTTTACTATATAGGGTTAAGTAAATGGTGTTGGTTAGGCTCCAATAGAAACACAAATGTTTTGTTTGTAATTTCTTAATGACGGAAATTGCTATCCTAACTATATAATATTATAAATGCGAAAGTAACTCTGTCTCTCTGTCTCTCTATCTGTCTGTTTGTTACCTCTTCACGCAAAAACCGCCCTTCCGATCATGATGAAATTCGACAAGAAGATAGCTTGAACATCCGGGAGTAACATAGGCTACTTTTTATTCCAGAAAACTGCAAAATTCCCGCGGGATAACGATAATTCGAGAAAATGGACGAGGAACCTTTTCACAACAAAATTCATAATGATTTCTTTGGCAGATGTATGGTATGACAGTATGACATTCGCAGTGATACGGTTCCACAGTTATACAATCGACATACGATTCAGTTCGCGCATTCCGTGGAATCTTTTCTCAACACATTTCATATTGATTTCTTTGTGGGATGTACTTACCTATATACTTACTTTAGTCTTTGGATGTACTGTACGTCAATGTGACATTTGTAGTGAAACGGTCCTGCAGCGAAAATGATCCAGTGAATCACTTTTACATGGATTTTCAGCTATTTTTAGTGATAGAAGAAAGAAAGAATAAAGTAAAACAGCGTAATACATAAATTATATCATTTAAACATTAAAAATTCACTGTTATACAAATATAAAACATTAGTTCTTCTTCCAATACTGACTGAGTTTAACTGTATGAGTATGTGTCGAATTAGTTTCTAATAAATATATGTTTCTTTCTTTCTTTCTTTCAATACACAATACAAGCATTACTGATGCCACGATTTAGTCTTGACTTGATGCTGTCATACGGTATCATGTAGCCGAAATTGTAAATCCGATCCGGTGTGCAATTACCGGCATCGCAAAAGCCATTCAAAATCACAGTAGTCGCCAAGGTCCTTAAAGAAATAACTACAGAGAGAGACCAAGAAATACAATCATTCGAATAACAACAAACGTGATAATTATGAAGTAAATGCTTATGCCACTATGACATTTATTTTAACCATAGATCTACTGTTTTTATCTTACTCCAAAACAGTGCATATGTGTATAAACTCTTTGGTGTTTACTAATAGTACCTCATTATGTGTGTAGTAGGAACAAAGACAGCGGTGGATTATATATTACAGAAAAAAGTGCTTTTATTGAAGTAAAGGATTATTAGAACATAAATAAATTTTATTTTAGTTACTATTTCATTCCTGTACTGCCGGAGCCCTCTTTTAGGCAGCCCCCCCCCCCCGCAATAAGAAGTGCACAAATACAATTATTTATTGCCTCCAGAATATTCATTAGTAGCGGACCACTCTACTGCAGCAAGTAAAGAGCAGCAACAGCCCCCCGCCATAAAAATAACATAAACCCTACTCTTTCCTTCAAGCCATTGATAAGTAGCTAACCACTTTGCTATGGGAATGAAATAGGGGGGCTCGGGGGGCGCAGCCCCCCGCCATAAAAGGAAAACAAACACTACTCTTTCCTCCAAGCTATTTATTAGTAGCAAACCACTACGCCGCAGAAAGCAAAGAGGTTTATTTAAAAAGAAAACAAACACTACTTTTTGCTCCAAGCCATTTGTAAGTAGCGAATCAACACGCGGCAGGAAGGAAAGAGGGGGGCTCGGGGGGCGTAGCCCCCCGCCATAAAAAGAACACAAACACTACTCTTTCCTCCAAGTCATTAATAAGTAGCGAAACACTACGCCGCAGAAGGCAACGAGAGGGGGTTGGGGGGGCTGCGCTCCTTGCCATAAAAAACAAAACACAACTCTTTCTTCCAAGCCATAGATAAGTAGCAAACCACTACGCCGCAGGAAGCACTATTTTGCAGCAAGTAAAGGGGGGGGGGACACTCCCGCAACAAAAGGTACAGAAATATACAACGCTTCCTCCAAGACATGGATTTGTAGCTAACCACCCCCTCCCCCCCCCCGTAAGAAGAAGCGTACAAATAAATACTTTCTAAAACTATTTCCTTCTGGATATTGATAAGTAATGCAAATGAAATGAAATTATTTAATCCAGACTCCAAAATAAATTTCATACGTTAAGTAAGTAAGAAAAAGTAAATCACTACGCTGCAGTTAGCAGATTTCTCAGTGGGCATAGCCCCCTGTAATGAAAAGAATCCAAAAACAATATCTAGGCTTTCAGGCCATAATTCCTGAGAATAGCTTCCCAAATTAAATAGACCTAAACGCATGGGATAATGGACACTTTAATTGTTATACAGAATTTTATATACTTAGTTTCCACGGTATAAACGAGTTCTGCGCAGACGAAGTCGCGGGTAACAGCTAGTAATATAATATAACTATTCTATTATTTTATGAATGAATCATAAAAAAAGTAAACTAAACCAAATTGTGAAATCATATAAAATACAGCAGAAATAGGAGAGGTTATGAATTTACAAAGTTTGCCCGACGTAACTTTTTGCTATTATTTAATTATCATTCCTATTATTTCTATGAGAATGATTTCATCAACTACTCAATACTAGTTATGTGTAGGTACGAAGTCACAACTGGTGAAGATGAATTAAAGCATTTTTTCCTCAAATTAATTCTAATAAAGAAAGTATTAAAATGCATTGACGCATAATATTTTTCGTTCAGCGATTCCTGCGCGCCTTGAAATTTTATTATACAGGCTTATGTCAGAGGAAAATTTATTTGAGTACACTATAAACCTATGTACCTACATGTGGTCTGGGTTATTGTCAAGTTTATTCCTCGCACGAGGAAATAACGCTTCTAAATTATTGTCATACATACGCGTTTATACCCCCTTCAAGAGTTATGACTCTCTGAATTCATTTAGAAATAAACTTTCTTAATACACCATATAATCCCCATAGGCTGGAAGCATAGAGTGTTTGCGCCAAACCCCTTAAAACCCTTTTTAAACGAAATAAAACAAGTTTTTATTAAATACTTATAATAAAAAGCAATTTATTTTACAGCTTTGTGCAACATTCAACAATTTCGTCTCGTTAACAATTAATGTCGCAACAACACGACACTATTTCGCTACATATTTCACTTTCGATTTGGTTCGTCACCCACTGTCCCAATTGTTTGCATTCCATCGATTCGTTACGCTGCAACTCATCTCAGATAAACTCGTGTTACGGAGCATTGTAAATCATTCAAGCAATTCTGTCGTAACAAATCAAGCTACACAGTAGCAATTAGAAAACTGGTTTACTTACACCAATTATAGACGTAATTAGACAATTTTCATGCAAAACGTAAACTGCTGTTTTTTTGTATCCGTCATTCTAATTAACTAAACGAAAATAACCTCGTACCTTAAAATAAATACAATAATTACAATCCGAAATCCTATTTCACCTTTTCCTTCTTTTCAACTTCTTTTCCACAGAAGCCATAGACTAGAACTTAATATTGCATTAACTTCACTATTTACGGTACACTGACGGGCAGGAACATTTGAGGATCGCCTAATTTAGGTTCGAAACGAATGTTCACTTTTGTGTCCCCATCACCAACTTCAAGGAAACTGTTCCAGTCAGCCATCCAGTAAAAGCCGTTCTTTCTTGGCGGCGGTAGTTCAGAGTCACCCGGCACCTCTGGAGCGGCGCCTCCAAAAGATTCCTCCAAGTCAGAAATCGAAGCACCGGAATCTGCCGATGCTGATGAAGAATCAACTGAAGACTCTACCTTTAAATCGGAAGCTACTGTTGTTGTAACTTCTGCTGTAGTTTCAGTATCATTAGCTTGCCTTTTACTTTGTTCACTGTCCGCAACCAATTTCACTTCTTCAACTGGGCTAGGTCCTTTTCCGAGTGGTATTACTTTAACAGAATCATAATCTATGGGCTCAAAAAGTGGCAACGGATCGCTAGACGATTTGGTTTTACGGTTTTTTGGCAAATCATAAGGCAGAACTACTTTTTCCCCTTTTGTTTCTGACGTGTCTAATTCAAATGGCAATTCAGGACGCAAAGGTTCGTATAAGTAATTGTTAAGAGCCTTGTTGTCTTTATTCTCCGATGGACTCACTTCCGAACTTGGTGAAATCAAGTCATAAGCAAGTAAAATGTTTTCCGGTAGCTGTACTGATCCATCAACTACTTTTACTGGAGGTAGTGGCTTAAACCCGTCGAGAGGCAGTAAGAAATGATCTTTCCCTGAACCTCCTTTCAAGCCATGCCCGTCAAGAAACGCCTGTAATTCAGCAGGGATATCCTGCATGTACAAATTTGCCAAATTGTGATTGTTTTTCAAGGTTTGTTCAAGTTTTTCATTTTTTAGTACTTTAAGAGGCTTTGGAGTAGTTTTCTGTATAGCAACTACTTCTGTTCGGGGTGGCTTAGTGTACAATTCCTGTAAAGAGGAACCATCTCTAGGAGTATAGGGAAGTACTACCATCAAAGTGGGTTGGGCTTTCGTTGTGCTTTCAACAGTAGATTTTGTTGGTGCCGCAGCTGACACAAAAGAATCTTTTACATCTGGTACAAGATTGTCTTTATAATTTGGGATTGCAGTTATGGGGTTGATTTCGTTTTCTTCGTTACTATAAGGCGAGGTAGTTGTTACTTTTTCTGTGTTTGTTTGTTCAGTAGAAGTTGAAGTACTTTTTGCATCTTCTGCTCTAATGTCGTTAAGGAGTTCCAAAATTTCTTGCCTCGTTAGTCGTGGCAGCTGTGAGTTAGCTTTCAAAATGTTCTGAACTTGCAGTACAGTTTTTTCAACGTCCACTGATGGACGCGCTGCTGCCACTGCCAAGCAAAGCATTAACCAGAACAGCTTCATCTTCTGAAACAAAACAGAAGTATACCTATTAATTACGTTCCATTTACATTTTTTTCCTGTGAAGTTAAGGAAGCAAACGTCTTTATAAAGTTAGTTAAAAGTTTCAAGTTACTTAATAAATAAAAAATAATGAACCTAAATTAAACGTCGAAGAATAGCCCTAATGGTAATTACAAACTTGTGAGTCAAACCGTCAAATTAGCTTAAATTTATGAATCCTCAAACGCCGTGAACTTATGTCCGACTATCATGCCGAAATCTTAACTTTGTTACAAAGTTCATTAGCAAGTCCCGAACGTCAGGAACACAACATTGTAACAAGTTTATTAACAGGGGAAACTATTGATAAGTCAAAGTAAATTTCCTTGATGAGGTCGTCTAATTCAAAGTCTGGTAATAAGTGGAATTGCTGTTACATTCTTCTTGTTTCATAGACTCGGAAGATTCTTCAGAAGATTCATCAAATCGCTTAGCCAAAATTCTTTCATGCCATAAATTTTGTATTTCATAATGCATATCTATAATTTTGACATTAGGTATGAGTATTGTTAATCTCATCAGCCTTAATAATTTCCCGTAGCAGCGCACAGGCACCCTCTGATAAAAAAATCAAAACTGCGTTATTTCCAATCTTAGTTTAAAACAGTGCTTCATTCTTTTAAAATCTACAGAACGGCACAAAACTCTAAACATACAGTAAGAAAAAGTGGGCCGCCGTAAGTAGGATAAAGTTATTAACATTAACGATTATCTAAACAGCCATTAGACTTTCTGAGCCACTTAATTGTTACTAACAGGTAAATAAAATTAATTTATTTTCGTTCGTGACTAAAAACTCACGTAACGTTCGTGGTAAGGGATCATTATGATTCTAGGAGACGACGCGCAAGGTCGTTTCCACGTAATATTTTTACGATTGAGGCATAGCACGGCTCGGATTTTCGCTTACATACACCGAGTTATAAAATATTGATGGTGAAATATAACGGGTAGTGATGCTGCGCGAAATATCGTGGCTCGGACTTTACCTATTTTGTAAATAAATGTTGTGAGCACTTGAGCTGGCTCGAGATAAAGAGAACCGTGAAACAATCTAACGCAAACTAAACAATACGTAATTAAAAGTACCTAACTAATTATGACAAATTCTAATTTTTTTGGACTCGTTGGATCTACTCAATCGGTTGCACATTAAGTTAACTATTTCAGTAGCAAAGAAAACCTGTTACGTAATTATTACTGCAATGTAGCTGGACGAAATTGACTTCCTTAACTTAAAACACGTTTTTTCTTAAAACAGATACATTCACCGACTTATAAATGAAATAAATGAAACTGCAATTCAGGATTTTCTTAAATGCAAAGGTTTAGAACCAAAAAATAATCATCAAAATCAAACCGTAGCCGGCAAAGATGAGTAAATAAAAAAAAAAGCGGAAGCTTCTCCTTCCTCGATGTCGGTTACGCGCTAAGCATATAAGATCTAAAACCACCACGTTTTTTTGTGCATGTCTATTTAGGCGAGACAAAGCATTCGAGTGTGGGTGGACAGTACACTGAAGGGATAAGCAGGGTCGCGGGCAAAGGTGACACGACTAAGCGGTGACTTGTTGGCAGTCTATTTAGCTGACTGCGGGAGTGTGGACTCCACAAAGCAGACAGACGGGAGGCGTTTTGGCTTATCTATGCTCTTTAACTTTTCTGTCACTTTTCGAGGGGACGTAACTAATGTAACGTAACGTGTGTACCTACACACGTACAGCACACATCTACGTTAAGTGTCAAAATTAGTTACGTTCCTGAGTCATGCTTTAACAATACTGTCCCATAAATGCCAAAAACACGCACACAATCAACACCAACCTGAGTAAAGGTGCTAAGTAATGAAGGATGTACCTACATATAATTTATTATAATTTTATAATGTAATGAACATGGTAGTGACAATTGTTATTTTTATTTACAATAATATAATTTTTTTTTTATGAATTAAATGACTGAGTAATGACTCACGAGGAAGACTTTCAATGTTAATGTCGACTCCACGATTCACTTTCGTCTTAGCGTGCGATGAAAAGACCAAACCCTGGATATATCTAAGTATATAAGAAGCTGTGTTGAATTAATGAGAAAAGTAAACACGAAATTTCTATCTTCCACTCCTATTCCTACAACTTTATTCACCACAGCACTGTCAGCCTATTGTCATAATTTACGACAACACCGATTATTTATGCTTGTTTGTCACATAGGTACTCTGTTTACCCGAACTCCATTATTCATAAAATCCATCGAACTCCAAACAACGTTCGCTAACTGATTTTCTATGCCATTGTTTCTGATGAAGACCCAGTACGACCGAACGGGGGTAATGTCACAAAATAAATTTCTACCGCGTCCGCTTTTTGTGCCAAAATGTCCTATGTGTGTGCGGTTTGCCGGTAGTTATGCCGTTGTGTAAGTGTGAGGTAATGCTGCGATATTGCTAACCCTCCACGGCTTTATGGAGGCGATATATCGTTTGACGTTTGTGTGTGAGTGCGTGAAAAGATAATGTCAAGGAACTTTGATGGGCTTCTCACTTCGTGTTTAAAGACGACGCAAATTAGTAAACACTTTTCGAGACAGTGAAGTGAGTTACAGTTCTAAGCTTCGCGTTTTTATAGTTTTCAATAACGTCTATTTAAAATCCTAACTAATATTATAAGTGATTCTGTGTCTCTCTATCTCTCCGTCTGTCTGTTTATTATTTCTTCACGGAAAAACCGCAGCACCAACTTAGATGAAATTTAGTTAGAAGATAGTTTGAATATTGAGGAGTAACATATGCTACTTTATATTCGGGAAAATTGTATAGTTTCCGCGGGATAGCGATAACAGAAATGTACGCGGACGAAGTCGCGGGCAACAGCTAGTAAAAAATAAAAGTATTCGGATTGGTAGAATATTTTCATCATAGTCAATCTTTAAGAACTACACCACTGGCTTTTTCCCTTAGCGGGTTCATGTTGAGTTGTTATGATATCCCAAAAAAACACGAATACAATATTTACCTACGTACCTACGTATTTAACATTTCCAACAATTTCATCTGAATTGTCGTATCTGCAACCATCCATATATAAAACATTAAAGATAAGCCACGCACCTGTTCCACGCTGATAAAATGCGGCCCTCCTCATTAGCTGTCATTAGACTGACATAATGCCAAACATCAAGGGATACTAAGTCACCGAATCCCCTAATCACCTATAAGTAATTGCTTGTCCGCGCGCGATGAAGCGGTGGCGTATCTGTCTACTTTTGTATATCAATGTCTTCAACTATCCAGACATCAACAGAGAACCTTCAAAATAGAGTTCTTCAGAAGAATAATTGTACGAATATCGTTCGTACCACTCGGACTCTTTCCCAGCGTCTCGTTATATAAACATTTTGATAAAAACACACACGAATATGATTCTTTTGCCAGACAATAAATAGTAAATGGCTATAAATATGAGATACGATGTGTTACAGTCCTCGCATTCCGCGCCACTACACCCTGTGAATACAGCGGTAATTGTGATGAATGCCTCGTCCATATGAATACACCCTGTAGACGTAAAAAATCTCTAGTGCTCGTAAGGGTAAATTTGGACAAAGTTTTACTTTCTCGAGTGTAAATGGCCGTGTGCTATCATAGCTGACCTAGTTGTTGGGGAAACAAAAACTTACAGATTCAAAACAATACAAAGTTAATTTTACAATCGTCATTAATGCAACTGTTACATAATAAGAGCCCTTAAACACATGTGTGTTTTTATGAAACGAGTGAAGCCGAGTTTCATAATAGAATCTCACGGGTGTTTTAAGCGCGGTGGATGCGGAAAGCACAAGACCGGTCTGAGTGGAGAGCCTTGGGGGAGGGCGCTACAGCAGTGGACGTCTTTTGCCTGACATGACGAGTGTTTTAAGGCATAATTATGTAGAGTTGCATACATTACTTTATCTACACGCATATTGTAAGTACTAAGATGGGTTCAGAAGTCGAAAGCGTAATAAACCTGTCAGGAATTTGTTTGTTTTTTTTTATCCTAGACAAACATATCGCTTCGTAAGTACTGACTATTTTTTTTAACTGAGGCCTATTTTATTTAAAACTGTATAGGTTTTTGAAGACGAAATTTGTTTGTCGTATTGATGGTCATTTCATTATATCTGCGGTTTATTAAACGCATAGAGGACTAATATACAATAATAATAGGTATTTGTCGTTGTAGCTAAGTATTATGTGAGTGATCTGTTTATAAATTTTATTATCGTGTAGTGTTAAACACCTACTTTACGTTTGCACGGAGTCCGACTCGCATTTGTCCAGTTTTTGGTTGTATTTTTTTTGGTTGTATTTAGGTGCGTACCTAATACTGACGTTGACCTAGTTTTCTAGATTAATTCTACCTCATTACACATGTCACGTCCACCTTGAATAAACCTAGGGTACTGAGGCCCGAGCACGAATATTCGAATCTTACGTAACGTAATGTTATCGAATCGAAATCGAATAACTTAATACTAAATTTTAATTCCAAATACGCTCACAGGCGGGCGATGTTCCAAACGTCATACAAATTTCTCGATAACGTTACCTACTACTCGATTACGTCACGCAAGATTCGAACAGGTACGACAAATGTTATGGAGCCTGAGGGACTAATAGTTCATAGATGGACCTCCGCAAAGTAACGCCTGATTCAATTAATAATTTCCAATCATCGATATATAATAGATTAAAGATAGGCCAACGCACCTGTTCAGCGCTGACAAAATGTGGCCCTCACTCATTCAAACATCAAGGGATACTAAATCACCGAATCGCCTATAATTGCTTATCCGCGCGAGGTGAAGCGGTGGCGTACCTGTCTGTTTTTATCAATGTTTCCAATATTTTTTTTATATAAGAGGGGGAAAACGAGCTGTCGGGACACGTGTTGAAAAGCAATCACCGCCGCCGATGAACACTTGTAGGTATAGTACCTACTCATTAAGGATGTCATAAATTCACACATTAATATACGTCACGCTTCATTGCTAACTTGTAGCATGTCTTGCAAGCCTCACCTGTAAAGATTGTATAATAACATCTACCACCTCACCACAGCAACATCGACACTTGCTCAATTTCATCACCCATCGCTCGTCGCGCTTCCAAAGACTATAAACAAAGCATCCAAAATCCGCAACGGTCCCGGTACAGAGCGTTGAGTTCGCGTATGCTCATCGCAAAGGTTCTCACGCAAGATGGCCGAGGCTACACCTTTCACTTTCGATGCTAAGTCGAGAATTGTTTTCGTGTCTTGTTGACTTATTACGCGGTCTTTGCACTCTGCGTCTGCAATTAGCTGATAAGATTTAAAAGACAGACGTTTTCTTTATAATTGCTTTGCTTATTACGCTCTACAAGTTGATAGATTAAACTATCGTGGTCCTACTGAGCAAGTATGTTACACTCACGGGCATAAAGATCGATTGACCCAAATCAGATAAACATCAACCACAAGACCCAGTGATATTAAGTACATATAAAAAGAGGTAGATACGTCATTAGCACGCAGAAAATGAAGCGCAAAAAAGGCTACAAATTGTAGCCTCTTTGGCCACAATCTCTCTAAAATAAGGTTCAAACATGCGCGCAAATGTCAAAATGTTCAGACCATGTTTTTCGATTGTCTTGTGAGCATATAATATCATTGACAAGATCACAACACGCAACAAAAATGTTAAAACCTATAAAAGATAATGAGACAAAATCAACATTTTTAATCGACTAAAAAAAGGGGTTCTCAATTCGACTCTGTTTTTTTTTGTACGTTTGTTACGCAATTACTCCGCCAATTTTGAATTGATTTTGATGATTTTTTTTGAAACTGTATACAATTATACCTACTACAGATACAGTCTCATATAAATTGCAAAACCGGTTCAGAAGTTTTTTTTATACATAAAATTATGAAAAAATTACGGAAAAAAGTAAAACCGCCTACAAAAAAAAAATCTGAAGCCATCAGGTGTATGACCTAGCACAAATATGAAGTCGGTACGGTGCGTCGGAATATTCTTAGAATGAAGAAAAGAAAGCAAATGAAAAGTTATAAAATACCGTGTTCTTAGCTTGTTCGATATGACCTACATAATGCTTACATAGGTGGGAAAAGGTGGTCCAACACAAACCTACCATAAGCAGGAGTTAAACTTTCTTGTTGTTACTCCACTTTCTAAGGGTTGTTTTACTCGGTTTATTTTATGATTAGAAATTTAACGGTCAAATTTGCTCACATTATTAATGTTCACAATTATAGTTTCGTCATGACGGTCAGCTCATCCGTTTGACCGCGGCTTAGCTCCGAGTCTCTTGCTATTAGAACTATCTAGAGCTGTAATTTGGCATGAATGTACTATATTAATCACGCCGACGACGTGGTAGAATAAAATGTTGTTTTTTTTGTGGTATCTCGACTACTCATAAACCGACAAATTGTTCAGATCCTACAGGAGACACATAAGGACATTGTACGTAGACAAAATCACGGGTAACGCCATTTTCAACTCTTTTGGCTCCACTAATTAAGAGAATGTAAATTTTATCACAGCATTTGAATGCAACAGCAACATTTAAATGCAGCCAAAAGCATGTTTTACCAGTTACATAACCGACTATCAAAAACGAGCGATTATGCCGCGATGACCCGGCCTATTGCGCAACGCGCATGCGTCGACCGGATATTTGCTTTTGATACAATTCCGTGATATTACATCTGGCAGTTGACGTGTTATTTTTCTACGGTTTTTAATATTTCTGCAACTCAAGGTAAAAGAATACTGAACCCCAGTGAAAAACACGGACAAGGCAGTGCGAGTCGGACTCGCGCACGAGGGTTCTGTAAAAGGTTTTAACGCTTTTCCCCAGTGTTTTAAGAAGTCCAGTGTTAGCATATTAGTTAGCATATTAGTGTTATATATTGGTCTCTCACAGACAGTTGGTGGCTCAGACAGACATAAAAATTTAAGATTTTGAGAATTTTCTGAGTGGTTGTGCTATAAAAGCTACCTTCATACCAAATTTCAAGTTTCTAGGACAACTGGAAGTACCCTTTAGGTTTTCAGGGAAGGGCAATTTGTATGAAAACAACGTTTTTAATGACTGTATCTTTTGATTGCGTTGACTTAGAAGTTTGATTGTTTGACAGCTTCAAGGGACTGCAGGCTTGAATATTTGATATTAATTTCAGCCTGCTAAAACCATGCGTTCCAGAGAAAAATGGTCTTGAGAGAGAGACAGACAGACAAACGGACAACAAAGTGATCCTATAAGGGTTCCGTTTTTCCTTTTGAGGTACGGAACCCTAATAAAACGGATCGCTCGCGTATATTAAGTCGAGTTTAGCCCGACATGTCATGTGTGTGATCCGTTTTATTTCACTGTGATTGAGTCTCACAGTAGTTTCATGTTAAAACTGAACCCTTGTAGGGTTATTTCGTTGTCTACAGACGTTGTCTCACAAACTTCCTATAAGTAGGCCATCCATCCATCCATTCGGTTGATCTGGAATCATTGTGGCAAAAAACAAAATGTGACCAAAACCATCTATTAAAATTGGAATGCAAGGACCTTTTTCGTAATGGCTACGACACTCTATATTGGGCGTGTGTGACACGCTGTTGGCTGTTTTTTTTATTGCTTCACTTATGTTTTCTAAGTAATGTGCATATTTTTCTACTCACTCCAGCGAAAGCGTGACACGGGGTACATTGATATCGAGTTTACACATCACTGAACACAATTATATTATAAGCACAGTGTCACAGTCAGTCGATTGAGGTAGATGTTATAGAGATAGCTACTAGCAAAGGCAAACGGAGTACGTATCAATATTTCCGATCGTTTGCCAGTTTCTTTTAGCCTACTGCAAATGCAAAGGAGATTAAGTACCTACTAAAATATTTCAACTTGAAGTAGGTACAGGAAAGTTTCAGAATAAAAACTATTTTTCGAGCGCGAGAAACAAACGTCCAGGTCGCGGCAGTTTTGAACTTTTTTAATATTTCTGCGACTATTAAAATGGGAGCGGAATTTTAACAATGTCATAAGGAACGTTATGATATTTAGTTTTAATTGTTAAAGGCAGCTTGCCGTAAAGTTTACCATAAGCTCGAATGCCTTAATTGATTTAGTTAAAACCTAAAGCATTTTTGATCTCTGCATATTAAATTATACTTTTGCTTCAATCTTAAATTAAGGTTAAAAAGGTATTATGAATATGATGTAAGTAGATACAGTATGATGATTTATTTTAGGAAGAAAAATATTTTTATTTTTTTAATGCTGTGGCTTCGACTATTATACGGCTATTACGCTGAAATATATCAACATTAGGTATATTTTACTTTTGCTAAATATTCAATCCTG
>OY829520.1:1317193-1430970 GCA_963691665.1 Clepsis dumicolana | reverse complement strand
AATCATAATGCTCTTTCGACAGAGGTACAGTTAGTAGTCTATGTACATAACAATGGAAAGCAGCCAGTTTATGGCTGCTTTGTTGCCTTCAATGTTGCCTTTAAGACTACTAATTCTTTACGTTCTAGACTTTGTAATAACAAAGAAAAGGTGGATAAAGGGAACAGGTCGGGCGTATATAAACTCACTTGTGGCGACTGTAGTCAAGTATACATTGGACAAACCGGTCGAAGCTTTGATACTAGATTTAAAGAGCATGTCTCGTCATATAGGCATGATCATCCAGAGAAATCAAACTTTGCCAAGCATTTATTAGAAACGAATCATTCGTTGTTAGACTCAGATACGTACGAAATTTTACATTATTGTGATAAGGGTTTGCGGCTATCGGTTTTAGAACAATTGGAAATAATTAGGTACAACAACATGGGGTCTATTATTAATGAACAAGTTAATTTGGTTTCTTCGCCTTTGTTACGACTTGGTTCTAATTTTAATAATGTGTCATAGTAATAATGAGAACATGACTTCTCTTTTTACCGTACTCGGTTAAAAATAACGGGGTACCTGGCGTAGATTAAAAATAAAAATAAAAAGGGTAGTTTGGAATTCATTTCTTAAAAAAGGGTAGTTTAGGACTTACATAAAAGGGTAGTTTGGAATTTATAAAATATTAGTGGGTACGTTGGTTTTGTCATTAACTAAGTTGAGTACATGGTTTACATATGTCAGTAGTGGAAGTGGTGGCATGTTGAGCGGTTGTTGTTGTGCTTCGTAAATGGCCTCGTGGAGAGTGCCGAAACGCGTCAGCGTTTAGTATAGTGGTGGTGGTGATAGTTGGGTCTGTGTGGCATGTGTTGATTCGTGTAGCAGTGGAGGTGGAGGTGTTGCATGGAAACATACATTTGCCGCACAGATATAACTATTTGTCATTAGTGGTCGCGGGTGAGCAAAGTAATTGTTTTTTAGTTCATAAATATGGACCTCCGCAAAGTAACGCCTGATTCAATAAATTATTTAATTTTATTTATTTATTTATTTATCACACACTTCTCCTACGCAAACTTATTTGTGCTGATTCCGGTCCAACGCGTGTGATGCAAAGATATGAAGGGTTGGCCTGAAAACCAGCGCTATAGCAGGCACCTGCTGCAGCATAATGCTGAGTCAAATTCCTTGTCGACATCATCATTTAAGTATAATTTTAGTAACTTTTTGTATTGGTTTAAGAGTCAGTGTATTTTTTGATGTCGAATAAAGATATGTCTATGTCTTGTAAGCAGTTTAATTTACAAGCCCAAAGTTGAAGACGTTTATTGTTAATCAATCTAGAATGAATTGGAATTCTTTTGACACGGAATTGATAATTATTTTAACGAAATTGGTAAAAAAGATAAATGGAGATGGAAACATACATATATCACATGATAGCTGGTAGCGGATGAGTAAATTAATGGGTTTTAGTTAATGGTGTCATCCCCTGTAAATACACAAGTGTAGATACACAAGTAAAAGTTCAAATGCAAATATTTATAACGTAAACACAACGAATCAAGTCCGTTATCAACAGCAGGAGGAAATTAACGAGACGCTTTAATTAAAAACAAGTGTAAATGATAGCAACGGTGGTGCAATTTTACTGGAATCCCGCCTTGCAGGCATTTCTCTGAGGAAATGTGATTTCTGTTACTTTCCTTTGTTCTCCTTTTTACATTTTCTTTTAAAATTTATCTTTGAATTAATTTTCCATCTCTCTTTGATGAAAGTCAGTCCATCGTTTAAGGACCATACCTGTTCAAATTACTCCCAGGACAGTTAAAACAATAAAAAAACTATTATCAACTTCATCGCTTCTCCGGGGAACGAGTCCTTTGTTTATCTCTACACAAACTCTTCAATGGATAAATAAACTAGATAAGCAACTTTCGTTAACAACACGGGATGAAACAGACAGATGTAAAGTTAATAAGAGTGAAGAAGATGGAGGAATCTTGTCAACAATGAAAGATAGAGTTCCTGCTGTAACGTGAACATTGAATGGATACTATTACAAATTGAACGGTACAGTTGGTAATGTAAATTCTACTCTAATTTCAGTCTTAAGCTGGAGTGTTAAGGGTCTCGACGTTGTTGAAGAAAGGGAGAGGTGTGGATTGATCATGCATACATATCGATGTGTCATTGACTCCGCCATTAGAATGTATAATATGAGACGTTCGGATTGCAGTAGTCGGAAAGAATTATGTAGTTACTGAAGTTTATAACCGATTGACTATGTCAGTAGATGATAGACTGTATCAACGAGGAGCTAAAGATTATTGTAATGCCATAATATGATTGATGGTAAAGTGGTCTGGTTTTGCTGTGCTATTAATTATTTTGTACACATGATATAAATAATACTGTATAATATTTATCTATATTTTCTAATGATTTGGTGAGTTTCCTTAATACACGTCATTTGTGGTTATGTCTTGTAAGTGCCATTGTAACTTGATTTTTAACCCCCGACTAAAAAGAGGGGTGTTATAAGTTTGGCATGTGTATCTGTGTATCTGTGTATCTGTCTGTGGCATCATAGCTCCCAAACGGGTTTACCGATTTCAATGCGGTTTATTTCAATCGAAAGCTAGTTTAATCGAGATGGTTCTTAGCTAAGTTTCATTGAAATCGGTTCACCCGTTTTTGAAATATTGAACTTTGAAATGACTATGTCGGGGGTTTGTCAACTTTTCTAAGTTGGTCAGGTTTTAGCAAAAAATACTTTGTGCCAAGTTTCTGTGACATATGTGCTGTTATATTTCTAGAAGTGGGTAGTTAGTATTTGTTTGTACGTTAGTTCTGCAATAAATGTTGTACGGATTACCTGTGTGTTTCGCTCATCCCGACGCCTAATTGCCTCCAAATACTATAGTTTCTTGCAGCGCATCCGTCTTGGAATTCATTGTCTTTCCGAAAGCTTGATTGTTGATTGTAAAATTTGATTGTATTTTGGAAACTCTCAATTCGGGAAGTTTAATTGTGGTATTTTAATAACGACTGCCACAATTATATGTACTTACTAGGTATTGCATTGTTGGTATGACACTACATGGTGTGCTACAATGGTGCTAAAGCATTCCTTTTCTTTGTACGAATGAATGCCCTATAAATCAAACCACGGTAACTTTAAATCCTTAAACAAACTATGGTTTGGAATTTTCCCAACGCGCAAGTTGCGGTCGGCGGTATTTCGTTATTAATAGCTGACAAATACCCACGATTCGCAATCACATGGATTTATGATCTATCAGAAGAAAGATTTGCTGGCATCGAGTTTACGGCTGGGCACCGAGATGGAGACATATTGAAAGGATTCGGAGAAAATGAACGGTTCAGATGAACAAAAGATGCGACTGTAGAATCGTATAGAAGGATGTTTTTTTTATCTTTATGTGTAGCTTTCGATGCACCAATTTATTTAGGTCGATTTGATTAGATTATGTGACATACTGAGAATTTAAAACATCGTACATGGGATTTTGACACCTGGCTTCGAAGTAGATTAAAAAGAAGAACCGGTTTTATTTTGTGTGATGGCGAATTTTTAGGAGACTAAAAATGGTAACATTTCAACCAAATCCGTCTAGCCATTTCAGCGTGAAGAAGTAACAAACATACATTCCTACACACTCACTCATTCACTCGCAAACTTTCGCATTTATTCTATTCACTTATTTACTGTTTAGAACTGCCAACATGATATGCCGCGATTGTCATTTGTCAATGGTTACCTAATATCAAGCGTTAGTTCCTATTGAACTATGCAGAGCAAAGCGAGAAAGCCAAATAATTAATACATCTGAAGAAAATTCTCACAGTAATTATAATTACTCAATATTACTCACAGGTAGGTTCAAGCCCTAAGATTTTAGGTTGCCATGTGCAAGCGATTATGTTAGCCATCCCAGCCACATTTGTATGCATTAAGCGTCCTTTTGGCATTCGCTGCAACATGTCATACTATAATGGATTTCAAATGTTCGTCACGACCGCGAGGGAACATTTTCAGAAATACGCCGGTGCTTGTTCAAGTGGCTGAGGTATTAATTCTAATTGTATACCGTCCGAGGATTATATATGAACAATAGAACAGACATCAATTATGGCAACAGACAGGCAACATTATGCTCAGTGTAATGATATTACATATAGAAAAAGAGGTAGATACCTTAGAGGTAGAGGTACCTTTTAATTAGCACCACCTGCTTTAATATGTTCTTACCTTTATTCCATTATGGTTGCCTGGTAGAGATCGCTCTGTAGTGATAAGGCCGCCCATTCCTACCTTGTATTTTCTTTGTGCCTTATTTCTTGTTTTGACTGTTATGTGGTGTTCAATAAAGAGTTATTGTATTGTATTGTATTGTATTGTAGATATGTCATCAGCACGTAGAAAATGAAGCGCGAGAAATGCTACAAATTGTAGCATCTTTAGCCATAATATCTCTCGAATAAGGTTCAAACTTGCGCGCAAATATCAAAATGTTCGGAACATGTTTTTCGATTGTCTTGTGAGCATATGACGTATCTTTAACGTTTAACGTTGAGGTGATAGCGTCAGAGTTCGAATAATCATTGCAGCACAGTGTCCTTGTGAGTTGCAATTTTTCATGCAGTGTCGTCTCTACTTTGAATAACTGCAGACAAAAAAGGAACACTTCAAAAAAGTACATTCTGAAACAGTGTGGCCATGGAAATAGCAGAGTCCAGGACAATTTGACCTAAACGACACTCGGACGATTGTATTTATAATACCGCTTCTATGGAGAGATCCATTAACATTTTACCGGTATGCATTATTAGCAAGTTCACAGTTTGGCGGCGGTCACGATACACCGCAGTTGTTTTAAATATTCAGCCCTTTTCGCGACACAATCACGCCGCGTTATCGCGTCAATACGTTATATATTGTTATGTATAAAACATCGTACTCTGCTGTATGCAAGGCCGTCTTGTTTTCAGCCGTTCCCACATTAAATCTATGTCTGTTGTTTTGATCTACTGACGATAAAAACTATAGATGAAAAGGATATCCGGTAACTATCTGGTATCCGGATACCGGATAGTTACGCAATATCCGGCCGAACAGCGGATTTTTAAAAACTTGTTCAAGCTTTATTTTAACTGTTTTCCTTACGTAGTATTTTATAAATCGACCAGGGCCCTATTTCACCCACTTTACAATTGTCAGTTTTCAGTGACAATTTGGTGTCAACTGCTGACTTGGAGAGCTTTTGTCTTAGCGCGTTTCATATTGTCAAAAAAATGTAGTTCGAATTGTCATATAAAACTGACAATTGTAAAGAAATAGGGGCGTGTAAGTAGTCAAATAATCGTCCAGAAATCGTGCATTAGAAAAATTGCGCAAGATAATAATTTACTTTCGCCAATCACTAAGACACCTGAATATGCTTGGATTCTTTTCATCGCGTAACTAGTACTTTTGCGGTGCTAAGCTCATCAGCTCATCACTACAGGCAATGTGAAAACAGGCCGAATATCGGGATGTCGGATATCCGTCTATCCGGCCTTATAGCTTGCCGGATATCCGGTATCCGGTCAATCAGCTACCTGTTTCATCTCTAATAAAAAACATCTAGATTTTGAGAATTTTATGAGTGGTTGTGCTATAAGAGCTACCTTCATACCAAATTTCAAGTTTCTAGGACAACTGGAAGTACCCCTTTAGGTTTTCGGATTTCGGCAATTTGTTTTTTAATGACTTTTGATTGCGTTGACTTAGAAGGTTGATTTTTTCACAGCTTCAAGGGACCGCAAGCTTGAGTACCTATTTGGTATTAATTTCAGGATAACTCCACGCGTTCCAGAGAAAAAGGATCTTGACAGACAGACAGACAGACAACAAAGTGATCCTATAAGGGTTCCCTTTTCCTTTTGAGGTTTGGAACCCTAAAAAGCGAATAAAAACCATGACACATTATTTGTACTGTTGACTTCAAAATCAATGGTGAATTCATTAATACCATTGATTAATTTGGTGGTGGTCATTAATTTAATTTATATTTACTAACAAAACTGGGCCAGACAAAGCTATGACTAATAAAATGATACCGAGGAATATGTCTTGATTGTTATTTTCTGTAGCTGACTGACTGTGACTGACTGAAAACAATTTTAATAAATCTGGCATCCTAATTTGTTTCAGAAAATATCATGGAGTCTAGATATGTATTAAGGCAAAGCTTTTATACTATCACTACAAAATACAATACAATACAATACAAATACAAATATGCTTTATTGAAAACTACAAAACAGTATATGGAGAATACAGAAAACAGGTATCTCATACAGACAACCAAGACCTACCTGTCCTGTGTGTGTTTGTGTGTAAGAAATACCTGTGATTTATGCCACGCATAACATAACATTAATCTAACAGCACAGAGGTTAAGCATTGCCATCCAGTGTGGCAATGCTGCCAGCCTTCTGGGCACCTTACCGCAGGCAGTGATCTGGGACAGCTTTTTTATTTATAATTTTAGTTTATATTATATAGTTTTAGTTTATTTATTTTTTAGTTTTAGTATTAGTATTACTTTTATTACCATTTTGTTGGCCTAATTAATAAGTATATTCATGCAAAATTACATATTTCTAGTGCTAACAGTCAAATTAGTTTCGATCTCAATTTTTTTTTTACTCACTTTGGTGTCATTTTACGGCACGCGACATGGAATTTCAAGGATCCGTGTTCGATCCCGGGTTTAGTCATTGTTTTCTGATTTTCTGTGTATTCTTGTTTCAGTGAGTATTCTTTTTAACTGACAAACCATCTCACAACTTGGTTTTCATTGTTTTCCATCCTCGAAGCTAGTTGGTCGAAATATGTAACCAGCGGTGTAAAGCTAGTGCATTTGTTTTTCGATTTAAACAAACACTAACGGACACAAACGGAAGACCAATGAGGAAGTTCTGTCAATGGTTAATGAGAAGAGAACGATCCAGGCGCGGGAAAATGATTGGACATTTGATACGACACAACTTCTTTAAGACCATTTTAGAAGGAATAATTGAAGGACAGAGAGGAAGAGGTCGACCTAAGCGCAGCTACATGGACCAGATAAAGGAGAAGGCCGGTGTCGTGTCGTATCAGGAGGTCAAGGAACTGGCTTATAGGAGAGATGATTGGAAGAAACTCCACCGACAAGACTGTAACTCTTAAGTTTGATAATAATGAAACAAACAGGATCTCTTAGGCAAAGGATAGACCGTAGATATAAGTTTCAAATGAAGGGCCGGTACGCACTGTACCACCACCGACCGATTAGAGCAAGCTCATCTTTATTATTCTGTACCTATAGCCGCGGCCAAAGCTGACACATTTAGCTAACGGAAATTCACGATATTTTCTTGCTTATTCTAACTTTACATAGCCAAGAGGTTTATTGAAGAACTTAGATTAAAACTCATTATTCACTGAGCGACAGCTAAAAATAACATTTGGAAAACGTTCAGGGATTTATGTACGTAGAGTAAGATTATATTCGTGTATACCTAATATAATTATAGAAAATATTAAGTAGGCGGGTGGTACGATCTTGTTCGAGGTCCGTCCGGATAGCTACCACCATCTTACTCGCTAATCCTGCCGCTAAGCAGTGCACTTGAGAGCGAGAGTAAGTAAGACAGCCGAGGAAATCACAGGCACAAGAGGCATTTCATCTTAGCCTTCTAGGTTTGCAACGCATCTGCAAACCCCTGGGTGACCAACTTGCTCGTTTATCGTATAAAAAAAGCGAAGATGATTGATAAAACAGTGAAGAAAAAATGATGATGATTCAGTGAAATTTAATGATAAGAGGAACAATGTGAGACAACAGTTTATTACAGCACCAATACGAGTGTTATTAGTTCAAACTACTTGGAAACAAAAGGCAAACACGTAGCGAGCAATGCAAATAAATTCAAGCCAACAAACCTTTGTACAGGAGGTATTTGTGTAGAATAGAGGAGGCAAATGTTAGCGTGGTATTGAAGTAGGTCAACTAGCAGTTGCACATGAAACCGGGTCACAAGATACCCTACTGCAGTATAGTATAATTCAAATGATTCGTCCGCATGAAAGCATCGATGAATCAAGAGTGTACGCTTTAATAGTGCGTCTGTGCTATCGTTGCTAAGTACTTAATAAGAACAAAGTGTGGTTGTGAATAACTGACAAAGAATTAGTACAAAAACCTCGAGACCTACAGATAAGTACATGATTAGTCAAAAGGCTTTTGTTTTTGTCACATTTTTTATACTCCACTATAAACACGTACCTAATAGGATAAATTAATCACAAGACGTGTCTCCGAAGGTAAAAAAAAAACCCTAAAGACTAATCACTAATGCATTTATACAGAGACAATTCGATTCGTGCTTACACTTTAAGTATTCTTTAAAAAAAAGACAACCAAAGCGTACACGCATGTGGCGCCTAACTTTATAATTACATATGTCACGCACACATTGAACGCGGCACCCTCATTGGTTGGTCGGCCTTTGACACATTCACAGGTACGCTTGGCCACGTAAAACATACAGGCCGACGAATAGTTAAAAGTTGTACTGTGAATTTGAATCGAGTTTCTTGGGCAAATTGATTTGCGGGGAATTTGATGGAAATTAAAACTTTACTTGGCCACATTGTTTAGGTGCAACAGAATGTTACAATGTATTTATTTGCTTTCTCGTTGTGCAAGTTCTAAATAATTAGAGTGTAAAGATAAATAGCAAAGGTAGGCAGATAATATACACATAAAAAATATGAAATCTGTGAATTTTTAAAAACATCTTTGAGATTATTCAAGACGATGCTTCGGGAAACATTAATGTTGGATTGACACACATAACTACACCGGGATAAAAGGAAAGAGTTCATCTAATTGTTTGGAAACCGAGCTTGTAACATTTTGCGTGGGGGTATTTTGACGTCACGAGTGTAATTTAGTGAGGAAACACCTCGATTAACAGCTCAAACTTTTTTGGTGGTGTTTGAAACAGTTAAATGTTGATCGATAAGGTATTTTGTGTTTAAGACTTGTTGAATCCTGCGTAACGTTACGGTTATCGTATCGAGATCGAGAAACCTCATACTAAATTTTAGTACCAAATACGCTCACGGGCGGGCGCTGTTCCAAACGTCATACAAACTCGACTACATTTACTATTCGATTTTACGTGACGCAGGATTCGAAAAGTCGTGCTCGACCCTCTGCTTTTCGGCATGCGAGATACATACTCTTTCCTTCTACCTCGGACTGACAGTTATTCGTTACTATGCATGTTTTTCTTTCATCACTGATTGATGTGTCTGATTGTACCGTCTCATTCCAAACGACCTTGGCCAGCGTAACGCGCGTAACGTAATGCGGCCAAATATTATGACAACTTTTGAAAGCTGTCCCAATAGGTTTTTGAACTATGAAATATTTCACGCACGAGTAGCGTACGATAAAGATTCGAGTTACGGTAATGTACATATTTTATTTAATGTTGAAATATTTATTTCACGAGACACTAATGACGTCTGATAGTGATGAACACAGACATTCCTTCGATTTATTATTGTCAAAGTCTCAACTAAAGTTTCCACGTTTCCACGTTTCCAAAGTTTCCACGGCTCGCTAGGTCGTAAGTAACATTCAAAAGTGCAACAAATACTCGAAAAATTTGGACATACAACCTTATAATTATAAGGTGTCAGAAAGGCCTCAGATCATTGTATTCAATCTATTTTAGCATAAATTATTTCGAATGTATTGTGTGAATGTGAAGTCTTTATGTAAATTAAGAATATCATGTGACTTCTAACCTATACGATAGTAGCCTTGGCTAATACAGGTCCTGTTTTAATCAAAGAAGTGAACTTAGCGTAATTTTTTCAATGCAATTGTATGTTTATTATTTAAACACCTACTAGACCAGTGGATATACAAGAAAAAGTTCTCAAGAAACACGATCCGCACAAGAGCTCGTCTATTCATAATTTAACTACCGATCCCATTTGAGATAGCACTCGAATTAGGAATAAGACCATAAATTCGTTTCGGGGCAGTGCCTTGAAAGCTATCAAGTGTATTTATTACTGAGATAATGCAATAGGTAGCGGAATACTTAGAGTCAACACGGCTCCAATATATCGTGAAGATTAATGTTGGATATCCGATGCTTTATCGGATAAAGGAGGTTTAAGGCGCTAACCTGGGCTAACCAGGCTCGTTTTAGATTCTAAATGTTTCGTTAGACATTTGAAACATAGGTTTTTTTATACAACAAGGAAGGCTAACGAGTGAGAAGACAAGACAAGACCGGTCTGAGTGGAGAGCCTTGGGGGAGGCCTATGTCCAGCACTAGACGTCTTTCGGCTGACATGATGATGATGACTTCAACCCATAATAAAAGACCATATGACATAAGAACGGGATATTAACCGTGATTTTGACGAGCTCCCGATATTTCGCCGCAGTTATCAACATCATGGTCACGGGCAGACTTACGAAACGGGTCCTTACCCGTTACTTACTGCGTAAGGGTATGGACCCTTGTCTATAAAGTATTCGCGGTCAATATCCCATTCTCATTATGTCTTATGTAATTGACCACGAATCATTTAAAACTGTTAAAGACCATATGTCTAAAAGTTAACCAAAGATAAAACAAATCTCAATCGAATATGTTTTAAGGTTATCACTAAGGTAGGCACTTTTATCGTTTCTGAAGCAGAATGAGAAGGATTATTGTAATTGCGAAAGAACGAAAATGAAAAGTAACTATGCTTTCTTTTCTCTGGTTAGACAAAAATCAAGTCGATGCTCTAGTTTCTTACCCAGAACAATCTTTAGGGTTCCGAAGCCAAAATGGCAAAAAGGAACCCTTATAGTTTCGTCATGTCCGTCTGTCTGTCTGTCTGTCCGCGGCATAGCTCAGAGAATATTGTTACTAGAAAGATGTAATTGATGTTTTTAAGAAAAAGGGGAAGTGCCGTTCTACATGCGAAGCAATCTCACTTATGATTCCTTTTTCTAAGGACACCAAAATAAAATATAATGGTAGGACTCTTAGAGTCTATAATATTAGAACATTAGTATAACGAGGACAGGCAGTCCATTGGCTACCAAAGTGCAATACATTATAGCACAGTTGAATGTCGTAACATTCTACAACGGCGATTGAATTCAGTCAGCCCTCGTATTGGAACGAAGCCAGGGGGATAAACTAGTGTTCTGTCAACGGGACTTATCTGGTGATTCATCAAGCAATAACAGCTACAGAAATTCTTATGTATTTGACTTTTCCTGAACTCAAATCTTGTAGACAGATTGAAGAAGTTGTTCGGAAATTTTTCCGCCAGCGCAAACTCCATGTCGAAAGGCAAAATTAAAATTATTTAAAAACAAAAAACCCGAATGCAAAAACAAGTAAGTAACTAAAAAGAGAAAAACTAGCTCATTATAAGTACTTTCTAGAGAGGTAACTTGAATGAAAGAGTGCAGGCAGGGGCCAACTAATATCCACCGCATGTTACAGCTGTCTTGTGTATTTTTTTTTTAAACTTTTACATTTGAATCGCAATTATTAACGTCATAGGTATCAGCCGTAAAACGTCCACTGATGGACATAGGCCGTCCCCAAGGATCAAATTCAAATTCAAATTTTTATTCAGCAAATAGGCAGTTGAATGCTCTTTTACACGTCATTTTTTTTTAGTCTACCAGCGCTTTCGGAAAGACCATGATTGCCAAGAAGAATGCGCCGCAAGAAACTTGGGACAAAGTCATTTTTTCTAAAAACAAGTTACATTAGCTCTTACAATACGCAACCACAGACAAACTACACAAAGAAACCTCACTCTGTCATTAAAAGATTAAGAGAGAAAAAAAAACACCGCATTTTAGAAACAAGTGTAAAAAGTAATTATTAGAACAGCAAAACCAGAACACTTTACTTTACTGGCACGTTTTAATTGAGCAGGAGATGTATAGGGATAGGATCTCCACGGCGATCGGTTTTGGGCTACCCACAGCCAATGGCTTCCCTCGATCTTTGCTAGATCATCCGTCGACCTTGCGAGAGGTTTACCAAAATCCGCCTTCCGTTATACGCGGTCGCCACTCCAGAACCTATTATTATTTTTAAATGCACACTTTCCGTAATTCTCGTGTCGACGATAGAACAATAGCTAGGTTAGTAGTTTGTAGGTATAATATCGTATATCTGTCATAATTATGGCAATTCTACACGTAAACTTATTGGCCAATTCTGATCGTTAGTAATTCTACTACGGTAACATTTCTAAAGGCAATATGAAAGCTTACGAACTTTTCCCCAGTGTTTTAAGAAGTCCAGTGTTAGCAGAGCCCTGCTCCTAAGCAAAATAAACGCAGTGTGGGGGGGGGGGTTTGCGGGTGGTAGGACCTTGTGCGAGGTCCGTCCGGATCGCTACCACCATCTTACTCGTTAATCCTGCCGCTAAGCAGCAGTGCTTGCACTGTTGTGTTCCGGTGTGGAGAGTAAGACAGCCGGTGTAATTACGAGCACAAGAGGCATTTCATCTTAGCCCTCTAGGTTGGCAACGCATCTGTAAACCCTCCGGAGTTGCGGGTGCCTATGGGCAGTGGTGATCACTTACCATCAGGTGACCCACTTGCTCGCTTGCCTTCCTCGTTGTATAAAAAAAAAAAACTATACGTATATAAGTATGTATTTATCTATATAAGTATGTTTATCCGTTGTCTAATACCCATAGTACAGGCTTTGTCTAGTTGGGAACTAGGTCAATTGGTGTCAAATTGTCTCGTGATATTTATTTATTTATTTAACTTATATTGGTCTGTGAAATCTACAGACAGACATATTTTTTTAAGATTTTGAGACTTTTTGGAGTGGTTGTGCTATAAGAGCTACCTTCATACCAAATTTCAAGTTTCTAGGACAGCTGGAAGTACCCTGTAGGTTTTCTGATTTCGGCAATTTGTATGGAAATAGATTTTTTAGTGACTGTATCTTTTGATTGCGTTGACTTAGAAGGTTGATTTTTTCACGGCTTTAATAGACCGCAGGCTTGAGTATTTGATATTAATTTCAGCATGCTACCTCCACGCGTTTCAGAGAAAAAGGGTCTTGACAGACAGACAGACAGACAGACAGACATACAGACAGACAGACAGACAGACAGACAGACGGACAACAAAGTGATCCTATAAGGGTTCCGTTTTTTCCTTTTGAGGTACGGAACCCTAAACATTTGTAACGTGAAGGTATCGATGCCAATTTAAACCATTGTGGTCGCCTGGTAGAGTAGAGACCGCTCTCTGCCCCCATACTACAAAATTCGAAAATCGAAGTTCGTATCGTATCGTCCCGCTCACTCTCGTGTTAAATAATATTAGCTTGAGCGGGACGGCACGATACGAAGTTCGAATTTTGCACTTCGTAGTCGGGGGGCTGTTGCGAAAGGGCGTAAGGGCGCATCTGTGTACATTTTTATCTGTTTTGTTTGTTATGTGATGTTCAACAGAGAGTTGTTTATTGTAGGGTAGTTTCGCCAGTTCGCCGACCGTCGCCAGTTTTCGACTTTTTCATCGACCTGTTTGACTAATTGGTATAAAGTAGAAATACTAACAAGATTACTATTAAAATACTGTGACAACCCCAAATAGTTTGGTTGTAAGCACACATAGACAAAATGCATGTTTGTAAAATGAGTACAGAACAAAAAAATTAAAACAAAAAGGGTTCGCAACGAACGTGTCACAACGCGTACTTGATTGCGGAAAAAATAGTGAGGAGCCCCACAGTTTATGACAAGTTTTTAATGGTAATTTTATGTTTTTTGATTTGTTTGGTATTTTTATTAATAGACAATGAGCTTCACTCTTTATTAAAAATAAGTGTTATTCTATTTTTTATTGGAAAAAGTATAAAAATGAATAGTCGGTAACTGGCTACCTCATTTTCGTAGAATACCTAGTTCTCGACCGTTGCGGGCGAAAACTGGCGTCGTCGAGTCCAGTTAAGTTGCATCTTTTTCGACATATTTTTAATGAAACTACTGAACCTAATTTTTGAATTAGAATTTTATTAACACCAGAATTGTGCCAGCCAGTTTTCGACCGGATTATTTCAAATGTCTTAAAGATACTAGGCGTCAACTTTTTTAGTCGAAAAATGGGATATGTGATAACTATATGCCATATTCCGACTACCATATTCGAATTAATAGACAGTTTAATAGATATTTTGTGTTTTTGTACAAGAATCACATTAAATTCATCACACAATGTATTTTGTGCCGACTTAGCTGATAAAAGTAGCGTTAGCAACAAATGAGATTTTTATTTCTATAACTAGAAATATGAATAAATCAAAGATTGACCTAGTTATACGTTTTATTTTGTTTTCATAAAGTTGTATACATTTTATATTTTAACCGAGTACGGGTTTTCATTAGATAACTAATTTACAATATTAGAGTTCTTCACGTATTTGTCATCAAATCCCATAGTCGAGAACTGGCGAATATGAAGTCGAAAACTGGCGAAATCGGCATTTTCGGCTTTACTGATTTTTGGTTAATTATTTATAGGTCTTACTTGAAAATAAAGGGCATTAAACGAAAGTAGACTATATTCACTATATGCATTATTTTTTTTCATTATTCATTCATATTACTTCTATTTTTTTTTTCGTTCTGAACTTGACAACTCCTCTAATCGGTCGAGAACTGGCGAAACTACCCTACTGACTTTGAAGTTTTTTAAAAATAAACTCTGTAAAATAAATTCTGTAGCCGTTTCAAACAATTCACGCGTCCGAACAGCAAGAAACAAAAACAAAATGCAATTTAGGTAAAACCCTTTCGCCTTGCATTCCTGCACAAAGCGATCCAGTGACCATTTCTGTTCTTCCTTTACCCCCCATCCAACAGCTTTATCGATATACCAATAAGGTCGCGTTTGGAGTGGGCTAGGCCGGCAAACAGCAGCGCCGGTCGGAAGCAATACGGTTTAATGCCCCGGGGAAAAACGTCACTATTGATTTTTTAAAGTGAAGAGTATTAATATGGGAAAGCTATTATTTTTAAGCGCGCGGTTGTTTTATGAGATTAAAGCTACGTTAAACGCGATGCGTTTGACGCACATAATTTTTCATCAGATAATCTAACCAAACATTGTTTTACGCGGTGAACGCAGCTCTGAACAAACAAGGCAAAAGTTGATCGTATGCGTATAACGCTGCGATTTCCGCACGAAACAACCGTGCGTTTTAAGGTTCAGTAGTCAACAAAGAACCCTTATAGTTTCGCCATGTCCGTCCTTCCGTCCGTCAGTTTGTTTAACTTACAGACTTGCTACTAGAAAGCTGTTATTTGAGGGATATACAAATTAAATATTAATCACGCCGACACAGTGGTTGACTAAAATTTTGAAAAGTGAGGTATTCATTTTTCTCGCTTACTCCTTTTAGTTTATGGTTTATTTGTCAGTGGAATAACTGGTGAACTGTTAAATGGTGGTCTTGATGCTTTGAAAATGGCTTCGTAGAGAGTACCGAAACGCGTAAGCGTATAGCGTGTTGTGGTGGTGATGGTTGGCTCTGTGTGACATATGTGTTGATTTTGTGTGGCAGTGGAGGGGAAGGTATTGCATGAACACGTACAGCCAGCAGCAGAAGTAGCTAAGCATCCGAAGCGGTCACAATGATCTGCACAAGCTCTTATGTCTATAACAATAGAGCCTTGCTTAGTTCATGCTACTTCTGCTGCTGACTGTACAAATGTTTCATACACGTAGAGAGCTGTGTGTGTGGTTGCGCTTTAGCAAAAAATTGCAACAGTTCATGTGAATAATGAGGCGTCTTAGACACAACTTGAACGGATCGTCGGACAAAAAAAGATTGGCGTAGGTAAGTAGGTACTTTATATCTCTATGAGAGAAAAGTCAAAAGGCCAAGTTATTAATCACCGCGTTCCTTGTAAACCGTTTATTAGGAACAGCTGGTTTTTCCGAACGCTCTGACCTCCATTATGTGCTAGAAAACATCCTCAATTGAACAAAAAACTTCTTAGTCACATCGTGAAACCGTCTTCCGTTTTTACTCACGATTTCAACCAAGAGGCCGATTGTACAAAACATAATTATGTACCTACCTACCTGTTAAAAAACGACTCGAAATTGTTACAATTCTACTACTTACTACAAAATATACAAGGACTAACTTATGCCCCCGTGAAATATTTCAAAATGGGCTAGTTCCCTATCCCGTGGGAATTTCGAAAAATCCCTTAGTGCACTTCTAGGATACTCAAGTTACATGTTTGCCAAATTTTAAGTCTCTAGGTCCAATAGTTTAGGCTGTGCGTTGTCTGTCAGTCAGTCAGTCAGTCCGTCACCGAACTGTTTTATTTATATGTATGGATAGAAGGAAATAGTTCAGCGATTTATGTATGGGAACCGACCGAGCGTGCGTAGATATTTTGACCTCATGGGCGTAATTATAACAGCCCTAACTTATTTGGTGGCGTTTGAGCGGTACTTCCTTTGGGAGCACACGCTTCTCACGGTAGCTTCATGTTAAAAAACCAGACAAGTGCGAGTCGGACTGTTTTAAGAAGTCCAGTGTTAGCAGAGCCCTGCTCCTAAGCAAAATGTACGCAGTGTAGGGTCAACTTATATTGGTCTGCGAAATCTACAGACAGACATAAAAATTTAAGATTTTGAGACTTTTCTGAGTGGTTGTGCCATAAGAGCTACCTTCATACCAAATTTCCAGCTTCTAGGACATCTGGAAGTACCCTTTAGGTTTTTGGAAATCGGCAATTTGTATGGAAATAGCCTTTTTAATTACTGTATCTTTTGATTGCGTTGACTTAGAAGGTTGATTTTTTCACAGTTTAAAGGGACCGCAGGCTTGAGTATTTGATGTTAATTTCAGCATGCTACCTCCACGCGTTCCAGAGAAAAAGGGTCTTGACGGACAGACAGACAGACAGACAGACGGACAACAGTGATTCTATAAGTGTTCCGTTTTTTTCCTTTTGAGGTACGGAACCCTAAAAACTAGCAAAATGCCAACCCCGGGAATCGAACCCGGATCCTCGACACTCCGGGTGGTGTGCCATATCCCTACACCACGATTGACATAGAGGAAATGGACGAATTTTTTCCATGTATTCAAATCTCAGCTTTAGTATTTACATTAATCAAGGAAAAAATGGTGGGCGATGAATTTTGCCTCCGAGTATAGTCCTGTGGTTTCTGCACAGCAAAGTTAACAATAACAAACTTACATACCAAACTAGCGTAGCGTTCTCATACGTTCATTAAAACGAAGCCCCTCTCGGATTAACAATGGCGGTATCGCATTGTTGAAGCGACTAGACCAATTAATTACCTGCCGACATGTTTACAAACTCGGCCTAATTGGGAATCTTCGATATTCCACCGAAAGGTTAACTTCTCCCTGCAGCTACACCGTGTCATGACAAATCGCTGTTCGTACGATTGAAAACATTACGGCGTCCTAACTTTTGCACACAGCTTGTGCCGTAAGTGTTCGAATGTAAGGCTTAAAGTTTGATGGCTTAAGATTTGAGGTGTAAAAGTATTTTGGTGGTTTTAGGGTTCTTTAGGGCAGTGGTGGAGTGGAGACCGTGGGGCGAGAAACACCCAAGAGGAAGACCACAGATGCGTTGGTACGACGATATCAAGAGACTGGCGGGAACAAAGTGGTTGGAAACTGCTCAGAACCGGGAAAAATGGTATAAACTGAAGGAGGCCTACACCTTGCAGGTTGAGAAGGGCTGAAGAAGAAGAAGAAGAGAGAGGGTTCTTTGCCCAAAGGGTAAAAAACGGGACCCTATTACTAAGACTTCGCTGTCCGCCTGTCTCTCTGTACGTCTGTCACCAGGCTGTATATCATCAACCGTGATAGTTAGACAGTTGAAATTTTCACAGATGATGTATTTCCGTTGCCGCTAAGTATAACAACAAATAGGTAAGTACTAAAAACAGAATAAAATAAATATTTAAATCGGGCCCCCATACAACACACATAATTTTTTAGACATTGACATATGTGGACGAGTATTGTAATTAGGCAGCTAGGTATCTCATGGAGCTTGACTCTTTGACAAAATAAAATAAAATAAAAAACACCGCTACCACTACTCGCCACTAGATGGCACTTGGCTTTGTTTTTTTTTATAGATAGTGGCACGGAACCCTTCGTGCGCGAGTCCGACTTGAACTTGGCCGGTTTTTAATGGCGGCCCGAATATGGCCGTTTCCTATTCGGAGGTTATCTCTTTGTCGGCGTTATCTGGTCGAACGGTGAATTAATAATTAGTAGGCATATTCGTTAATTGTTCTTCATTAAAATTGGTCGGCGGGTCAAATGCAATCGCTCTAGTGATGCGTGTCAAGGTTGTTACGATTCTCAAGGGAATTTATTGTTGATAGACAGAGCCTTTGGATTTTATTGTAAATTTCTCATTATTTTGACATTTAAAATATAACGTTATTTTCAATCAGAAATAAATTAATCTGTTCATTACCCATGCTGCTTCTAAGTACTTGACATTGCCGCTGCAAGCTGCCTGCACGTAAGCAGTTAGTCACTTATGTAACTGCAGCTAGCACCTTATATGTTGGCACCGCTGGGTCAGCAGGTGCGAATCCAGTCCTGCTGCATTACTACGGCAGTGGGAGATGCTGATGGTGTGCCATAAAAAATAGCACGGAACTACCAAAGATTAGTGTAGGTACCTAATACTTGTTTTATGCACCGGTTGCAAATAAAATCAATAGTAAAATTGTTATTAAATCGTCCTTTAAACACGTGATGTTCTATGCAACTTTTAACCTTGTTAACCTTTTAACCTAACTAATAATATAAATGCGAAAGTAACTCTGTCTCTCTGTCTGTTTGTTATGTTACCTCTGTTGTTTGTTACCTCTTCACGGAAAAACCGCTGCACCAATCTAGATGAAATGTGGCAAGAAGATAGTTTGAACATTGAAGAATAACATAGGTTACTTTTTATTCGGGAAATTTATATAGTTCCCACGGGATACCGATAACCGAAATCTACGAGGACGAAGTCGCGGGCAACAGCTAGTATGTTACGGATGGTATGGTACGGATTACCGAGGTTGCTGGTTCAAGTCCAGCTGCTTAACGGATTTTTCTTTGCATTGTCATTGTATGTTAGCTAGTATGTTATAAATTCGTTCGATGCCGTTGAGACGTAAATATCATCAATGTGGAAGTAGCTATTCTATTGGGCATCAACACATAATGGCAGTTAAAAGACGAATGTTTCCGACGGTTTTTGGTAAAAAAGTAAGTATTGTAAATTTTTTTACTGCATTAAGTCAACCAAATTGATTGAGGGTGATAAGCTGACATGCATTGCATTACGAGTATTATATGTGTAATGCATATCTGCTATTCAAACTTAGTACACTATATCTATCATAGAGCGACATAAATTATGAATTTAATTCTACTTAAACCAATTAGCAAAGGTAAAGCCTATTAAAGGTATAATCAAGCCGAGCATAACAATTGGACACTATTCAGGTCTTCGAACCAATAACGGCTCGCATTCATCTGCAAGAAAAACAAAGTCATCACTTCAAGGGAACATCACACGCACCCAGTGCCCAAATCATTAGCATAATAAAATTGAGCAAAGCACTGCATGTTATTTCATCAATTTATCTAAATTATCATTTAAAGATCTAAGGTCTACATAGTCTTCTGATCTTAAGTCAGGAACCTTCGCACGTGTCTCATAGATGGCGCTAGCGACACAAATAACTCGCCAAGGCCGTCAAAACTCGTTTAGCATTCGACACCTCACATTTTGTAATGCGATATTTCTTTGCACTCTTTCTACCACTGCTTTGAAGATAAGGAAAACGATAGTGTTTTTATACGCCGGTTGAATGACAACGAAATGATTTTTTTTCTATTTGAAAAAGTACTTAACTTTATTGGGTATTGATCGACAAGTATTCGTTACGTGCGCCCTAATAATATTACATATAGAAACAGGTAGATACGTCATCAGCACGCCGAAAATGAAGCGCAAAAAATGCTACAAATTGTAGCATCTTTGGCCACAATCTCTCTCAAATAAGGTTCAAACTTGCGCGCAAATGTCAAAATGTTCGGAACATGTTTTTCGATTGTCTTGTGAGCATATGACGTATCTTTACTTATAAAATCATTGGTGCGTCCTATATTTGTTGGAGTATCTACCTATACATTACATACATACATGTGTATATGTGTATAATGATGACTTCAACGGACCTCGTGACTACAAAACTTACGTTTTTGAAACCTTGTAGACGCAGATAAACAGGAATTATCTTACTACATATCTATCAAAAGAGATCCAATAAGGTATTCGAATTCTATGAGAATTGCAACCACGTGTTCTTTGAATTTACTGGAGCAACGCTAATAAATCGAACAATAGTATTATTCTACAGATACCTACTAATCTGCCTCGCTCGTCTGTGGAAGATAGCGATATCTTATCTTATCGAGGTAATGATATGTTTCGCGGTTTTCTTTGCACTTACATATATTATAACTGTAAAAAAAGACACAAGAGGCATGAGACAATGATATTTTTTTATTGAACGACCGAAAACCGGTAATTTTGGGCACAGTCAGCTTCGCATAAATCAATAAAATGTCGGAGAAGTATTCAATTTAAACTTGAACTTGACTCAACGATGTCAACGCAACGATGCTTGTATAATGAAATATGTATGTATGTATGTATAGTGAAATACCCATAGACATGTATAGCGTATAGGGGTATGGACGTGCCCTTCGGTACTTCGTTTCTGTTTCTAATTTTTGTAGTTACTCTTATACGAGCCGTGAGCCCGTCCGCACGGGCACCGCCGGCCGCGCCGCTCCCGCCGGCGGCTTCGCAACACCGTTCCTATTTCAAAATGTTCCAAAGGGCATGTCCTGATGTTTATATTAATGGCAATACCTGATCAAATATCATTGTTTCAGATATCATCAGAACCATCTCTTTGTGTATGAGCAAAGAAAGTTTCACAAACAGAGACGGGCCAACAGTACCTATACGTAACCCCAACCGAGGACTGTTTCCACAGAGGGTCGAGCACGACTTTACGAATGCTGCGTAACGTTACGGTTATCGTATCGAGATCGAGAAACCTCATACTAAATTTTAGTTAAAAAATACGCTTACAGGCGGGCGCTGACGTCATACAAACTCTTACTATTCGATTTTACGTTATGCAGCATTCGTAAAGTCGTGCTCGACCCCCTGGTTCCATTACTGATTCTAGAATTTCAATTATTTTCTTACCATAAATAGAATTAGGGGGATCGGAAAAGAACAGACACAAGCAAACTATTTGATCCTGACTATACTATACCTCTGCCACAAAAGTATATTTATAGATCTCTATCACTATTTCACTGTTACCCCATCATTACTGGCTTAGCAAATTACGCGTGAACCTTTTAAAAGTTATCAAAAGCTTTAAGATCAACAGTTAGTTACTTTCGGAACCGGTTGTATTGAATCGAAATAACAATGTTACCCACTTTAATTATAATACTTACTTGTAATCGCTTGTATGGTTATAAACCAAGTAATAGTTTTCTCATGGGCTTGGCGATTGTTAACTTTTAACTGCCACACTCACAGATTTTAATTGCCTTATGATTAGGTTCTAATCTAACTGAATTTCATTCTAATCATCCTGTAATTTATCACCATATAACAAAAGCACTTAGTCTTTGCACGACATTGCATCAAGAAAGAAATCTCTCTTCTAACGTGTCTACTTCAACTTGTGTAACTTAAGTGGCAGTGGCGGGGCACATTGTTCGCAGGACTGATGGCCGATGGGCCTCCTGTCGGTAGGCCTCCAACAAGATGGAGCGACGAACTGGTAAAGATCGCGGGGTCCCGGTGGATGCGGAAAGCACAAGACCGGTCTGAGTGGAGAGCCTTAGGGGAGGCCTATATCCAGCAGTGGCCGGCCGTCTTTCGGCTAACATGATGATTGTACCTACTTCTGACATGTTTCGTCCTAATTCCTTCTATAAACTCTAACTTAACACCGCTCAACTTATACCTCAACTACAACCGACTTCAAACCCCATAACTCTTCACTTCAAACGGAAACCTCTGATTTATTAGCTACAGATTTTTCAGCAACACCTGTCCCTACGTGAAGTGATTGCCTATGGCCACGCAAATGCAAATAGCAAGCAGTCACGCTCTAATTCCGTCAGCCTTAAGTCCGTGACGGCGCCGACTTGCTAACCCAGATGCTAAGCCCCTGCATGTGCTCTGCTAAGTATTTGTATAGTATGTAGAAAGGCATGTGAGGAAACGAGCGAAAATAGAGATTAAAATGTAACACGGCAATGATCACTTGAGATCTAGATCGAGCTTAGTTACTTAATATATCTACAAATACAAGGGTCAGTCTGGGATCATCAAAGCTACTAAGAGAAAGAAACAGACTTTCTTAGGATTTAGTCGTCGATAGTAGAGACAGAAAATGAAACCAAATGATTTTCTAAGGAAACTCGTGCAGCTTATTGTTCGATATCTCCAAGAGGACTTATTTCGTACTACACTTCTTTCATTTAAGTATTACTTCTACTCGTTTGATGATAATAATTATTTAATAATAACTTGGCATTTGATTATCTGACGTAATATCATAATTTGATTTATCCCTGTGCTTGCGCAATAGCCAAAAACTTGGCCAGTTTATCATATATTTTACCACAAAATTAGATTGTAAAATCAATTCGTTCCATGTTGCATTGGTTTATTCATTTTACGTATTGAGCAAGACCGAGACACAAAGGCCAAGTATGCAGTAAAACTTGTCTGAATCACACAATTTAAATAATCAATATTCAACTAAATAAATAATTTGATATGTCTCATTGAATGACATCACCTCGGGCCTGATGTCGCCTGAAGATGGTTTGTTTGAGTTATTGCATTGAATCTTCTTTATTCGCATACTATAGGAATTAATTTATGTTCGTTCATGATCTCAACGGAGGTTCTGCTTGTCTACGCATAAACTTTTTACGCATAATGTATTTACGTTTACGCATAATCTCAATTTAGCATAATTGTTCTAAAACTTTGTTCTACCAAGTTTTCAAAACAATTATAAATTAAGATTATATAATTATGTTCTAACGGTTAGAATCTATCCTAACCAAACTACGCGATAGTTATCCTGAAAATTTTACGGCTTCAGCAAAGATACGATTAGGCGGTTATGCGATATTAAGGTAATGCGTAAACCTAAATTATGCGATATAGAAGTTTCCTCTCAACGGATATTTCTATTTCATTTTTTTTTTGTTTTATTGAGTATTTAAAGTTGAGTAGTTTATGTTTAAGCTGCAGCGAATTACTAGATGTAGAAAGTATTACTGGGTGTAGAGTAGGTACATATATAAGCTTAAGAAAAAATAACAGAAGATGACTTAATTATTACTTTAATTATGTTTAGATAAAAAACCTTTTCTCAAGTTCGTAAGTAATTATTTTATTACAACTTTTGCACGGCGAGGACCCTAATTTGTAACGTATTGTAGACTACTTTTGTTAGTACATTAAATAGAACTAAACAATGACGCAATTCCTGACTGTAACACTAAATTGAAATATTAAGACCATCATAAATCCCACTTATGATAATATTTATCTTTTTTGTATGCAAATTGCTCTTCGACAATAGATTTACTGCTGATGCCATCTAACGGGCGAAACCGGTACATTTATGCACAAATATTTAAGTATAAGTTAGGGCTAACGGCTGTCGTTCGGTGATAAAAATCTAAAATGGTTACTTAATTATAACCTCTTTGCGTTTATACCGACAAAACGACAATAATTTGAATTTATAGGTACTACAACATTCTAGACATTTTTAGGCAACTAACATAACTGTGTTTTTATAAGCAAGACTTGAAACTAGGCATGTTGAGGCTCAGCCTTGTTCGAAATCTGCTGGTTATTTATTTTTGTATAAACTGCTTATTTATACACTATATATGTATAATTGTACATAATTTATTGTCCTTTTGGGAACATAAAAACACGGGGAAAACTAACTGGTGGAATATTGGACGAGGAAAGGCTTCGACCGAAACAAGTTTTCTGTTTAATTTTTTTTTTTGATAAGTAGCACTTTTTGATGACTGTACTTGTATCGTCCCCGCGGCGTCTGTCCTGTGTGTCTGTCTGAACACGATTAACCCAAAAACTACTGTAGGGCTAGCACGACTGGCCGCGACTTTGTTTGTCGCGCGAGATTATATTACCCGTCCCGTCGCATTCTGAGTGACAGAAAAGGACGGGCAGTTGTTGTCTCGCGAGATAGATTTCGCACTGTGAATTGTGCTAGACCTACTGAACTGATTTTGATTTGATGCGGTTTTCACCTTCATAGGTATACAAGGTGTGTTTTAAGAAACCGTTAAGAATTCAACAAGGAGTTGAGTAAGTCTAACTCTAACAAAACACCCCTGTGAAGTATTCTTCCATACGTATTGTCAAGCACCAAAGGCAACGAATGTATGGGAGAACATTTTTTTTTTCTAAATAAAAACTTTACAGCTGTATTCAATTCACTTGAATTCTTGGCGGTTCATTAAAGCGCACCCTGTAGATATTTTTTTCTGCAAGGCATATGCATAATACCTAAGTACGGTCGAGGAAATGAATTCCTTACCCATCATGGAACCTTTTCGCAGTAAACGTCATAGTGACATCGCATAACTTGACAAGGAAAACCGTTATGACGTTTACTATGAAAATGTTCAATGGTGGGTCAGGAATTAATTTCCTAGACTATAGCCATATTATAAATAAGTTCCAGTACTAGTTCTAGATAATCCTAAAATCGCAATACTAAAACCTAATAGAGCCTTGAACGTCATCCAAAACAAAACTAATAAATATAATAAAATGAGCCGCGTGCCTTTAGGTTACTTTTTTTATCTTCTAAAGCTAAAGGGAATTGGGCCTTACAATCTTTTTTTACAAGTTTTATCGTCAGCCGTCATCGTGAGTCATCGGTCATCGGCCACGCTCATATTGTACGGTTACATCATTCCAAAATGGAGTTATTAAATATTTAGCCGTATCTTAGTACATTTCACGAGTATCACCCTATTATTCACAAACCTATTTTAACTAAAATGCCGTTAAAGGGCATTTTCAGAAAACTGTGTAAGTACCTTTCACTTTTTTTGAATAACCTAACAAATTTTGGATTATTTCTGCTCAGAATCACGAGGACTGTCGGTTTAAATAATAAAAAAAAGTGTCCCGCATTTTTTGTCAGTTTTGTGACGCGTTTTTACATACATTCTATATATATGGGCCGTCACAAAACAGACAAATAAATTTTCTATGGAAATATCTAGGAACTTTTTGGCAATTTTTTTTTTGAAAATGCCCTAAAATTACTTTGTCCTTGTTTGTCACATTGACATTTCCGTTAGTAAGAAGAAGACAAAATCTATTTTAACTAATGAAGGCTTGAGTGACGTTTCTGAATAATGGCATTAGTCGTGCTGTGGTAGGGCTGTTGTCATTTAGAGGACTGGATGTCACTATATTATTATAGCTTATTGTTAGGCAGTTGTAGGAAGCGGGGAACACGTTTGTCGTATTCCGGCTAAGAGTGAGATAGCCAAGAAAGTCCCTGTTAATAAAGACTAAAGTACCTACTTACCTACCTACAAAATGTGTCTACCAAGCTACAGATCAAAAATCAATCTATATGACAAACTTAAAAATCAGTGACATTTAGAAAAATATCAATTAAATATATCGGTAGTAAATACAATAATCACATCGAGGTACAAAAGAGAAGAGGTACGTATAGCTATAAGTACAGCTGTAGCCATAGGTCATTTAAATTGCAGATAATAACAAATACACATCCATCACATACAACAAAACCGCAGATGTCTAGACTTAACTACAATACCAAACTATACACACATTAAAACAACGGCAACCGCAAATCTGGTACTGATAAATAGGTCACTGCCCCGGGCAACACCGGACGGCGGTATACAGCTCGATACGATAACCTATTGAACCTCGTATCACGACAGACCCTAAATTATGTGATGACTTGTGTTATGAGTAATTGCTTATATTTCCGGTATTTATGAGGCCAGGAGGACGCAAAAAGGCTTTTATGGTGTGAATGATCTGAAGGGTAGGTACACAGAAAGAACCTGTCTAGTCATTTTTAGGGTTCCGTACCTCAAAAGGAAAAACCGAAACTTTATAGAATCACTTTGTTGTCCGTCTGTCTGTCTGTCAAGACCCTTTTTCTCTGAAACGCGTGAAGGTAGCATGCTGAAATTAATATCAAATACTCAAGCCTGCGGTCCCTTGAAGCTATGAAAAAATTAACCTTCTAAGTCAACGCAATCAAAAGATACAGTCATTAAAAAGGCTATTTCCATACAAATTGCCGAAATCTGAAAACCTAAAGGGTACTTCCAGTGTTGTCCTAGAAACTTGAAATTTGGTATGAAGGTAGCTCTTAAAGCACAACCACTCAGAAAATTCTCAAAATCTTAAATTTTTATGTCTGCCTGTAGATTTCGCAGACCAATATAAGTTGACCCCACACTGCGTACATTTTGCTTAGGAGCAGGGCTGGACACTGGACTTCTTAAAACACTGGGGAAAAGCGTTAAAACTTTTATACGGAACCCTCGTGCGCGAGTCCGATTCGCACTTGGGAGGTTTTTTTAAACAAGATTTTAATTTCAAAATGTAGGGCACTCAACAGACTACAAGTTACCACTCAGTTTCAGGTACAGATACAAATATTTATGTAACTTGTCTTTTTTTATCACCTTAAAAAAGATGTAATACGAAAATCGCGATAACTCAAACAGTTGCTAAGGTGACCAGACATGTCTTTCCGTGTACCCTTCATCTGGTCTGACATTTTGCTAATCAGCACTTGCTATGGTTCCCGAAACGTCTACATTATCATCAGTGGTTCCTATCCTTTTTTCCAACTTTATGCTTAGAAACTGCAAGAAATTTGCCGACAACCCTTTTAGGAACAGCGTAACTCCCTCATACTATCCCATCCCCGTGTTTGATAATAGCTAGTTCATTACCCCCTTAAGAAACACAGTTTCACCCTTTTTGGGGTAATTACCCCAGGTTCGTAACCACTGATCTATAACCAACAATGAACACTGATAACAGACCTCCAAATAACATTACAAAAATATACGAAGATTTTCTTTAAGATCGGTAATGGTCTGAAACGTCGAATCGAGGAGATTGCTCGTCACAAACAAAACCATGGAACACCTTTGACGACATTTTTATAGCTTTTGTCTCATTCTGTTCTGTCTTGCTTGAAAGCTAATTGGTGAGCGCCGACAAGTAAACACATCTTATTTTTACTCCATTTAATAATTTATAAAGTAGTATTAAAAACAGTTTATAATACATAAAAGTTATACCAAAGTGAAGCTGTTACTAGTGTTTTTCGAACTGTATAATTATTTTAGTGCGAATGTGTTCCTGGTAAACGAAATCTTTGTGTGAACTTATTCGTTTATTATTTACATCAATCGATCAAGTCGGTAGTTTACGCTAACTGGCTGCAAGTTCAATTGAGCCATTCGGCTGTCGACTTTAACGCGTGTGCTGTTTCGTGCGAATCTGTATCTTATTTTGAACGCATTTGAGCCCGAATTGCAATGGAGACCAACAAGCTGTCGTGCACAGGGTGTAAGCATGAGATAAAGGATGGACGATTTTTAAGTTGCCGTATTTTTAAATTGCCATATGATCTGCTATGTGCAAATATCGCGGAAAAGATGTTTAATGACTCGACACTGGATCAGAGATCCACCTGGAAGTGCGTTGAATGTGTGAGCGCCGAGCCCAGGACCGACAACACGAACACACCGGTGCGCGGCCGATACGACAATATTACCGTGCACCGCGGGGCTAGTGTTAAGAGTCATGATGCCGCCAATTTAGATGGTACTGCTGAGTCCACTCTTGACATGTCTATGGTTAGTCTGAATGATACTGCGCAGGACATAGCGCTTACTACTACCAACATGCACACTCTGATTGGTGAGATTCGTCAGGTGCGCGAGGAGGTACGCCAGGTTCGCGAGGACGTGCGTATCCAGTTGCAGAGTTTGAGTGGGACGGTGTCGACTATTGCGACAAGACTGGATAAGTGCGATACTCGTATTGACGATCTGGTGTCTCGGATGGAAGCCGTGGAACGCTTTGTGGAGGCAAAATCTCAAGGGCAGTCGGAGGGAGCACTTTTGGACACAGTGCTGGAACTTAAGGCTGAAATAAATGATCGGGAACAGGAGCTACTACTCAACTACGTAGAAATATCATGCATTCCCGAACAAAAAGGGGAAAGCATACTTCACATCGTGACTGCCGTGGGTCAGAGACTCGGGGTGAGTCTCACGGAGCATGACATTGTCAGCGCGTATCGAGTGGGGCGTGTTTCGGAGGTAACTGATGACGTGCCAGCGGTTGGTGACGAGATTTTGCCAGCAGAGGGCGCCGAGAGTGTTGCAGTGGCTCCGGCGACTTCACCGCGTCCCCGCCTGATTGTAGTGCAGTTGGCGCGCCGCGTTCTGCGCAATCAGCTGCTGAAGGAGGCACGTGTACGGCGCGGGGTGACAACCGAAGGTATTGAGTTGCCGGGCTCTCCAAGACGATTTTATGTCAACGAGCGACTGACCCAGGTGAACCGCAAGTTGTTCCAGAAGGTTCGCAGATGCAGGGAAAGCTCCGGTTGGCGTTATGCGTGGACCCGAGATGGTAGAATCTACGTACGGCAACGCTCAGGTGCGGACGTGCCTAAATACCGCATACGCAATGAAACTGATCTAATGCGTGTTTTTGGAGCGACTGCTATTAGTTCCTAGTGTAAATACCAGTGGTTTAATTTTGCAGTGTAGCAATTTCGTGTTCTTGTCACTCTTATCATTGTCTGAATGTGTCAGCGCTATCAGCATGCTTAATCTTATTCTATATACTTGCAGATTTTGTTTAACTTATATACTTGCGTCAAGTTTCCTGACTTCAATCCAAAGCATTCACGATGGTTAATAAACGGCTCAGGATAGGTTTGTTCAATGCAGGTTCTCTTGGCACAAACCACGACGACCTCATAGCGGCTAGTACTCGGCATGAGATTGATGTGCTGGCGATAAACGAAACATGGCTGAGGGCGGGCGAGGAGGGGCGTGCGCCGGTTCTTCCCGGGTGCAGGTTACGACATACCCCTAGGCCTCAGGGCACTCGCTCGCGCGGTGGAGGCGTGGGCTTTTACATAAAACGCGATGTCAATGCACGCACTTGGTCTCATCCTGTAGATACTTTGCACAAGCTAGTTGAACAAATGTGGGTCACTTTGACGCTTAACGGAAAGAAGCTTGTTATAGGCACGGCGTATAGGCCGCCTTGGATGGACGTTGATTTATTTTTCGACGCTATTTCCGACTCAATTAGTTCTGTTCCTGATTATGACAATTTGGTATTGCTGGGAGATTTCAATATTAATTTATCAACCAACACCGGTATAAAAATCACAAAATTTAATAATTTCTTAACTAGTTTTGGCTTGTCTCAGTTGGTAACGGAGCCTACACACTACACAGATACTAGTCAGACGCTGCTCGACATAGTGTGCACCGACTTAAGCTCTAAAAAAACCATCGTCGAACATGTGGGTTCTCTTTATGGGCACTGTCTTGTGGTTTGCGAGTTCAATTTTAGACGTGACAAACCCATACCCTATTCCATAACCTATAGATCATTGAAAGATATATGCCTAAAAGAATTTACTGCTGACTTGCAAAGTGTGGGATGGAATTCGTTAGCGAATCTTGGAAACGTCAATGACGTGGCCAATACTCTGAGCCAGCACATTGTTGACTTATTCGACCTGCATGCCCCTACAAGTTCGTGTGTCGTCATGGTTCGCTCTTACCCCTGGATCACGGACACAGTTAAGCTCATGATGCGGTTGCGTGATAGGGCCGCAGCAGACTTCCATAAAACTCAGTCTGACATTAAAAAGAAATATTACAAGGATTTAAAATCGACTGTTAGTACAGCACTATTTCATGAGAAATCGGCCTATTTTAAACAAAATATAAATAATAATATACATGATCCAAAATTATTATGGAAAAATCTTAAATCTACATTATTGCCTAAAAATGATACAGAATTACCTACTAGCTTCAATGATCCTAATGCTATAAACAAGCATTTTGTTAATTTACCAGGCACGTCAGAAGTCTCTATATCTCAGCTGACTTACTTTGAGTTCCATAGGTATGGTGACGCAACTTTTAGTTTGGTACCCGTCAGTACAGATAAAATTGTTGAAATTATTAAAAGTCTAAAATCAAATGCTGAGGGTTGCGATGGTGTTAACTTGAACATGTTGAAATTGATATTTCCATACACTTTAGAAATAATTAAAGATTTGATTAATGCATCTATTTTAACATCAACTTTCCCGGACATTTGGAAACTGGCAATAGTGCGTCCTCTGCCTAAAGTCTCAAACCCATCTGAGTTAAATGATCTAAGACCAATCAGCATATTACCATGTTTGTCAAAGATAATGGAAAAGACTGTGTGTCTGCAATTGACTGATTATCTTGAGAGCAAGGGTGTTCTGCCAGATGTACAGTCAGGTTTTAGAAAAGGACGGAGCACTGTTACTGCTCTGCTTGATGGACCCCGACAACATTTTGTGCTCCCAGGATAATGGAATGTGTACTCTTTTGGTGCTACTCGACTTCTCTAGGGCGTTTGATTGTCTAAATGTTGACATGTTGCTCTCTAAGTTGGGCTACTATGGCTTTGACTCTAATGCACGGAGATGGTTTGACAGTTACCTTAATAATCGCTATCAGTATGTAAAGCTGTGTCTTAGTGATGGCTCCGTTCAGATATCAGATAGGGTGAACCTCACTAGAGGGGTGCCGCAGGGATCAATCCTCGGCCCGATCCTGTTTATTTTATATTCTGCAGACATCCAGACTCATATTAAACACTGCAAGTATCATATTTACGCGGATGACATACAAGTGTACATCTCATGTAAGCCATCTGAAATCAACAGTGCAATAGAAAAACTTAATATGGATCTCTCCAGAATAGCTTCTTGGGCCACAAAAAATTGCTTACTACTTAATCCTAGCAAAACTAAGTATCTAATTTTTGGCAGTAGGCGGCAGTTGGCCGGACTCAATCATGTAAACCTCGCACATGTTATGATGGGAGACGAACCCATTGAGCGTGTGTATGGGGCACGTAACTTAGGTCTTCAAATGGATTGTGGACTACGTTACGAAAAGCATATTGCGAAGTCGGTTGGAAGTTGCTTCTACAAACTTAAAGTGCTGTATAGAATTAGACCATTTTTAAATGAAACTTTGCGCATTCGGCTTGTTGAGACATTGATTTTATTCAAATTAAACTACATGGATTCGGTGTTTGGCCCGCGTCTGCTCGCTAAAACTAAGAGACTTGTTCAGCGTGTCCAGAATGCCTGTGCTCGCTTCTGTTTTAACATTCCGTTGAGGGCCCATGTGACTCCATTTTTAAATAAACATAGTATCCTCAAGATGCAACACAGGCGCAAGCTTCATCTTGCTTGTCTCCTTTTTGGAGTAATAAGATATAAATCGCCATCATATCTTTTCGAGAAGTTGTCTTGGCCAACCAGCCACAGAGTGCGCGGAGCACGGCAGTGTGGTGTACAGCTGTTGACGCCCCGCCACGCCTCAGCTGCCTTTCGTGGAAGTTTTCGTTATGTAGCAACTAAATGTTGGAACAACATTCCGCCGCCAATTAGGAACCTGCAAAATGTGCAAATCTTCAGAATAAAACTCAAAGTGCATATGTATGAACACCAAAAGAGACAGGAAACTTTGACACTTGACACGAGCTGCATTTGATTTGATTTTGAGTCGTAACTCATACCTATGCTTGCGTCCCATCTCATCCTGCAATGTGGTAAACTTTTCATGCTGCACAATTAATACGTTGTTTCCACCATATTATTTTGTTTGTTCATTAATCTATTTTCTTTCCTGCCAGTTGTCAATCAGGAAGGAGATTAACGCATGCTTTGCATTGGTGCGGTTTGACACAGATGGTTGTGGTAATAAAACAATGATAGCTTTGTGATTGTATGTGAGTAAATGTAATATTGCGATTTTCTTTGTCAGTTGATGCGAATTTATTCATATATCCTACCTATACCTATATATATTTTCTCACTTTCATTATTTGTTTGATTTCGGAAAAGGTAAAGGAACTTGGTCCACGCGGTCTTGTCTTTGATATAGACCGAGGCCATGATTTTTGAACAGACTTTTAATTTTCTACATTTTGTGTTCTAAAGTTTCGTTTGTAATCTTCACTTTGTATATTTGTTTTATATTCCTTTTGTGTATAAATTACTGTAGTAATATAATGTCGGTCTCACATTTTGTATGATGTACTAGATCACCTGGTGGTTCCAACGGAAGACCAGCGCTGGCTGCAAGGCCAGCATCACGCTGAGTTGGGACCAGTTCGTGACAATATTTATTCTGTGTCTTTTGTCCTTGTTACCTCGTTAATGTCACGAATAAATGTTTTCTTTCTTTCTTTCTTTCTTTCTTGTCCTACAGAGGATCAAGGTCGTAGTCGCCAGACGGGTCCAATGCGGTTTTGAAACTCCCTACGTTACATCGAAATTGAACTCCCACAGTTGTTTGTGGAAATTTCCACTGGTTAATTCGTAGTATGTTTTAAGCATTACTCTGTAGGTATTCATGCTCACCGGTACAATTAATCGCCCACCCTAGTTTTACTATTTATTGTAATTAAAAGCATTTATTGATACATGATAATGATAAATGATTTATTTTTCCGAAAAGAAGTAGGCCTCTGTCTGTACATCATGATGGGTTTATTTACAGAAAAATTTCACCGTAACATTCATAACTAATGACAAGCGTATATAAAAACACGATATTGTCAATAATGCAATATTTAAAGCTAAGCCAAGTACTTAACCAGAGAGACTGCACACAGTAGGTAACCAACGCATCCAAATCAATCCATCCGTTTGGGAGCGATGATGCCACAGACAGATAGACAGAGATGCGCAGGTCAAACTTATAACACCCCTCTTTTTCGTCAGGGGTTAAAAACACTAGTCTTCTAATCATAACTTTCCCATTGATAAAATCACGCATAAAACGTCCTGCCATCAAAAATTCCCGAACCATCATCTCTCTCCCATACAGTTCCCTCGGTCCAGGGTTAAACCAACAGGCCTAATGAGTTTTTTTCGGCGTATTTGCCCATTCATATCGCAGCCCCTCTCGTAGTGAAGAATGCTAACACAGGGAAAAGACGAACAGTAGATAAAGTGTTACCTTTTTAAGAATTTTTTTTTTTTTTTTTATTGTGTGGAGGTCAAGGTCAAATCAAGACGTTCCTCAAGGTCGTCTATCTCATTGTACAGACTTTCTTAGATAGTTGAATACAATCCGACTTATGGAACTCTCCTTTGAGTGTTAATATTTTAATAAACATGTAAGCATATGCCTGGACTTATAAGTATTCATTTTCCTACCAACTTAGATTTCAAAGTGCTTATTTTGATCACAATCGACGACGGAAACAGCCAAGTCACAAAAGTACCAGTAAATCGGTTGCAGCCACTTACAAATCGCCAAACAACTCAACAATATCAATTTCCATTCAACAGGTAAGTTTTATCAATGCAACGTCACCGTGAGTCACTGCTCACTATACCCATACTGCGCTCCCCGTGCTGCGTCAAAGGGCGCATACCAGGCGCCCGCGCAGCGACATCCGTCGGCAGTGGGGGGAGGGGGGAACTTGTTCCGGCAGGCTCAGACTTGCATTCTTTTACTTATTGCTTGCGTCAACGCGTTTAACGGATCGAGAAGTTGCTTATTGATTTAGGCGTTGTGACCTGTGATCGTGATCACATTCAGTTGCTCATAATTTAATAGATTTATAAAGCCATTATTATTTAGGTGACAGCGGATGAGACCAGGCCGCTATTTCACCACCTTTACAATTGTCAGGGTTTTATATGACAATTCGAACTACATTTCTTTGACAATAATATGAAGCGCGCCAAAACAAAAGCTCTTCAAGTCAACAGTTGACACCGAATAGTCATTGAAAAGTTGGTGAATTAGGGGCCTGGGCACTTGACAAATTGGTTAAGATAGGGTCGAGTCATAGACAGTTGGTAGTAAATATAGTTCCTATGTCAGTGCACAATGGAGCGACAACATAGCGCGGTAAAGCGATGAATCTCTTTAAATTAAGTTAAAAAAAAAATTTCGTGTTAAGTACAAGATTTTTTTAGTCCTAATTTCCTAATGTAATGTTTGGACGAATGATCGTTATTAAAAAAAATTCTGCAACTGAAACTGAAAATATGTCGGAAAACAGCGGAGGCTTCCCGTTGGTAAACTTTGGGCTCGGTACCCCAAAATACCAGTGTATTTTAGCATCATAGCTCCTAAACGGATAGACACAGAAACCTACACCCACGTCAAACTGAACGCGCATTTGCGTCAGGGGCAAAAAAATTCGTCCCGAAGGTTTAACGACTCAAACAGGTTTCGTTTGCTCGATTTAATGAAAGCCTTTCTCCCGTGATGATAAAAATGGCACACATACCGACGCGCGCGCAAAAAACAAGGCTATTCAATACGTACGCTTAATGATCGTGTCGAATGAGTTTAATTTTTAACGAATTTAATGGGCGAGTCATTCTCATTTCGGGGCCTGGGAATACGAGTATTGTGGACGGACTTAAGGTACAGTACGCAGCTGAAGTGGCTTAGCAACCGAAGCGGTCACAACGATCGGAAGCTCTTTTATGTCTATAACAATAGAGCCGTGCTTAGATCATTGTGAACGCGTCGATCGCTTAGCTACCTTTGCTGCTGACTGTACCTACTTTACTTAGGAGTTTAAATCAATTATGGCACTTAAATTGCATACAGTACTGAATGATATGTGTGTACTTGCTATTTATTTTATTCCCCGCTGCCGCATTCACTCAGAAGCATTAATTAAGTTTCAATCGAAGGCCAAAGGACTGATATTTCATAGTTTCAGTTTCACAGTTTCATTAGTTTCAGTTCTTTTCGGCAAAAGCAAATATGAGGTAACGTGCACACTTTTGCGAAGCCATTCAACGGTGTGTTAAGTTTCCTATCTGCAGTGGGCAGCATGGGAACTATAGCCCAAGCCCTCTCATTGTAAGAGGAAGCCTGTGCCCAGCAGTGGGACGGAATAGGCTGTAGATGATTATGTTCTACAGCAGATAAAAGAGGTACAAAACTGATAGTCTACTGTTATTGTAGACTGTACACTACCTAGAGTCATTTTGTGTGATATGAGATATACAACATTGACTGTACAAAGAGTTAATCGAGACATCAATTGTCAAATTGTAAGCCATGTAGAGTAAAAATCACGTGTCATACAATTATTGTAAGTGAACCAAAACTGTCGCCGCTCTGTGCAAGCAATAGATAACTTATCACAATAGACGCATACAGTGAACCTTATAACTACAACTATAGAAGCCATTTTGTTTAAAAACGAAGTGCCAGTCGAACGTTCTAGATAAGATTAATACAAATCGTCAACTTTGTTTAGCCCAGTATTCTTCTGCTAATATTTTGTTCCGTGTCATTTATGTACTATTACTATTACAGACTACTTGTCAACAATTTGAATAGTTATTGTAACACACAGTTGTGTAAGTACCTACCTACTTAATGCGCATATCGTACCTAAAAGATGATCAAACAAGCGTGTTATTACAATTAAACTCTGCATATTAATTTCGTGTATGTTCAATATTAACTTCTTAATTAAATTAATTAACGCGGTATTTATTACTTTCGGCAGTGTATTCGCGGAGCGAGATATTCATAAAATGTGCCGACTTATTAATTTGAATTGCCGCGAGCTAATTTGAGAATGCTATGAAGCCTATTTGCTACAGTATGTGTAATTGGCATTAGATATATTGAACATATGGAAATGAACTTATTTTGGCAAAGTATTAGCAAAAGTATTCAGCAAAGAACTACGAGAATTTGTCATGCTGACAGAGAGAGTTCGGCAGAGAGTCAACATTCGAACATCGAACTCACTCTCCCAGAATACTATAGGTACTTAATCTGGCCGTTTTCAAGTCTAGGTCGAATGGGCATTTGCTAGGCAAGCGTGCTCCATCATAGATTACATCTTCGCTTACCATCAGGCGTGATTGTGGTATTTGTGGTTAAACGCAAGCCTATAGTATATAAAAAAACTCTTCACTTTTTTATCAGGTGATATTTGTAAAAAAATACTCATTAATTTGCCTAACAATACACATCTCATCTCATATAGGTATAGCATCATGTTACTCAGTTCACAGACGTTTACTATATTTTGCAGAACATCTCATTCATTCATTAGTTAGGATGGACCGGGAGACAAACTGTCGGTAGGCCTCTAACAGGATGGAGCGACGACCTGGTGAAGATCGCGGGACCGCTGTGGATGCGGAAAGCACAAGACCGGTCTGAGTGGAGGCCGCCATCCAGCAGTGGACGTGTTTCGACTGACATGATGATGATGGAGTGGCAACGTGTTTCATTTCAGCGTCGAAATGTCTAATAAGCAGCAAAATGTCATATAGTATAGAATATTTGAATCAGCCGTGAACGCAAAGCTGTCACCTTGGAGAATAGGGGTCCAGAGCTAGTCTCGGCCTCTGCGGATTTAAATACGGAAGAAATGAAAGACCTATGCATGAAGTAATCAATAAACATTTACAGTTGCCGATCTCATAACAATCTGAACTGCAGTCATTTAGGACATTTGTATACAAACTCGTATGACACTGATTCACTAATCAGTAAACTGTGAAGTCATCGCCTCATACGGAATATTACGTTAGTTAATAGTTAGTTAGTAGGCAGAGCGATGAGAGAGCAGTAACTGTAGAGGTTCGGCGGCGTTTAGGCAAATGAAAGATGGTCCTTTTATCAAAGTCAACGTTTATTTATTTGCAAGAATCATGGTACACAGGCTGTTGAACATTGACAAAATAGAACAACACAATTCACCACTGTAACGGCATGCAATTTTTTTTTTATATCCATTCAATAGTAAAATGACTTTTTCTCAAACATGCTCGGAAATTCTTGCTTTCCATTTGAAAATAGAACCCGGGAAGCAACTAATTTTTTCATTCAAAATTTTAAACGAAGAAGCCGCCCTACCTAGGTGAATGGAAATAGATTTCGACACATTCATTTTTCTCCTAGGATGCTCGACTTGCAAACCACCTCGTCAGGCAATTCCCTAATTTCCAGGCCTCGGCAATAATGTACTATTAAACCTGAAAATAAATCAAAATTGTAATGAGTAAACACGTTTCAAAAACTTAAATACTTACATTAGTTTTACATTGAACCATTTTGCGGGTTCACTCGATAGGAACAAAAAAGAATCGAGACAGCAGAGGCAGGGGTAAAGTCCAAAGCATGTAAAAAATAGGAACTTAACAATTAAATGAGATATTTAATGCAACAACTTACGTCGAAAGCAATTGATTAGTGAATCTAGATAATTAAGTGACCGATTTCTGCGTTCAAATTATTCATAGATCGATAATAATCATCATCACATTTCCATGTGTATCAAACGCATCCATCACTTTTTTCATCTAAATCAGCTTGCGATGTAATAGTTAATAGTTAACGGTTAAAATGCAGACAGACAACCGGACAGGCATCCTGTCAATGTAAGACGGTTTCCGTGGCCAGAGCGTTGGGTGTGTGTTTGTATGAAATATCCTGTTTATGTTTCATACAAAAAAAGTGTTGCAGATGAAGATCTGAATGTTTCTCAACCGTTAGCACAAATATAGAGTTTAAATGAAATGTAGAGAGGTCTAACATTACTGATTACCTACGGACTAGATAGAGAGGTAGTAGGTATCTTCTACTTACTGTAAGGTGATCACTTAACCATAAGGATCCTATTTCCCCAACTTTACAATTGTCAGATTATATCGACGATTCGAAGTACATTTCTTTTCTAATGTGAAGCGCGCTAAAAGAAAAGCTCTTCAAGTCGGCAATTGACAATGAATTGTCATAGAAAACTGACAATTATAATGTTGTTGAAATAGTGGCCAGGTGAACCACTAGCTCATTTACCTTCTTATTACTTAACAGCCTTATCTACTACCTTATTTACTAGCGATTTGCGAGGGAGTGCTTCTAAGACCAACTAATATCGCTCGCGTCGAACACGTTGCGTGATCGCCTCAATACAAACCTCGCTAACAAATCGCCAGTGTGATGAGGCTGTAAGAGTTAAAAAATATTTTTAAGCTTAGGTCAACCGCGTTCATGATTGATTACAGATAATCGAAACAAAAACACATCATTCGTAAAGCCGTTTGTAGTTAAGATAATTTTAATGATATCGTTAATTAATTTAATGATGTGATAACAATCACAGTGTACACAAAGTTGACACTTCCTTTGTACTGTGTTTAACTAGTAAATTAACTTAGGTAGGTGGGCGTTTTCGATAAACTGTGTAGCCTTTTTTCCAAAAACGTCCTAAATTTTTTCCATAAAAAAATGTTTGTCAGTTTATTGACGGTCCATATAGAATGTATATGTAAAAACGCGTCACCAAACTGACAAAAAAATGCGGGGCACTTTTTTATATTTATATAGATAGTCCTCGTGATTCTGAGCGGAAATAATCCAAAATTTGGTAGATTATTCAAAAAAAATTAAGGGTAAACTGCAATAGGATTGGCAAGAATAGCTTGAAATAAATCATGTTTTCTACTTAGCTGAAAAAAGTAACAGTAGTTAATATTAATTATAATGGGTTCGTTATTTTATTAGGTAATTAAAGTCTGTCAGAAATCATCATTATTAGCACGTCATAATCATAAAAGTACTTAATAACAAAAATAAATATTGTGTTGGTTTTTTTTTATTCACAAGGTAAGCAAACGAGCAAAACAAATGGGCCACCTGATGATGTAAGGTGATCACCACTGCCCCTACCAAATCAAATTCAAATTCAAAATTCAAATTCAAATTCAAAATTTTATTCAGCAAATAGGCAGTTGAATGCTCTTTTACACGTAATTTTTTTGAGTCTACCAGCGCTTTCGGAAAGACCATGATTGCCAAGAAGAATGCGCCGCAAGAAACTTGGCGCAAAGTCATTTTTTCTAAAAACAAGTTAAGTACATTAGATCTTACAATACGTAACCACAGATAAATTACACAAAGAAAGCTCACTCTATCATTAAAAAATAAAGAGAAAAAAAATACCTTATTTTAGAAAAAAGTGTAAAAAATAATTATTAGAACAGCAAAACCAGAACACTTTACTTATTATTATTATTATGCAACACCAGTGTTGCCAGCCTACAGGGCTAAGATGAAATGCCGCTTGTGCCTGTTATTTCCCCGGTGACAACACTCTCTACACCGGAACACAACAGTGCAAGCACTGCTGCTTCGGCATTTGGTTAAGAAATAAAATATAAATTAAGTTTAGTATGAAATAGCCAATCTCCGCCGACTCTTAGCAAAAATTGTAATCCGTCTACACATTATCTTTCGACTACTAAGATACCTATGATATCACCAGGGCCGTGTTTTATAAACCTACAAGTTACAATTTTACAGGCAACACTTGTCCTGTTTTTTACAATTTGCGTTTTATAAAGGTGTGCTACAATTTTACAAGCTACAAGTATAGGCGCCTGTAGCCGTATCATAGACAAAAAGTGAACATTTTAGTTTTAAATTCATAATCGAACAAGCGTTTTAAAAAAAAATGTAAAATACAACTGTACTTAGATTTGTAAAATTGTAACGAAAACTTACGTACGTCTTGAGACCTGTAACAATGGCTACAGGTTCACAAATTTTTGAATTAGGTGTCTTGATCAGTACCAAATCAATCGTTCTATCTACCTACCTATCTCTTCTTTAAGTTATTAAACTCAAAGTCATCAAGGAATGATTTGTTTATTGAGGAACTCGTCTGAGTCGGACTCGGAAGACAGCAAAGAACTAGGGAGTTTTGGCCACGATTAAATACAGATTTTGACACACACAAGAAATTGGGAGCTCATTAGAATCGTCGAGTAATCAAAATGATTCATTGAGCACGAAGCTTCAATTCTCTGTCTGTGTCTGTCTGTATGCACTGGAGTATCATGCAATCGTTGACATGCATTTTTTGGCCGTTTTTTGCCATTGTTTAGAATAGATATATTTTACTATCCGACCCGCGAACTTCGTACCGCCTAGGTCATTCCATAGAAAATGTACCTATGGGAAAATGAACTTCTTATTTTTTTTCTCGTGAAATTTTCCCCTCTATTAATACCTACCCTGCTATTCGAAGCAAAGATATAAATTCAACAAATGAAAGATCATAAAAATCGGTCCAGCCGTTCTTGACTTATAAATACTTAGTGCAATTAACACGATTTTGTTTTATGTACTTAGATTTTTATTTATCAACTTTGCATGGGTATTTTTAATATTTAATAGATAAAAAACCTCTACGTATTTGTTATTTTTGGCAGCCACTTTTTTTTTAATTAGTGATGTCCATTACACTTGTAGAATTTACTTGTAGTCGAGATTTACAATACCGTATTACAAGTGTAGCTTTCCGTGTGTCTTTATAAAACACCTGTAATTGTACATAGTGCATTACAGGTGATTGTTTCCTGTAGACTTGTAACCTGTAACTTGTAACTTTATAAAACACGGCCCAGCACTACATGGCATCGCCATCATTCCAACACACCAATACCTTTTCAATTACATGCTTAATCAATTGAAATGTTTAATTTGAAAACTAATTACCAAAAATCCCAATCAAGGTGTAACCAAGTGGCAGAGATAATTAAAGGGCACTCCACAGCTCAAGACGACCTCAGAATACTTTAACGGCACCGAGTACCCTCGTTGTCAAGTGCAGACTTGCAAATCTGCGACCAGATACCGCAGAGTAGGCTGACAGGGTTACTTCACCCTTATAGTTCTTCTCAGGGGTGGAACCTTACCTCAGTAGATCTACAAGTCTTAGAGTGAAAGGAACTTTCAATGAATCGCGTTCTCACGCCTTTGATCCCTAGAATTTCTGAGAAGTGTAGGTTTGCCTTCGTCCTACACTTGCTAAGCATGTTGAGCTGCCTACAATGCAGATAGGAGGCGTGAGAACTAAATACGATACGGTTTGTACCCAGACACCTAGGTATTCCAAATGGGTGTCAAAAGGGGGCAAATTCTAAAGTCTGTGAGCAGTTTGTCAAACGAAAAAATCGACGCTGATAGACAAATAAATTTCAATCGAGTTTCAGGTGGAACGCTTATCTTAGGAATAGATATAATATATTACAGGGTTGTCTAACTCGTTGGTGGGTATGATTCTGTATAAGTACGGTCTGTATAGAGCTATGTAGCAATGGGCCGCCTCATCGCTACAAAGCGATCTCTACCAGGCAACCATAATGGAATAAAGGTAAGAACAGATTAAAGCAGATGGTGCAACGTTACTAAACAATAATTGTTATGCCCATGCACAATTCTTAATTAAACATGCAACGGTCCGCGGAGTAGTTTTGTAGCCGTTTCGCCATTAACGCAATTAAGTAATTTAAGATTAACATTTACTAATTTAATAGCGGCCTGTTCTAGTTCTCTTAAATAGGTAGGTAGTTTCGCGGGCGGAAGAAAACATTAGCAGAAACCTCCTCAATAGATAAAATAAATTATGTATTGAGTGGACAAATAGAACAATTATCAGGCGTCAAACTAGGTAGTACAATGTTTCGTTTTATTACTATCGGTTCGTTTTGTTGGCACTAGTTTCCGGAGTCGGCGTTATCAAAGTGTGCAAACTATTGTTTAGTATTAGCAACTCTATCAGTGACAATAATAGGTACGCAACAAGTGTCAATGTCAATTGATCATAGTCGTATTGAAATCAGTAAAATTACCGGTACTTAGCTAGCCTACATTCGTATAGAACAATCGAATACTTTCACGTCATAAATTGCTAAATACCAGCGTTCTTAAAAAGCGAGCATACTTACTTAGATGGAAAAAAAAGCATTTCTGTTATCTTTCTTACCAACGGAGACCTTTCTCACAAAGGAGTAACTGCGAACGCGGACAAGGATAGTTCAAATGCATACATCAATGGAAACATCAAAAAATGTGTCAAATACTTACCTATTCTAACGGGATGTATGTATACTATACATCTCTTATCTTAGAGGAAAACCTATGAATACCGACATAACGAAACACAAAGGCGATAGCCTTGCGTCGTAAAACAGATTGATTCAGTAGCTGTTGTCACTAAAACTAATGAAATTCTTCATTTAGTCACGTTAGGTAAGTATTCCACTGGAACCTTACCTAATTAAAATACCTGAGGAGTCCGACTAACCGTAAACGCTCACGTTTACGTTAAAGAAAACTAAACGCACATCTTTCGTTAACGTAATTGATCAATTACACAAAACTGGCCATTTCGTGGGCATCGCGGTGCATCAATTGAGTAATTTCACACACGCAACAATTATTATAAGGGCTGTCAAGAGCCAGTAACACGCTTGACGAATCTAATGGTACTAGAGAGCATTCACCTAAGATTCTTGGAGGCAGTTGACACCCTTTTATGAAGCGCTCTTAGAGGTTTAGTAGCTATATCAGAAGGTTCACTGCTATAATCCACCCACCTTGGGTTTTCGTGTAGGTGCATCTCGTGCTGCCCCGGTAATGTGAAATGTAAATTATTACATTAGCAGAGACGTAAAATGTTAACATTGTTAATAAAACGCAAAAATAGCACTTAGCGTTAGAAATCTTGCACTAATTAACATGGATTCTTAATTAAAATAAGATACGGCAATTAAATCACAGAAAAAATTACTACGCGATAGCCGAGCTTATTTAGACGAAAACTGTCCGAAAACCGTCAATTTTGAAATAAATAGTAGGTACATATTGTCTTAAAGATCTGCATATTTTACTATTAAGCACTATACATTATAATCATAATAAATTAACATACTTACCCAAGAACAACACAACAGACAACTAAAGAACATCCCTCTTTTTCTATCCGAATTCAAAAATGCTTTTATTAAACTGACGACTTGAAGTGTGTACTACTTTAAAAAGACATTGGTACCCTGTTCCATATGTCATCCCCTGTTAATTATACACAGTACAAATTCATCTTCAACTAAATACTTAGTCAAATCGTTAAGTTCGTTAGATTACCACAAACAAACACCTAAATCCAGAGATCATCAATCATCAGCGCAGCGTCTGGATGGGGCTCTGAGTAAACATGTCTCGGCTTGGAATGTGGAAAAATACACAGAGTAGGGTTCAGTTAATAAATTGGTTTATTTTAATGGGTACCGATGACTCCAGTTCTTCACACACCAGCATCTATGTGACATAGTAGATGAAGATTGTACATGGAACTAGGTATTGCTGCAAGTCATTTAGTAACTGTATTAAGTAGTTTTAATTTATTCTGTTTTATGAAATTGTTTCGCATGTTCACTGTTTACGTCAACCGAATATTGTTTCTGATATCTACGTGTTAAGAATTGTAACGTAAGCGTTCTGGCAAATAAATATTTCTATTTTTGTAATAGGTATTTTTTACAAATTGGTTTCTATGTCGTTTCCATCAAGATGAATAAATAGAATCCCTCAATTCTTGGCAGGTTTAAGTAATTAAGTTTCTTTCAAAGCACTTTCGATCTAGGTGGTAACGATACCTCCAGATCGTGCCAAATTTTACATACTAAATGGTTAATAGGTTTTTGTATCGTCTGACAGCCACGCCTTTTAAAACGAAAATTCGTAATACCTAGCAAACAGAACTTAATAAAACATGTACCTACTAGTTCCGAACTCAAGCAGGATATTATTAGAAACGTTTTTCTTTTATGTTCGACGTCCTTACCAAATGTGACCCATGTCATTACTGACAAAGAACGCCGGATCCTAAAACATCGGTAGATTTCAATTCCCAAAACCTGTTCAGTCTCACACACTCTAATATCGATGACGACGCATTTTTCACTGTCAAGTGGTTAGTACTGTTTTTTTGTTTACTCGTTGGGATTAAAAAGCTCCGCCGCACACGAGCCTCAAACTTCCCACGCAAATATTCTAAAATAACTCGTGCTGTAATTAAAAAAACTCGATAATTCTTCCGAGTTATAAAATACAAAGTACGGTATAAATTGGGTTTAAACACGGCTGCTCCCGCAAAATTTACACTTAAAATTAAGCTCTTTTAACGTACCATAAAACCGGCGGGTGGACTCATTTATTTCGCCTGATAAAAGTATGATAAGCCGGGAACATTAATTACTTTAGCTTATAAAAGTTAGAGCTGTGTCACGGTAACCTCTAAAGGTACTTAGTTCTACATGCCGCCTTAATTTAGACTTCTTTCATTCCGGTATTCATGGCGCAAAAGCGGAGACAGCGGAAATTTGTATCTCATGATCTCGCCTTAAGTGACTACCCAATTAAGCTTGCAGTTGACTTGGCAGATATTTTTAAATGCTAGAGTTTCTTCTATCAAGCTATTTTAGTAAGAGTACATAGCGAAATAAAGTGATCACTCACTTATTTGTGTAGGTAGAGTTTAGTTCAATTAAAGTACGCGAAGCCATTGAAACTAGTCACCCCACTTTCAACCGTGATAGTGGATGGTCAGTGCCCCCGAGATACAAGACTGTGAATTACTGCGTCAACGGTTAGTGTGGCCCTTTACAGGGTCACGTGAACAGTATGCTACCCTACATTTGGCAATATTAAAAATGACGATGAAAACGAGGGTAGCGAACAGAGCCTTGTCGTGCAGTGTGTGCCGTTGCCGCCGAGTCGTGCGCTCCCAAAGGAAGGACTACTAATTAATCCGATACATGTCGGGCTTACTTAACTTGATTTAAAGTATACGTGGGGTCCCTTAACTTTTAATATGATGAATGTCATGGTAGTTTACTACAAACTCGGGAGGTTTTAAAGTTTTCAATATGACTGTATAAGTACAGTTTGTCAGCGGTATCCGCGTTAAGATCTTGAAACAATGCATTCATTGCTTTATCTACCTGCTTACAAACTAGCATACGTTTTTATTTAATCCATTTACATTTCTTTTTCTAGGTTTATCTAGGTTAGATAATTTTATAGTACCTTTCAATTAACGTGACGTATAGACTTAGTAGAAAAACCTTTCCCACGGGCCAGGCAAAAATCAATCTTATGACGATGTCATAAACACTTTCACAAGGGAAAGCTTTTCTCACTTCAACAAGGCAGGTATACCTTACGTACCTTGATTAATTATATATACATCAGAGGTGTAACTTAATAAGTAGGTAAGTCGCCTGTACTAGTTTCAAAGTACAACCATTTTTCAAACAGAATTGAAAAAAATCTTAACTTCAGGTTACTTTGCTCTTGCTGTCTTGTCAATACCTTAAAATATTTATTAAACAATTTACAAAAACATTAATTATCGTCGCTGTTTATCTCGCATTCACCAAGCGGTTTACTTTAAGCTCACTTAAACTAAACAAAGGCAATTTATAAACATTCCGAGGGCTGGTTATTTATAACGCGGTTATCGGCGCGAGCGCAGAGACAGGGCAGATCAGACCATTTCTGTACTAATAAACACACTGACACTAATTATGGAGAGACGGACAGACAACAGACTTGCTGTTAGATAGTTTAGAGAAGGGCATGCCTTTATCTTTTACTTTGTAATCCTTGTATGGTCGTTTTTCATTCTTTCGCCCAAGGTGCTAAAGGTTTAAAAGTATAAAGCTGCGTTAAGACTTGATGGTTCAGTTCTGAGCGTCTAGTGTAGTCAACGGCCAAAAAAACGTCTCGATCGCGTTCGCGTTTACGTTGGAATTACTTTGGGAAAATTGGCAGCGCTATAGGCCGTGCGATGGATTAAGATCGCTCGGCGAAACTGGTGGGGGCAATTTGGCGCATCTGTACAATTGCGCACAAAATTGTTATATTCTGAGTGTATTTCTTTGAAATATATTTTTCTTATTGCGCATTTTTTGTACCTTTAGTGACCTAACATAATAACACTCGCTTTTGCTTGTGACTTATTTTGCTAGTATGTTTATTCAGAGTCTTGGTAGTATTTTTACCTGCTTTAAATTACCCGTGATGTAAGGCACTATGCCACAGGGGCCTTATTTAGATTTAATTTAGTTTTAAGTTGTAGTTTATTTAGTTTAAATTTAGATTTAATGTCGTTGTAAATTGCTTTTATTGTGATGTAATTAGTTTCCTTTTTAACATAACAATTCACGTCGTAAGCCGTTTTTCTGGCTTGCCGTGTACAAACTTTAAATTTGGGAATTTTTTTCACCAACTACGACATCATAACGTACTTACTACTAATAGTAAAACAATCTGTGCCCTGTGCCCTAAGCACGACTTGTCGAATCCTGCGTTACGTTACGGTTATCGTATCGAGATCGAGAAATCTCATACTAAATTTTAGTTCCTAATACGCTCACGGGCGGGCGCTGTTCCAAACGTAATATAAACTCGTTATAGTTTACTATTCGATTTTACTTGACGCAGGATTCGACAAGTCGTGCTTAGGGCACTGAGCACGACTTGTCGAATCCTGCGTTACGTTACGGTTAGCGTATCGAGATCGAGAAATCTCATACTAAATTTTAGTTCCAAATACGCTCACGGGCGGGCGCTGTTCCAAACGTCATGCAAACTCGTTATAGTTTACTACTCGATTTTACGTGACGCAGGATTCGACAAGTCGTGCTTAGGGCACTGTACGCAACAGTACCCAAGAGACACGTGACGCGTGAACGAAGCGAGGGAAGGGAAGAACGACTTGATCTACCAATAACGTGTCGGCGCCAGCGCGCACCCTCCCCTCACCCCTCTGCGCAACCAAATAGACCTAAGAATTGACTTCTGCGCATGCCCCTTCCACTTTTGGCCAGCGATCTTAATTCGCCGCGCGACCTATACTAGTCCCTATAGTTATTCAGCCGTAAACGCGAACGCGATCGTGACGTATTTCAGGGCGTCGATTACACTTCTAGAGACCCTTAGTGTAATCAAAAAGCACAAAATACGTCTCAATCGCGTTTGCGTTAGTGTCAAATAGTATGAGAATTGTTAAACGCGAACGCGATCGCGACGTATTTCTTGGCCTGGTCGGCGATTACACCAGGCGCTTTGAGTGCTTTTTGATTACATCAAGGGCACAGAGTCCTTCTCTGAGAGAAAAAGTCACACCAAACGTTTCGAACGCGTTCGCGTAACGAGTCAAATACTATTAGAATATTACGTTGCCAATTAGTGCCCATAGTAATAGAGGCGATAACGCGAACGCGATCGAAACGTTTCCACTAGAATCTCTGTAGGGTCGAGGAAATTAATTCCTGACCCACCATAGAACAGTTTCATAGTAAACGTCATAAAGATTTTCCTTGTCAACCTATGCGATGTCACTGTGACGTTTACTGTGAAAACGTTCCATGGTGGGTCAGGAATTCAGTAAATTTGGATTTGGATGCTACTACCAATGTCTAAAAGGGAAAAATGTGGGTTGGAATGCTGACTTCGCCATTAAGAGTTGAGAACAGGCATTTCGAATCTTATGAATGAAATGTCATCATGAAAACCCAAAACTAAGTAGTCATAATCAACTAAGAAATCTCTTCTCGGGAACCATGGCGTCGATTTTAGATTGAATAAAAATTTCCCTATCTCTTATAGGTTCTGACTTCTCCCTACTCTCCCATGCGAATTGATCTTCCTGTATAAGCCGAACTTGGTCCGACAATGTTTCGAACTAATTCATTGTCCTTCCTCTGAGAGCTTGAATACATGTCAATACGAAAAATGTCATCGGCCCTATCAGGCCCCTATTAAGTACACCAAACGTTACAAATGTCAGTTTTTAATGACAATTCGGCGAAAATTGCTGACTTGAAGAGTTTTTGTTTTAGTGCGCTTCATATTGGCAGTGAAGTGTAGATCTAATTGACAACATTTCATATTTTTGAGACTATAATGTGATTAATTGTCTGTATTCTACTTTGAAAGAGGAGCAAACCTACGGTTTTAAATTTTCATTAGGATTTGTAATTAATTTATTATTAATTTATTAAAAGGTACTTATTCCAAAAGGCCGTAACTCCGAAACTATGCTAGGATGGATCAATTGTCTTTGTCTTGTCATGATCAAAAAACAAAACCAGGATGTTAAATTTATCTGACATTGTCAAACCTACGTGTGATTGTTGCTTATTTTTTTTTTTTCGTGAAAAAGGCAAAAGTATTACACCCATTCTTGCGTAGTTTTGGTAGAATTGGTAATTTTATTTTATTCTCTTGTATTTAAAAAAATAAGTAATATTAATTTTTTATAAATGTAGTGGTGTGTTTAGGAGGCAAAGCCCTTTCGATACCTATATTAATTTCCACGTGTGAAAAATATGAAATGTTGTCAATTGTCATTATAAACCGACATTTGTAGCGTTGGTGAAATAGGGGCCTGTACTAACTTTGGTGTAATGGTGTGGCACGTGACACGGAATGTCATGCATCTGGGTTCGACCCCCGAGGTTAGTCACAACTTTCTGGTTTTCTGTGTTCTTGTTTCAGTATTTAATGAATAATATTTGTAGCGCCCACGTCACACTGCAAGTAATTCTAGGAACTGATAACTTTTCTGTGAATTTGATGACTAAGTATAGTAAACCGAAACACTGACAGGAAAGAGGCCATCTACAGGGATAGCATTTTTAATACGTCTCTGGCAGCCGTAGGTAATCCAAGAATTGATAATATCCAAGGACGATTACATGCACAGGATTTAGTTCACTATTTTTACATAGATGAGTCTCTGCACCACTTCTTCTGGGCCCCGTTTCACTAACGTGACAGGTGACAAATGACAACGACAGTTCGATCTACACTTCGAAGTTAACATGAAGTCAGGTAATACAAAAACTTTTCAAGCCAGTAACCTACACCAAACTGTCGTTGTCATTTGTCACCTGTCACGTTTATGAAACGGGGGCCTGCACTTAGAGACCTCCACACAACTCAACAGTATCATCTATGGCAGCTCCTTCATTGGGTTCATAGATGGCGGCATTGTCTTAAGCAGAGGTCCAAGTCCCATACGAAATGAATGATACAGAGTATCTATATAAAAATAGTGAATTCCTATTTAAAAGGAAAACGACATTGAATAGAAATTGGCGGTTCTCGTCCGTGTCCTTGATAATATCTAAGTAGGTAAGTAGGTAGGTCTTCGCTTTATTTTAAAGAAGGTCGACCATCAAACATCAACCTTTAGCATCCTAGCAACATTCGTGATCCGCAAAACAGCACATCATCCTTAATGATTGTAAATGAAGATGTTTAATTGCCATGGCCATATACTCATTGCTTCTACTCCATCATCAAGTACTATAAATTCCGACACACGGCCCTAATACCACAACTACAAGGCCTCATTAGACATTTCTTGGTATCTAGGCTTATTAGTTTAATATTTGCAGCGAGATGTCATACCTTGAAAGGAAGTTGGAAGGAACTGGTTATGGGAAGTTAGTGAAAAAGCAGATTCTAAGATGTGTATTGGCATTGCATACCGTAGTAAGGTTTTCTAAGAAATTATACAACAATATTATGACACAGAAAGAAATTACGGTGACATAACTGATAAGCTGTAAAATAAGGATGAACTGGAATCAAACAAAAACGATGTACGTCTTGGACGCTTACAATTCGAACCCAGAAAGCGTAAAGAATTTAAAATGATTATGACGAGATAGAAGAGTCACTAGTGTCATTACGTCATTCTTAACGTAACAGGTATTCATTTGGCCCACTCACTTCATTCAACTCTAAATAAAGACGCTCGAATTTTGGCAGAAAAATAACGTAAATAAGCTTAACAGGTTGGTTGCCAGGGCACGGGCTAAACTCATTTGTAACGAGCCGCAAAATGATTCACTCGCAATCACTCTTTTATTTTTAGTCTTGCAAGCGAACAAACAAACTAAATGATTTACTGTAATGCCACATCTTAAGCGCAAGGACTGAGGAATCCAAAACATGTGTGAAGATGGTGAAATCTATTTTTAACTCAAGTGGATGCAGTGAAGACCAGTTAGGAGACAAGAAAGAGGTCTGTTGGAAACAAAACGAGATGCTAACCATTTTGTTTTTAGTGTAGAATATAAAACAAACAAAAGAGGTCACCTTAAATATGTGATTCATTTGGATGCAGCAAAAATACTTCATGACGTATCAACGCAATATCTATAGCGTTCACATGTTGCATCGCTTTGGCATGATTCTACGAGACACTACGTCGACGACTTTCTATAGTCAAAGTCAACTTTGGAAGCGTTTCATGGAACATTACCTTTGAAAGAATGGATATAGTTTCTTTGACACAGGTGGAAGACAAAGTTGAACGACTTTTATGAAATCGTTAGCCGGAAAATGCTCTTTCCACTCACGTTACACAGCAAGTCAATATGGAAACCGCAAACAATTCTCTAGTCGGTTAATAAAATTTTAAGGTGTTTTACAATAACAAATGGCAGTTACAATAGTGTCACAACACGAAATGCTCGAAATATAAACTTTATGTGGCGACGTTAAAGTTTTAATGGCATTGTTGGCGATCCTTTTGTGAATTGTTACATAAATTAGTCTCGGCGGCATTTTGTGAAAATTATATTTTAACCGCGCCTATTTAATCTATGAAGCGGCTAGTTTTAAATGAACAAGTACTAAAGTTACGTACATGTTTAAAGGTCTTGCTTCCTTACAAATGTAACATAATTATTTTATAACAGGCTTTGCAACGAGTAAAATCCATTGACCATCGTCGCCTATAAATAGTACAGAAAATAAGGACTCTAAAAGTAGAATGATATTGGACAGACAGTACCTATCAATAGCTAGAGCTGTAAAACTGCAGCAATCTTCAATACCGATGCAATCAACTTAAAATCGTGTCACAAACGAAAACATCTACTTTAGCCCGACTCTATCACAGCACACGGTAACACAACGATGGTTACAAACAATGAGACAGACCCACACAGAGACGCGAGCGCTACGATTGGTCATAAAGTCGAGCGGACTGCACACACAGGCAGTGTGGTTTGGTAGCACGATTTTGCTACAGTGGTTCTGCGGTGGATATCTATTCACACATACGCTTTGTACTTATCTACACCTTATGGAACAGATTACATAAGAGCATATACACATCCGTGGACTAATCAGGAAAGAAAATTGTTCCGCAAAAACACTTGTGTTATCAATCGTTACCTAATTGCACCTGATCGAGTAGAACGTGGATATAGGTTTTTGTTAACTACTGCATGAAATTAAGCTAGGAAATTATAGAAGCGATTAGGTCAGATCTGAAAGTATTCTGAAATGTATCGATAACTTTATAGGTAGGTACAAGATGTAGTTGAGGCTATAACGTTATTGAAACGAAATACTATTACAATAATCCTTATCAACAAATCCATTATATTCGCACTGCAATACGCGGATAAGCTTCGCGGAAACTATGCGGACATATTTCGATGATAAAATTCCAGGATCAAAGATAAAATAACTAAAGCGTGTAATAATAACTACTTAATTAGCGCCGATAACTTAATGGGTATGTAACTATTCAATGGGTATAAACAAAAATCAAATTAATGTGTTGTATTTAATTGTAAGTATCACAAGCTATTATGCACCCAAGAGACAAGATAAAAAAAAACTCAGCGGGACATTACTCATTAAAAACAAATGCAAGCTGACGCATGGAGTAAGCTAAAATTAGCTGTTCTTTAGTACCCGTTGAAGTCCATAAACTCTTGACGACAAACCAGTTCTTTGTTACGAACGTATAAACATTATAGACCACTATACGAGCCGCCGTCGGCTAGCGCTTGACCCTGTACTATAGGTCTGTCCAATAAACGTCGTGTTACGACATCCATTGCCGACTTTAATCAAACAGAGGATGCTGCGGTTCTATTATTTGCCGTAGTCTGCACAAAATGATAAGTGCCGCTTGTTAAACGAGGTCCGTAGTACGAGACCCGTGCAGAGCGTCCTTGCACAGAAATTGCTGTTTTAGACGACTGCGCGTTTACAACACGCGCGCTCCGTACATAAAGTTACTGAAGCGGAAGCAACAAATCCCGATGGTATCTACATTGTAAATGCAATTGCTGGAGATAATACAACACCACCTATAGTTATAGTTATAGGAATAGCTATTCGAGGCGACACCTTTACAAACGATTCATATATTTCCATACGTGTGTAAATTATTAATAATGCATGACCGTGAAGCAGGTACACACGAGACTGCGGCCTTTACATAACATTTATGTGGGAACATGTCCCCGATTCATAATAAGTTCTAGCGCTGCCGTAACCTAACGCAAGAGTTTACAAATTCTGATATTTTTTTCATTTAGTTCCGATGGTTAAAAGTCGATAATAACCATAAGGTCAAACCTTACTTGTCGTGCTAACCGGAAAATGATTCAAGAATTGTTTCATACGCAAATAATTGACTGCTGATAAGTTTAATGACCACAGATATGATTTACGCAACTCACACAATTAACTTGTATAGTGGGAGAGCCATAGTGCCGTATGAATGGGCCGGCTCGTCCGTGGAAGTACCACCCTCTCGCAGAAAATCGGCGTGAAGCAACAGCACCCCTGTTATGTTTCGTTCGGTCAGTGAGAGTGACGGAGACCCGATCCCTCGCCCCTTTCCTCTATCCCTTTTCCTCCTTAAATGCCGGCAACGGACTGATGACTCTTGGGGTTGCGGTTCTCATGGGTGGCGGTGATCGCTTACCATCAGGTGATCCGCTCGCTCGTTCGTCTCCCTCTTTCAATAAAAAACAAAAAAAACTACTGCAGCGGATCCGAGTTATCTAAACCAACGCTGGCAGATGGAAACGGATAACTTTTATCCAACTGGCATGCATTTATCGTATAGTAGCATATATAGCAAATGGAATTAATGTAAATTGATAGCTAGCAGTAGTAGCGGTGCAAAAAAGCTAGCTCTTGCGGCAACATCTGGCGCTACGGCCTCAATAAAAACAATTGTCTTATTTACGATGGTACAAACGGAGATAAGGGACAAATTTCCAGTGGGCACAGTGGGCCAGCCGCCGCGCCACAGGAAGACGTCAATTTGAAGCGACAATCGAAGGATGTGGCCGAAGAATTTATGCTCGTTGGATGATTATAAGAGCACGCGGACGCGTAATTACCACGTAGGTGGACACTCCTTGAATACACATTTGTATCAGTTAACAATTCGTCTTTCAATGCTAATTTCTGGCATCGTGACATTGTTATTACTTATTATACGCCGTCTTGTAATCAATTAACTTTCTAAGCCCTAAAGTTCAAAAATAGAACGATTAATGGATTTCGAATTACCCCGCCAGCGCTGGCTTTATCGTTTTAATTTCCATTGTTACCTGTCAGCCGGTAACAGTTCTGATTAATTAGTACAAACGTTAACAAAAGATAAAAAAAATAAAGCGCACTATCAATCATTCGAAAAGCAGGCCGCTGCGAAGATCAGCTTTACGAGAACGCGTGTAACGAGCGCGACTGCTAAATACTTTCACCGTGGGGAGAAGAAATTTGAAAAGGCCGTTCGAGACCGCACGGAGTCTGGTGGCGGCGACATGCAAATTCGCCACTCGAAATGCAACGTGACATGACGAGGAGGGAGGGGGGGGGCGGCATTCCTAGCTCCGCGCGGCGCTGGCGGTGGGAGGGTGCGGTCATCGACCGTCCTCCCGGCCGCGCATAAACTACGGTACGCAGCCGCATAAGGTCAATACGACCGCCATCGACAGCCGAACCGGGCCCATTGCTCTCGAGGCAAAACAGTTTCGCAACACCATTGTTCGTTTGAGCGATACGACCCGAAAATCAATTACGGACCCACACACGAATCTAATTTAATGGTGGATTGCGCAAGAGAGGATATTATCTGTAAATCAGATTGCCGGTAATACGTTTTGTCGCCAGACGTGTTTGAAACCGCCGGCGCTTAAGCCACTTTTACTGGTTGGCTTGGCTCTGTAATATACACGAGGATTGCGGATGAGGCAATCTGGACGAATTACATACGCTACTGCGAATGTGCGGACGATTTCAAGACTTATAGCCAGCAAATACATTTTCGGGTACAAAAAAATTACGGTTCTCTTTACTCAATGACGCTGGCCTTATTATCAGTGTAGTTCGGTGTTTAAATATTTGATACCTTATGCGACCAACCAGCTGGTCATGTGAACGTCACCTGAGGCAGTGACTCACGTTAAAAATTCCAGCTACAAAGCTACCGTTGATATCGTCAGTAGAATAGCGATAGCAACGTGTGTTTTGGGTGGCAGATAAAAGACATTGATAACTTGGATCGGTTAAGCAAACACCTAAAAAAAAAAATTTAAATTAATAAAGTTATTGCTAGCACCACGCGATATCTAGATGACCATATGGCAGAGTCGATTAGTGAAATAATTATAAAACTGTACTTACCTTACGCTCATCGTTCTTGGTCGCGCTCTCCGTAGAAGTCCGTTGCCTAGCTTATATCGAATGGATAAATTACCTGCGGCAAATTGCTTTGCATACGTTCATAATCGTGTCAGAATGGAATAATGTAGGTATTCCAACAATGATACTGAGGTAACACGAACCGCATCAAACCAAAACACAAGGTCAGCGTTTTGGCAACCTTCCCAATGTTGCATTACGTAGGTGTACCTACTACATATTACGCTGTAATCTCCTATCAATAGACTTTTAGCTACATGTTCTGATGCTTTATAAACTAAACTACATAAAAGCAATAACTAGATAACGGTAATGGTAATTTTAAACAAAGCGTCCGAGCTCGGCGCCATTTATTGTTAACTCTGTTTGACATCCGCTCGCTCAGCTTACATAAATATTTACATTATCGTAGGCTGATCTCATTGGGAATTAATTAACTGTGAAAAGCGATGCTCGGTTTACTGTAACGAAGGCAATTCCAAAAATTTGATTTACGAGTATTGTTGTTGTCTTAATTTGATTTTGTTTCAACTTTCTTGACAAATGTGAATTGTTCGAACACATAAATTGAACAGCTAAGTTTGGAGTGGCACGCCAAGCTGATAACGAACTGAATTAAATTCCTTCCCGTGCAATGAACAATGCAATTCTAAAGGAACAATGGCAAAGTTTACATAAAAGTACGGCAACGCTGTTTATCTTAACTTGAACGCTATTTGAGCATTAGCAGGCAACGCTGGAGGCGGTACCGTACTGGGAAACGCTCGAAAAGCGTTTAAGATTACACGAAATAAGTGCAAACTGAACGAGTTTGCAGCGCACATGTTTCACGCTTCAAATAATTTTAGAGCAGAAAAATGGTGAACACTAAATGAGACGTGCACTTCGATATGATGAATCATGCTTTCAATGACTCGGACAGAGCAGTTGTTTTATTATCTTAGTGTAATGTTATGTCTTATGTGATTCAAACAGAAGTGTTTGAATATCCATTAGTGTGCAATGTGTTGACGTGACCACAATCAGAAATATCGTCACCAAGCCGCGTTGTGCCGCTTCAGGGAAGTTTCTATTTACAAAGCATAATTTACGTAGTCAAACTAAGAACGTAATTCGTCACATCTGGAAACATCCTCAGCGTAGAGCTATTATTTTTAGACACGAGTTATGGTGAGCGATTTCCGTTACGCTCGCAAGGCGTGCCAGCTCCGTAGGTGAAAGTGACTTACTTTGATATCCAGCCGTCCAGGACCAGAGGGAGACCATCGCCAGCAGCCAGTGGTACATGAGCCCTTCGATCTTCCAATAGAGGGGGGCGTACAAGGGTCGTATGAGGCGCAGCGCCATCATCCACACCACGTAAGCGGGGACGCAGTATAAGTTGTTGACGATCGCGAATGCCGTGCGCGCCACGATCCTCACGTACCGGCTGAAACAGCAGGGGCGTCACCACGACCGTCTCGCCACGTCTCCACGCGCCACGCCACGCGCCACGCGCCCCTCCGGGCCCCACGCAACGCAACGACACAAAGCGATGACCATTCGTGACAGGACAGTGACGTGCGACACAGCACAGTGAGACCGAGGGTTGTTGAGCTTGCGAGAGACCCGGGCGAGATGGTTCAGTGCGTTCTCCCTGCTGATAGCTGCCGAGGCGCGGGGGCTTTCGTCGGGCTGGGCGGCCGGCTCAAGGACATGGCGCTGCGCCGATCAATCAAACAAGGCGTACATTTGACGATATTTATTAATGGAATCGTTCACCGGTTCACTGTCGGTTATTTCGTTAAGTAGACTGCAAGTACAAATTTAAAAATTGCCCGTCGGCGAGCGACCATCGCGCTCGCCGGCGAGCTTACATGCGATTTCGTTTGCGACACACATTTTACACCGATCGACGTAACATTAACTCGTACGACGCGAGCACACATAGACAGACATACACAATTTTATTTTACGATGCATACTGTGGCACGACCGCGGCCGGCCGAGATCGTCGTGTAAAAATTAATACAAAGTTCATTATATAAAATTAAAAAACGACATCGGACCGCTGAAATTATACAAAAATTACAATATTTAAGACTGTACACTATCTAATATATACAAAAGTTTGCCAGCATAGATATGTGCGAGGGCTTTATATACAAGGGCGGTGGGTGGTGTCGGGGCTGCGTGTGGCTTACACGTTGTAGTCGTGCGCCATGAGCCCGTGCACCTGCTCGAGGCGGTACGCGAGCCGCTGCTTCTGCGAGAACTCGTCCTCCTCGAGCGTCACCATCAGCTGCTCGTTGTACTTCACCGCGTACGCGTAAAGCTCGTTCAGTGCGCAGTTCGTATTGAACTCCTTGGTGTGGAGGCGCGACTCCTCCGCTAGCATCGCGTTCATGTCCTGATCGGATATCGCCGGCATCAACTTAATATCCGCGTAGTACCGCTCCACCCACTCTTTGTACACCGGAATGTCTTTCGCGTACAGAAGCTTAGAGGATGGAGAATCTTTGCCCAGGATGTGGTCAGAGGTGGAGCAAGAGTCCATGAACGTCTGCGCGATGACGGACAGGCACGAGTCCACAGTATTAGACTTGTGTACGTCGAACACGAAATTAGGATTTTTAATAAGATTCACCCAGAAACGCAGCGGAAGCGAATTGCTTTTCCAAGTGTGCACTACTTCGGGATCGGAGATTGCGTGCTGCAGAGCCTGGTCGTCGAGGAAATCGAACATATACTTTATAGCCAACGGTAGCGCGGAGCCGCGGTGCGCCGTGCTGAAAATAGTTTCGAATAAATCATCGACGAACTTTTGCAGCGTGCCCTTAGTGGCGAGAAGGCGCGTGAGATAAATTTCGGAGACCATTTTGTTTCCGCGCTCGCCTTCTTTGTGTGCGTCACCATCGTGGTGCCTAACTAAATGCCAATACTTGAAGCCGCCGCCGTGCTCGTACTTGAACGGGCTCGCGGGCGGGCTAGCCGAGCCGTATTTACCCCGATTGAGTGTTTCGTAAGTGTGCGACTTATCGTTTTTCTCCATGTTAGACAGATTGTAAACCGAACTCTGTTTCGCGACTAAGCTGAGACACGCGCCGTCTGGTACGCGATAATGATTAAGGGTATTAAGTTTGCGCCATTCGCCCTCGCATTTAGTAGTGCTGTCCTCGTCATACAGAATTAATCGACCGCAGGCGCCCGTGCGCCATTCCAAGTCTAGCTCGTCACGACTCGGCCTTTGTGAATACGGAGTGGCGCGGTAAATGGCATCCAAACACTTTTCTTTTACTTGGCTTATCGTATCACAGTCGAGAACTTTTACTTGCACGTTTTCCGTCGTAGCATCTAGGCCGCTCACGAAGATGGTTTGCTGGGATATAGAAACGCTCACCGCTATCGGCTTGAAATCTATCGACTGCCTAATGAGTTTTTCCTCGCTAAGCGAGTATCGCGCCTCAGACGTTATTGCATCTACCGGGCCTTTGTCTACTTGACCTTTCATTGACCTAAACAAAAGATAAAGCGGTTCGCCAGCGCATTCGCGAAGGAATTTATATAAGAGAAAAGTAAACCAAGCACTCAGCATTTTCTCGGCAACGCTCTCAGTTCGCCTTAGCAGCAACTTGGGGTGACTTTTACCCTCCATGCACTTCTCGATAAGCTCAGCCAACAACGTTTTCAAGACATCAGTGCAATACTCCATTTTGCTTTGCAGAGTTACCATGATAAGGGAAGCTACATTGACACGATCGCGCATTGAAAAATATCTATTGCTCTCTAAAGTACGAATAAATAATAAAAGGAATGTTTTGTTCATAATAAGCTGGCCAAACATTCTGAGACCTTTATCTTTCCTAATAAGCTCTGGACGTTCCCATTGGAGGACGGCATGGTCATCAATGTTAGGGAACAGAATCTTCATGGCGTACGTGCGATAGTCGAGGAAGGGGATCCCGCCCGTCACGTCTCCCGTCAAGTCTGTCATCTCAGTCTGCAGCTCCGCAAACGCCTCTTTGCATTCCGCAGCTACTCTTAACTCTAAAATATCCATTTGCTCCTGCATATTCTTCAGTACCCTAATATTTTCAGTTGATTTTCTCCTATACATAACTAAAAACACGACAAATACTAATATGAGTATAACTATACTGGCGATTACGCCGAATAATACTGGCTTTCCTATAGCGGCCTGTAAGCCTGCCTGCGAGGAATACGACAATTTGCCAATCTTGTACGTGAGCGCGCGGCCGACTTTGACAACCACCTCGGGTGTGTCGACGCCGTCAGGCAATTCGCCGCGCGACGGAGGCCGACAAGTCAATTGGTGTCGCGCGAGCGACGTGACGTTACACAGACTGTCACCTATATGAACTTCGACATCTCTCTCAGTACAGGCTCTGTCTAAATTCTGACCGTTGATAGTCAAATATTCAGATTTATAATACTTTACGTCTTCGTCAAATTTATCATAGAACGGATCCGGATAAAGCAGAAAAGCGTCGCCCGTTTTGCTCGTAAGGTTTTGCACGCTTTGCACATCGTCCATGTTAAAACCGTATTCTAATTGCAAAGGTCTGTCCGGATCGAGGCTGAGGCCGGCGCTTTCGATGCCGGGTGATTCGCAAATGAGATGTGTCTGAAAGTCGACTCTATGGCAAGGGGCGATGTAGGGTCGGTTGTCGTGATATACGTATATCTGAGGGAACTGAATAGAATGGAAATTACGGCCCATTACTTTAATGTTTATGCCCCCGGATGGAATTCCTTTGGGTTGTTTGCGCTGCGACACCGGCGGTGGACCGGACTCGACAGAAACAACTACTGGGTCCTCTATATATTCAAACTTTTCGCGGTCCAAAGTGCGCATACCATTATCAAACCGCATACGTAATGTGCCCATTTTGAGCTGATAAGAATGACTCGTCCTACAAATCGCCTCTTCGTGAGACACCGACAGAATAGCACAAGGTAAGTCGTCGATAAACGCTTGAATGTTACTTCCCGCATTTAAATACTCGCCTGTGATACGTAGCTTAGTTCCGCCAGATTGCGGCCCGTATTTCGGTTGGATAGAGTTGATTTTCGGATTGACGAATGCGTAATGATGCTTAGATTCGCCGCGATAGTCAGCGACTCTGACTACAACAGGGCCATCCCTCGGTACTTCTTCGCCCGGCCCATCGACGGTACAAACAATACGCCTCGTTTTCACGTACAGTTCTATAATTGGCTGGCATTTAATGCCTGCAATAGTTACGCCATTATAAATGTCGGATATATTACGACCTAGATTAATGCCTTCGATAGTTATGTTAGTACCCCCATCCCACGGGCCTAGCTGCGGTCTAAACGAATGAATCTCCGGATTAGGACACGTCTGTGTGCTGTTTAGCCAGACGCTGGGCATGCCACATTGCTCCTGAACTTCACATCGGTCAGATCCCTGACACCAACCACATCCAAATTTCTCCGGAAGCGCTAGACAAATTCCGCAATTATCTGCCATATCATTACAACGGTAAATGAGTATGTGAGTATTATCCGGATTATCTAACGGTTTAGAGCCTCCCCATATTACGGCAAACGATGCATTGATGTTGGGCGCTCGCGACGTGTACGTAAATTCAACGGCTTCGCAGTAAATTGTATCGGCAAGAAGTTGAGCGTTAACATGGGTTACGCGGCCTTCGATATTGAACTGACAAACGAACCGAGTCTGCACGATAAATTGTCCGATTATGTGAACTTTAACTTTAATTGCCTTTTTAACGCCGGAAGGAACTAAAATTTCGTTGGAACCGTCGGAGGTCGAATTTATAGTGGGACAAAAACCGGGCCCGGAGCGATAACTGGGGCCTATTCTACTGACGCCGGTTACTAATATATCGTTTCGACAGTTCTCGGCGGTGTCGTGAGTGCAGCGGTGTGCGTCGACACACCAGTCGCAAGGGAACGAGGAACTAACGCACTGAGTACACGAGCTGTACGTGTTGCAGTCGAAGAACGTGAAATTAGTTGCCACGAAATCAGGTCCTTGAGTCGTGCGCACCGACAGTTTCGCCGTGAAATGATGTTGGCCGGCCGGTATCGGTGGGAGGGTGTCGGTGCGCGGAGTAGTACAATTAACGCCGTAGGGCTTTCTAGTAGCATTCGTTATTAAAGTACGATCTAAAGCTGTAAATGCACACAGAAATTGTCCATTAAGTGTAGGCAAGTTTTCGATAACTAAGTCTAATGTCCTTGCAGTCGTTCGTTGCAATTGATTCGGTGTTACTTGAGTGATTGTTGTGCAACGCCCGCTGCGGTAGGAGATCCAGTATAGGGGATCTTTAGCTGCATCCTGACAGTCTGATCGGAGGCTACACTTGTTCTCGAGAGAACACCATCCGCAATAGGGGTCTTTGGCTCCGAGACACGTTAAACACGATTTGTAAACGCTACACTCTTGAACTTTCACTTTAGACACTTTACGTTCAGTCATTACGTATAAATGCATCAATTGAGTATCAAAGAATAAGTCTTTATTCACTGGGGACTTTTCGTCCACGACAATGTCTCCATATTCAAATGCGGAGGTGGCACTCTCGACGACAATCTTCTTGAGGTGTCCCTCGGCGGTGCCCGCGAACACGACAGTGTAATCGCCCGTCGACGTAGCTGCCACGGCAGTCAGCCTCTTCTCAAATATGGCTACCGGTACCGCTTCAACCGGCTGTTCTCCTCCCAAGGGCGTATTCACATCCAATCCGCAAAAATCTTCACTAATAGACTGCAATTTTGTTCCAATGCAAGCATGAGACGGTGATATGAAATCCAGACCGCGTGAACCGTTACCACTGAAACATGTCTTGATGTTTTGCATAAATTTGCGTCGAATTGCTTTTAGAGAATACACGCATAAAGCTGACAAGTTTGACGGCGTGTTCGTATTTATAGCTTCGCTCTGGCTGAACGCGGCAAATAATACATCATCCTGAGCCGTTATCCCGAGCTCTCCGGCTAGCACCGATCCGGCTTTCCCGACAAACGCCGCTTGCACGAGATTATATCCAAAATTGCCTCCGCCTTCACCCGTACAAGACATCGGAATTTCTGTATACGAGTAGTAATTTTCGTCATCATGGCATACTCGCACTAATTTACTGTAGTATGTGTCGGATCCCACGCCTCGCAACTGAGTGGTAATAAAGTAGCTGAATCCTTCCGAACTGAAGCCGTAAACATAGTTTATCGGATATCGTTCTCGAGATAGGGAATTGACGAACATTCGTGTGCCCGTGGTGACCGCCGTTCTGGCTATCATAAATAGACGGTCATCCTCTAGCGAGCGACTGCTTACTGTAGGAACTTCGGATCGATAGGGCGAGTTGCCCGTGAAAGTTACTCCCACGTACATGACTTGCGTCATCGGCGGGTTTGGCGGGCCCGGCGCGATGAACGCCACCGTCGATGCCGAGGCATTGTTAGCCACGACAGGTTCGCGGACCTCGCGCACGTCCTTGGAGATGTTATGCAGATTGCGCACGGAGCACAGGCCCTGGAGGACGGAGCCGCAGGTGATCAGCCGGCTGGTGGCGTAGTCTATCACTAGAGCCTTGTTCGCATTGTCCGTGGGCTTCTTGACGAAGTTGGGCGGGCAGTCGAATGTGCATTGCGCCGAGTCGTTGACCGGGCCGGTGAGGATCGACTGTGCGACCTCGAGATCCGGCGACAGCTGGTATATCTTGTTGACGGCGCCGACGTAGACACGTCCCGTGTTGCGGTCGACGATGAGGTGGTTGAAGAGCGAGGCCGGGGCCGATGAGGTGTCGGCGAAGCTGCGCACCACGTCCTGCGAGGCGCGCGCGGCGGCGCACGCGGCCCCGACGGCCAGCAGCACCCGCCACATGGCGCCCGCGCATGTGGCCGGCAGCCTACCGCGCGCCGCCGCCCGCCCGCCCGCCGCGCGATGCCCCCACGCATCTGCAAGCCGACACACCGACTCAGCGCGCTGGCCTCGTCGACGCCGCTCCGATCCCATCGCACCGCACCGCTCCACGCCCTGTTTACTCGACTACAGACGCATCTCACGGAGACACCTGACTGGAAAGCCTCACGACTACACCGACTTTACTTTCAATGACCGACAACCAGCCAGACGCCTTCATGAGATGCGGCGGGACTGTACAAATGTTACTCTGATACTCCATGAGTAGGTTTGGCGTCCGACGAAGCCCTTCAATGTTTGTTAACGAAAGCCTAGTTTGAGTGTGTAACGATTGTCCGCACGAGTATACGCCATGGCTCGGAGAGGTCTAGTGCGATCGGAGCGTTCGCGAACTGAAGCGAGGACGCGCAGTGACCGCTTCCAACGTTATTACGTTATCTTACCAACCTATTATTTGAACTTTACTTTGTCTGCATGCATTACGGTGTTGACTACATGAATAATTATTGGAAGTCAATTACTCGTTATCTTAACGATACTTAGACCGATCATGTATTAATCATCTTATTGTTTTCGCATCGTTAGTAAATCAGCTGCTCGGGCAGCTGATAGCGAACGCGTTTGGCTGTCGTCGTGGCAAATACCTTGACGAGTTTCATAGGCCACGGACTGTAATTATTCTTAGACGTTCAATCAATGAACCGGCCAAAAATAGGTTGGTAGTTGGAATGTTCGGCCACGGGCGGCTACGACGCGGTCAGTGCTCTGGTACAGGTCACGCCGACGAAAGCCTCAGCATTATCAGACAGGGGAAGGTATAAAGCAAAAGTGCGATACGGCATGCTCGTAACGAGGGAGTCAACGTGGCAACGATAAAAACATAAATATTGGATGAACTAAATACACCGATGGTACACCGATTACGAATACTCACAGGATCTCCATGACGGAATAATCGGGGCTTCAAATCGCAAACTGGTCGCTTAGTAGATCATAAGTTTGTGAAGGGCGCTATCATAGTTTGCCGACGGCTGGCTGAGACCTGCAAACAAACAGCAAGTTAAAGCTGGGACCGCTCGGACGCCGCTCGATCGATCCGCTGCCCGCCTCGCGGGCGATGCACGCCACGGGCGCAGCGGAGCCGGAGCGCCGCCTACCTAGCCTATATCTACCTAACGCAACGCACCACGACCGGTCGTAGTTTCGTTTGTTGACTTCGCTGCATTCCCCTGCCCACCCACTCGACCTAATCTAACCGCCTACGCACGCGGACCGACACAAAAACTACACAATAATTACTAGCACTACTATTGCGACGTACCACAACGCTTTCGTTGTAACTAAGACTGCATTCGAGGTACGGAGAACGAAGAAAAGTCAGCCATTATCGCGCACACGAGTCGATATTCGGAAGCCATTCCAATAAACGCCACGCGTACGATTCGCACTGAACTGTAGCACTAAACTAAACTAAAACTCACCTTGTTATTGATAAGCTCTCGATTATAGCAACAATCCTTTGGAATCCACGATTGGTTTAGAACTGCAAACACTTGCACCACTGAACACAATTCCTTCTGTATTATTTCACTGTTAATTACAATGCAAACACTTAACACCACTATTGACGACTAAATTCACAACATTATACTTATAAAAATCCTAATTCGAGGTGAGGAGCCCGTTTGCACAATGAGTCCACGACAAGAGCATCAGTCGTCGTTCATCGCCGTGGAATGAATTTGGTTTCCCTTTTCGAACGAGTCTAGGCGTGACTGAGCCGAGAAAAGCCGAACACCGCCGAGGCGAAGATATAGTAAATAAACGCGCCGATAGAGGCAGCACTGTAGTAAAATGCGTTCACAAAAATAAAATTGTTAAAGAACATTATTAAAACAATTTGTTACCTTCGAAATAATGTACTGAAATTTTCTGTAAGCGTAATTAAACTTTACTTGGATAATAACTGCGAAATAAACAAAAATTGATTTTGTTACACTATAAACATTGAGTCAACATCTTCCTTACTGGTAACCGTAAAGAATGAATGATAAATTTTCATAGAGAATGTAGATTAAATGAATGAGCAAATTATGTGTATTCCTGTCCAATCAGATTTGTGAAAAATCTAATCTGTCAGCAAACGTCAGATTTTGTATTTTAGGTTTTAGGGAAATTAAAATTTATATTATAAAATCATGGCTATGTCCATGTTCAAGGTATCTTCTGCTCTAATTAATTCCTCTAAAAACTTACGATGCGTCGTGCGACTCATGGATCAGCGGAATTTCACCACTACGAAAGTCGTACAGGTAAGTTGCATAATCGGTGTACTACTATATTTGACAAATTGGATATTTCCATAGATAAATTGTTCCAAAATTGTCGGTACCCTTATTATTTTGGTAATTTCCTAAACCTAATAAATCCGTATTCAATAGGTGTTCGGTTTACCATTCTTTCATACGTTGTATATTTGAGGTTACCTGGAGTGTATCGATCATAACAACGACCCTTTTTCTTAAAAGTTTATGCATATTATGTGTTAAAGCTATCGTTTTTATCATTTAGTTTACCATTCTACCCATAATCAGTGTTTGTAAGAATGAAATTAGCAAAATTTGTGCATGTGTTTCTCATTTCTATTCCTGAAGATTCGAAAAAGAAACCCATCCATACCTGTATCTTTTTAGCTTTTTTAGTCATTATCAAACCGATGTGTCCTACATACAATAGTGAGTCTAGGTACTGAAATCTGTTGAAGTTAATACAACTATATGCAAACGACAAATGTCACAAGGATAATGATCATAGGTATAACCAATCCCATGAGGCACAAGGATTGGTTTAGAATTATACCTATTATGGTTGCCTGGTAGAGATCGCTCTGTAGCGATAAGGGCGCCCATTGCTACCTTGTATTTTCTTTGTGCCTTATTTCTTGTTTTGACTGTTATGTGGTGTTCAATAAAGAGTTATTGTATTGTATTGTATTGTATGTTAGACCTATTAAAATAATCAAACTAACATTCAATTTCAACTTTTTTTTATTATGGCAAGCGGTCACTTTAGTTTAGCAACCATTACTGCCAATGACTCCTGACAACAGCATAATGTATGAAATATTAATCAAACTAACATTATAAGTTGCAATATCCAGTCCATTGTTTGACGGATTTATTTAAAATCGTCCAAATTTTATTGTATGTTTTCTGTTCTTTACTGAAGTTCTTATTTACAACAAGTGAAATGAAACTGTGAAATGAGTGAAATGTAGTTATTTTTTTGCTTCTTACTTTCTATGTGTTACTTAAAATATTGTCAATGACTTTCCATACACAAATACATTGCATTGCATCACTGTCAGGGGAAAAGCACCATGAATCAGCAATGTATGAAATTTTGACACTTCATATCACTTGAAGCAAGGGTGAAATTGGGAGAGTGAGCCATATTTTGTATTTTAATTAATGAGAGTCGTACAATTGCCTGTGTGTTTGGGTTGTATTAAGAACGAAGACTTTGTTAATTTCCTTCTGGAATGTGACCAGAATAAGGAAATATGGGAAAGATATCTGAATGGTGTGGATTAAAAATAATGGAGGTGTGAACATAGTTCTAAGTCGGCCATTGTCTGATGATGCGAAGCTAATTTATAAATTTGTTAGACATACTTTTGTATCAAGAGACTCGGGCTCTGGCGAAGTCGAGATTGATGAAATGTGTACAATGACGAGTCATGCCTGGTCTTCTTGACATTTGTATTGTATTATGCGAAGTGTTAATTATGTAATAGCTATGATAATAAATATTTCTGATTTCATACATATAAGATTTTAAAAAAATTGAGTGAGGTGATAGGTGCCCTTGTGTGCAGAAAGTCATTGATTTGGTTGGATTGACTACTTAATTACTTGTTTAGTTTGTTTACACTTTTGTTAATACCACAAAGATAAGCATGCATTGTAAGTGAAGTTGAGTCTGATTACTAATGCCTTATTCTTGGACACAATAGTGATAAAAAGTATGAGTTCTGAGCATTGAATGGATAGCTGCAAAAGTCTTGAAGACAACTGTTCTGTCAGTTTCATCTTTACCATAAGGTCGTACGAGGCACATTGTGAGGGTCCCGGTATACTGTAACATCAGTTTGAAGTTTTTCACACTTTTTTTATTTTTTCCTGGAGCCCCAGATATCCCCGATTCTATTATATTAAGGCAGGCTAGGCCATTCTGGAAAAGGTTTTTATGGTACCTAAAGTTTTACTCACAGCTTTATGTGAAATAATTTCAATCATACAAGCATACCTATATATTTTTTTTTATTTTTAAATAAGTCACAGAAGCTACCAGAAATATTCATCATCATTTATGTAACTGTACCTACATATTTTTAGTACTTCGGCAGCTTCAATACATAGGTATATCGGAAAGTGACTAAAGTGGGAAAATTAATGTGTGACTAGGACAATTTTATGATGCCAAGTAATTAAAGACTTAATAGAGTTTTTTGATTAATGATTATTGAGGGAAGATGCAAAATCTTCCATTATGATGTTTCAAGCTGGATAGTGCTGTGAAACTGTTACCCTATTATTCATAAACCTATTCTAACTAAAATGCTGTTAAAGTTTGTTTGTCCTTTTTTGTCACATTGACATTTCCATTAGTAAGAAGAAGACAAACCTATTTTAGCTAATGGGGGCTTGATAACGTTTATGAATAAGGCCCTTAAAAATTAGAATGGCCGTTTACACACAGGGATAAAAAAAAAGTTACCATAAACTCTTTGATTTCTTATTGACTGTCTGAGTTCAGAGTGCTTCTGGCTCCGGTGTAAAATAAATCTCTAAAGTTTTGTGATAAAAGAGAGGTCTCTTAAAGGGATAAGTTTGCTTTTGTACCTAAAATTCGTTGTCCAACCCAATGCACAAGCTGAGCAATATTTGTACTTACACATAATATTGCTAGCAAACTATTCTTATATCCTACTCAGATTGAATCCTAATATACTATACTATAGCTCTAGGTATTTTCAGTATTTGTTTCATTACTTTTGAGTACCTACCCGTACCCGCCAAATTAATTCTTAGGTATCATGTAAACTTTCTAATGGGAATTCCGCTTCATTTACTTTTTGCATAATTTAAGATACCACATTTTATTTAGGCTTTCATTCTTAAGCTGCATTCACTCTAACTAAAACAAAAAACTTCACAGTTTTTTTATCAAATCAATGATTTTCTTCCACAACAAACGCAAACAAAGCTAACATGGTAACATTATTGCATATCAGATGCCTAAAATAAACATGTACCTAGCTGGCAATGTAAATTAGAAGAGGGGGGTCAACATATGTAAATTGATAACACGTTATCGCTTTGGTCTAAGCACTTACAAGACTCGCTCAGTCGCGGTCTGCCTTATGTCACAAACGGTAGCATACCTACGTGGAAATAAAAAAAAACCAAGGCTAAGATACAACGGCGCCCGACCGGTTATTTGCCTTTCTCTCAACCGGCACCGAAACTCGTTTCGTTTTACTCCCATTTGATATCTAAAATAACTATTCGCCACTAATGTACTTTTCACTCGTCAGTCTGCAATCGGCATTATAACCGCGAACTCGCGCGATTACCTTAATAAAACAAAGTAAATTGTCTTTGCCTGGATCGCGTTCCGTATTTAAAAAGTTGCGTTAAAAAAAAACACTCATTTGGCGGGAGCGCTGTCAGTTGGCGGTTCTTGAAATTTTTCGTGCATAATTTCTTGTAAAATCGTGTGGTCTTGCTGTAAATTATCGAGTGATAAAATGGCGTGCACAATATGCTTGAATCCCGACGGCAAGCCGGTAAAAATGGTACGTATTGCGTAATTGTTTTTGTTGTTTGGTTCGTTGTTTGTTTTATGGAAATTTACATGGCTTTGTAATTAAACTGTAGGTATAACCTTTGACGATTTGGAGATTATTTACTTACCATTCTCAATTTGTGTTATGATAGATTTGTTTTATCAATTAAGTACTAAAATTACCTCAACAACGCTTCAATATTATGGTCCAATTAAATTCTAGAACGCCTAGATCCACATCGCCAGTTCTCGGATAAACAATTTAATTTTCCGACAAAATGCGTTTCAACTCCTTTATTGCACTTTGTCAAGATAACAATTTGACGCTTAAATCCTTTTTATAAGCTTATTAAGATAGATGTTAAGAAAAAACGACAATGGAGTTTGCTTGTTATTTTTACACGGTTTAAAAAACCGGCTAAATGGGACATAGGTATCCGCGAGAAGACACAATTTCCCAAATGGGCACTTTCTCAAAACGTGCACGTCCTTAGAACTTGGAACGGTCACTTTATTGAAAGAAGCATTTTCAAAAAAGTACACTTGGTACTTACTTACACTAACTCACAAGGGGGTAGTAGATACTTACACTAACTCACAAGGGGGTAGTAGATACTTACACTAACTCACAAGGGGGTAGTAGATACTTATACTAACTCACAAGGGGGTAGTAGATACTTACACTAACTCACAAGGGGGTAGTAGATACTTACACTAACTCACAAGGGGGTAGTAGATACTTACACTAACTCACAAGGGGGTAGTAGATACTTACACTAACTCACAAGGGGGTAGTAGATACTTACACTAACTCACAAGGGGGTAGTAGATACTTACACTAACTCACAAGGGGGTAGTAGATACTTACACTAACTCACAAGAGGGTAGTAGATACTTACACTAACTCACAAGGGGGTAGTAGATACTTACACTAACTCACAAGGGGGTAGTAGATACTTACACTAACTCACAAGGGGGTAGTAGATACTTTCTTGAATTGTTAATTTTCCCAAAAAGTGCACTTTCCCTAAAAAGTACACTTTTTTTTTGGCAAACGAGCAAGTGGGTCACCTGATTGTAGGTAAGTGATCACCACTGCCCATAGACACCCGCAACCCCGTAAGGTTTACAGATGCGTTGCCAACCTAGAGAGCTAAGATGAAATGCCTCTTGTGCCCGTAATTACATCGGCTGTCTTACTCTCCACACCGGAACACAACAGTGCAAGCACTGCTGCTTAACGGCAGGATTAGCGAGTAAGATGGTGGTAGCGATCCGGACGGACCTTGCACAAGGTCCTACCACCCGCAATGTCCTAGGTCCTACTACCATTTTATGACAATGTCCACTTTGCTTACAATTAAAAGATGTACGAAAAAGTACCTACCGATAGAATATCAATATAATGTACCGATAGACGAAAACATTTGTGGTACCTAACGCTTATTAAATAAAATTAAATCCCAGTGTAGATTTTTGTACTTTGCGGTAAAATGACAAGCAAAGGCAGACCGACAAAGAAGATGGCGGGATGACTTGAACGCACGTCGAACAGATTGGCAGAATGTTCAGGAACAAGTGGGGAAAAAAAGGCCTTTGTCCAACTGTGGGACACGCAATTGGCTATGCCATTTTGAGCCTTCTGTGTCCCATAATGTGTGACCAAAGGCTCCCCCAATTCTTCCACTGCTTGAGAGCAACTCCGAAGACTTAAGCAACGAGTGGCCAACTGGCCAGTCCTTCAAGAGGATGTCCAGAGTTTATCCCGCTATCGCCGTCTAGGTCTGGGCACCGATTTAACAAAACACATGAATATACAGTTCGAAATTGGTGCAAATCTGCAGACCGATTCCTCCATAACCTAACCAACTTAAAAAAGTTGAAAAACCCCCGACTTTGTCATTTCAAAGTTCAATATTTAACCATAAATTAACCATCACGATTAAACTAGCTTTCGATTAAAAAAACCGCACCGAAATCGGTCTGCCCGTTTGGGAGCTAGCTATGATGCTACAGACATACTTACACAGGTCAAACTCTTTTTTGTCGGGGTTTAAAAACTACCGCGTGTCATCAAAATTATCACTAGGTCGATAGGTTTCTGCTATTCGGAAGGAATTTCGAATAAATGACTACTTTTCTCCATATTCGAGTAATATTTTCACAGGCAAATATGATGTGTATAAAATCGACACCCAGGGGTCTGTGTCATAACCATAACGAGTTGTAAATTGTAATACTTACAAGCAAAAGTCTCTTTCTAATAAAAGGAGTTGATATGAGGTTTCCGCTGGTCGCCGTTTAGAGTTTGGGACTCCGCTCGGTTATGATGATAACCACAATGGCAAGGGAATCAAAATTAAAAATAAAACTATTTGTCCACAGCGCAAAGAAAAGGACACGATGGGCGAACTCGACGTGCCCGATGACAAGCTGTACGGCGCGCAGACCGTGCGTTCGGTCATGAACTTCCCCATCGGAGGCATCGAGGAGCGCATGCCCGTGAGTAGCAATCATCACCAGCATCAGCATCATCATCAGTGTCATGGCAATTGCCTAAGGATCACCACATGGGCGTAACGAGGGGGCAGGGGGGGCAGCTGCCCCCCCTGGACCCCTGGATCTTACAATCTCAATTCGTATCGAATCGGTTTCTGGGTTTCGTTGTATGGGAAGAAATATTTAACTAAAATTCTTAAAAACCGATAAACAATTTCGTCAGTCTCTAGGTAGGTATTTTGCCCCAAAGACTCTAATGTGATCATCATTATCATCATCTCAGTTTTGTCGCCCTGAAAACGGAAGTCTTCCATGTTGTCTTACTGAACACTGAACACACAAGGTTAACTTTGTTTCGAACTACTCGAGCCCAAAATTAGAGAAACGTTTTCTATATGTCTTTGCTGGCTTATAAAAAAAATACGTAATCAATAGTTTCGAAGAAAAACTTTTTTTGTTCGTGTTCCACATGTAGTCGTCTACTCGATGCATCCAGCTACTATCTACAACACGTTACACAGAGACTTGGCCAGCTTGGAGAGCTTGGAACATTTTTTGTTTTCACATACTGCATATTGATGTTCCTGTAATTATGGCCTTGAGTAGTAGATATATATCGAGTCATATTTTAAAACCGCGATCGATCTACTTACTTATACGTATGCCCACATTGATTTAGAAACACGTAACCTTGGACTACGGTAATTAAATATGTAGTATGTTACCGATGTCACCTGTTTGACAAAACAATGTCTCATTCGATTTTACTAAATGGTTGTTACATGACGACTTCAAGTAATAATTAATTTTACTTTAAACAAGCATAAATATTGACAGTCAGGTACAATAAAGGTACAGTCAGACAGTCCTAGTAGATGAAACGGGCAGCGGGGACGATCCCTGAAACAACTTCATTGTAACATGGCAGTATAGCCATTGACTTACTAATAACATGAACTTTGGGGTCTAGTACAAAATTCACGAAATATGTGTCCCAGTACAACACAACGGTATTGCAAAACTTAAGTGGCAGCGGGAGGGGCACATTGCTCGCTGGACTAATGGACGATGGGGTCAGAAAGTTCTCGAATGGCGTCCGCGGACCGGGAGACGAGCTGTCGGTAGGCCTCCAACAGGATGGAGCGACGACCTGGTAAAGATCGCGGGACCGCGGTGGATGCGGAAAGCACAAGACCGGTCTGAGTGGAGAGCCTTGGAGGAGGCCTATGTCCAGCAGTGGACGTCTTTCGGCTGACATGATAATGACGACACACACACGAGACACACGACAATTTTCGATGACAGCCATACGTCATAGCGCTGTCTTTCGACCAAACTGACTGACGCTCGATTAGTGGTCTTTTGGTTCTGACGTTTACAAGCGCTAACCCCAAGTCCATGGTGTTGGTAAGTCAATGAGTATAGTAATTCGCGCATTTAGTATAAGGTGCCCATAACTATGTTTTTCGCAATAGCATATTAAGTTAACTACTACAGCAATAACAATAGGTATATCACCTTGTAATTTCGTCTAGCCATAGACCATGCCCCACTTTCTATTGCTTTATAATGCGTATCACTATTCAGTACACATGGCGAATTACGTTGCGACATGTTTGATGGCTTTACTATTAAACTACCAATTTGTCATGCGACTGGGAACATTGACATGTGAATGACGTCGCCAAATCCCCCCCCCCCTGTACCTACCCATAAAATATAAAAAAGCTTCATGTGTACCCTTGACTTGTTACCTTTCTCTATCTATACAGTTACATCAAATTCCTAAGGTGCTATCTCATGTCTTAACTAAATCGTGAAAGTGATATATAGTTGTTTTATTTATAATGGATTTCAACCAAGCTGACTTACTTTACTTAACTTGTAATTACGGTGTAATTACGGGCACAAGAGGCATTTCATCTTAGCTCTCTAGGTTGGCAACGCGTCTGCTCACCCTCCGGGGTTGTGGATGTCTATGGGCAGTGGTGATCACTTACCATCAGGTGACCCACTTGCTCGTTTGCCTTTCTCGTCGTATTAAAAAAAAAACTTGTCTACTTTTGTTCTTAAAAATTATTATTATGAAACGACTTTATATTCGTTACCAAAACTGCATGAATCGATCTGACTCAAATGCCTATAAATTCATACCCAATATCAAAATGCGTGTCACCTAATTAGGACTCCTTTGTGTCTTCAATATTAAATTGCTCATGACTAAGTCTTGATGATTAAAGTGTTCAAATTCGGTATGCTTTGCCAAAACTCTTAAAATTAAATGTGCATTTTCTTAGTCATTTACTTACTTTAAAGGAGCTGATGAACAATAACTACAACTTAACGTTGGGTTGTGGAGATCCCTTAAAGGGATAAGTCCACCTTTGTAGCTGTATCTTATTGTTAGTAACTTGTTTGTATTTTTTTTTGTACATTAAAGTGTTTACTTACTTACAGAAGTTGATAAACCTCTGACATTTTCCTTTAAAAAATCCGGTATCCCAAAAACGGCCCAACTGATTTAAATAAAACTTATCTAAGAATCGTAGTAATTAAACTAGCTGTCAAATAAAAAAAAGCTCCAGTGTCCAAATGGGTCCATCCGTTTGGGGGCTTTGATGCCACAGACAGATACACCCATACACAGATACACACGTCATGGGGTTAAAAAAAGAGCAGTCGTTCTCACAAAACAAACACCTCCCACCCCAAACGCATACTTTCACCGCCTCCGTTCTGCCGTGGGTAATAAGGCGCCCTAATATGGTGACGAAAAAATGCATGACTTTATCATGTTTTTACGAAACAATCAGAGGTCAGTGATAGGTCAGTTATATTCCCACAGTAACAACTGGTGTAATATAAACCAATCTACAATCGCATATACTGACCACTGACCACACCCGATAGTGTATCGGAATATTTAACCACATTTAGATATGACGCGGTGAGAATTCAATTGAAAATAGAATTGGTTTTAGAGCTTTTTGATTGTTTGTGTAAAGTATTTATATTTAAAACAGATACCGTAACCGAATAGAAACCGTTAATAAGTAGGTAGTTGTAAATGTAATAAATGTTGCGAGACTTAACATTCTCTTTAAAAAATATTGGCGTGAAAAGGAAGACATCCAACTCAGCTTATTAATATAATGATGATGACGATGACGGTTGTGACGAAGTGACGTCACAGGCCGCACGCAGCGTCGCTGCGCGGCCGCCGCCCCACCACCGACACCGTGCAACAGGCGCAGCAGCGTATAAAACGGGCCGCACGCCAGTACAGGTGGACACTCGTCGGGGAGCGCTCCGAGGGGAAGAACGCCAGGCGGCTCGTGGAAATTCGTACCGCCCGTTCCTACTCTCTCAAGTGCTCGTCGGCTAGTGCCTCCGCCTCCCGCCCCGCTCCTTTTCTGCCCTCTGCATGCGACACGGGTCCACCCAGTGGTGAGTGCTCAGAAGGGAAGAACGCCAGGCGGCTCGTGGGAATTCGTCCCGCCCGTTCCGACTTTCGTAAGCGCTCATCAGGGGACACCCCTGTCTCCCGCCTTCCGCCCTTACCGTCCTTCGCATGTAAATCGGGAACCAACTGGTCGACCTTGGCGGTATAGTCCGCCGGTCTCGGAAGGTACCCTGACTAACCACCACCGTAGGGCAACCTAACCTCTTGCATGTAACTCGGGATCCAACGGGTCGACCTTGGCGGTATAGTCCGCCGGTCTCGGAAGGATCCCTGATTAACACCAACGGTAGGGAAACCTAACTACTACCTACTAGCGTTAGCTATCCTTCCCTCCCGCTAGGGTTCCGTGCGCGCCCGTCATAGCCCACCGTTACACACTTCCGTTTGAAGGTTCTGCGAAACCTTTCCGCGCCGGCCGCGTACCTATTTGTGAATACTTAGACGTACTATATAATAATACATAAGATACCTATGTTAGTTGAATAAATTGGTGTTGGATTTTGGTATTCACTCTTTCCTTTCGCCCCCTCACCCGAGACCCCTGAGCTAGCTAGTTTAAAACGAACCCCGGGCTTAACCAGTCCGGGATTCTTAATGTGCAGTGCGCCCCGCGTACCCAACATCACATTTGGCGCCCAACGTAAAAACTCCACATCCGGAGTCCCATGCTCAGCTCCAGGGTCCACAGAGGGACCAAGGTAAAAAAAAATATTACCGGTACCGCTACCATTACCGTTACATTACCGTCACTTCACCGAAATCCTCCAGAAAAAACACCGCGTTGGAAACTAAACTAATATCAATAATCAGCATAAACAAATGCCGACGTCGTGGATATACGAACTAAATAAAGCCGATATAACAGAAGAGTGCAAAGAAAGGAGTTTGCCATCTGAAAATTTGACATTAGAGCAACTTAGGAAAAATTTAGCAACTTTCATTAAAAGTCAAGAAAATATCGAACCCGAAACCGGAACAATGCCCGACCATCAAGAAACAAGCGAAACCAGTACAAAACCGATCAGAGATATATCGAGAATAATCGATAAGTGGCACGTTTATTTTGACATAACCCGGGACGCGATAGAATTCCTAGAAAGAGTAGAAGAGTTAAGTCTCGCAGATAGAGTAACGAAAACCGAACTACTCGACGTACTACCGCGATTGCTTAGGGGTAAGGCTCTATCCTGGCATCGAAACAACAGGGAGTCATGGAATACATGGGAAGATTTTGAAAAACTTTTTAAAATTTATTATTTTCCGGCCAATTACGAAGAAAACCTAACAGAAAAAATAATAAACCGAAAACAAAAATTCCGAGAAACCTTTTCCGAATATATTACCGACCTGCAAACGCTAATGAGGAGACATAGTCACATGTCTAGAGAAGCGAAGCTGCATAGAATGTTTGAAAATATGCGACCAGAGTACAAGCTGTACATTAAGAAAGGCGATTTTGACGACCTAACCGAGCTAATCCAGATGGCAGCAGACTTCGAAAACATTAGCAAAGAGAAGTACAGAGCGTTCCAGTCTTCACCAAGATGTCAGAAACCAGAAACAAGTGGTACACAAAACAGTCACAGCGACAATAATATGAAGGACTCAAGAAGGTCACAAAGTAAACCGGGGACAACAACAAGAATAAGCCGCGACTACAACCCAGAAAAGCACTGTTGGAATTGCGGGAAGCCAGGACATGCATCGAAAGAATGTCGAAACACAAGACAGCTATTCTGCAGCCAATGTGGGAAGACCGGGACCTTAAGTAAAAATTGCTGTAAGAAACCAAGGAACCGTGAGTACGGTGGAGAAACGGGGTCCGCCAACGAAACACCGAGGGAAGACAACCGATTTTTTACACAAATTAAAATAACAGGAGAGATCTACAAAGCTCTCATAGACACCGGCTCAACTAACTCGTACATTAACGAGCACGTCTACAAAGAATGCTTAGCACGAGGAGCAACTGAAGGAAATAAGACCAGAAATGTGATACTGGCCGATGGGAAAAAAGTAACAATAGGTAACTACATACAAACCGAAATAGAAGTAAATGGGAAAAACTTCAAACACTGCCTCAGGGTACTACCAGAAGCTACAACAATTATCGTCGGAATGGACATACTAAGAAGAATCGGCATCAGAATCCAATGGCAGACCGGAACAAATACACCGGATACGGAAGCAGCAACCGCCTCTACAACAAAAGAAACCGCTTCAGAAGAAGACGAAGGAAAATTTAGAAAGATGATAGAAACCGAGTTTAAAAAATGTGAACAAGCCCCAAAAGGAAACACATGGATCGAACACAACATAAAAATGAAACACAACCAACCAGTTAAGCACAAGTATTATCCGAGAAATCCGAAACAACAACAAATAATTGACGAAAAAGTGAAATCCATGCTAGAACAAGGCGTCATCGAGAAATCGAACAGTCCGTACAGTTCACCGATAGTATTAGTTAAGAAGGAAAATGGAGAAATGAGGTTCTGCATAGACTTTAGAAAAGTGAATGAAATATCCGAAAAAGATGCTTATCCGTTACCACAAATAGACGATACCCTAGAAAAACTAAGAACCGCAAAATATTTTTCAAAATTTGATTTAAAAAACGGGTATTGGAACGTAAAATTGGCTGAAGAAAGTAAACCAGTAACAGCGTTCACCGTACCGGGCAGGGGATTATACCAGTTTAAGGTAATGCCGTTCGGGCTACATTCCAGCGGAGCAACCTTTCAAAGACTATTGGATATGGTAATAGGCCCAGAATTAGAACCACAAGCATACGTCTACCTAGATGACATAATAGTCTGCAGCCCAACCTTAAAAGAGCATATCAAGCACGTCCGAGAGATATTCCGAAGAATTAGAGAAGCAGGATTGCAGATCAACAAAGAAAAATGCGAATTTGGCAAACCGGAAATAGAATACTTAGGCCACATAGTAACTAAAGACGGAATTAAAATGAATGAGGGAAAAATTAAAGCAATAAGAGACCTCAAACCACCGGCAACAGTAAAAGAAATCAGACGTTTCATAGGGATGACGTCATGGTACCGAAAATTTATTCCGAAATATTCCGAAATCATGAACCCCTTAACAAAGTTACTAAAGAAGGACGAAAAATTCAAATGGTCCGAAACCCAAGAAAAAGCATTCCAAGAAATCAAAGAAATATTAATAAAGGACCCAATATTAACAAGAGCAGACTTCACAAAACCATTTACCCTACAGACAGACGCAAGCGATGTGGGTCTCGGAGTCATACTAAGTCAAGAGCAAGAAAACTCACAGCGAGTAATCATGTACGCAAGCCGATCCTTAACCTCATCGGAAACAAGATATTCTACTACGGAAAAAGAATGCCTCGCCGTGGTATGGGGGATAAGGAAGATGAGAGCATTTTTGGAAGGCTACCATTTTACCGTAATAACCGACCACCAAGCACTCAAATGGCTTAATACGATGAAAAATCCGTCCGGCAGACTCGCAAGATGGGCACTAGAGCTTCAACAGTATGATTTTGACATAGTTTACAGAAGCGGCAAACAAAATAAAGTTGCCGACGAGTTATCAAGAAATCCGGTGCTAGCAACACAAAACGAACCACAAGATTGGTATAAAAATAAAATAGAAAAAGTCCGAAAAAACCCAACCGAGGATCAAAATTACATAATAAAAGACGGTAAACTATACAAAAAAATAATAAACCCCGCATACGGTAATAAAGTAGACGCAAAATCAGAATGGAAACTTTGCGTACCAGATGACGGAAAAAAGGAAATCCTAGAACAAAACCACGATTCACCGCACGCCGGACATCTAGGATCTTCAAAAACATTAAGCCGCATAGCACAGAGGTACTACTGGCCAAGAATGTACAAAGAAGTGTCAGCGTACGTAGGAAAATGTACCATTTGTCAAAAAAATAAACCACCCCAGGGGAGACAAACCGGGTTGATGCACATAAATAACGCAACGGCACCGTGGGAGACCGTAACAACCGATCTAATAGGACCGCTACCGAAATCATCAAAAGGATATAACTATATCATCGTTTTTCACGATAAATTTACGAAGTGGACCGAAATACGGCCACTCCGAACCGCAACAGCAAACTCCGTGTTGAAGGCATTTAAAGAATGCATTGTTTGGAAGTACGGTTGCCCATTAACACTACTAAGTGATAACGCTAGGCAGTACACAAGCAAATTATTCACAGAAACGCTTCAAAAATATGGGATTCAACATAAATTAACCGCACCATATTCACCACATTGCAACCCCACAGAAAGAACAAATAAAACTTTAGAATCTATGATATCCGCATTCATAACAAACAACCATAAAAAATGGGACGAATATTTATATGAATTTAACTTCGCGATTAACACATCAAAACAAGAATCGACGAAATACACACCGGCTTTCCTGTTATTCGGAAAGGAACTTAGACGCCCCGGCGATAACAACGCATTTCCCGTACCAAACATAGAAAACCCAAGCAAACTTGACGAAATTTATCAATTGGTAAGAAAGAACCAAACCGAAGCGTCAAATAAACAGAAAAATCACTATGATAAATTTCGCAAAGAATGGCATCCGAAAATCCAAGATATGGTACTAAAAAGAGATTTCCCGTTATCAAATGCAGACAAAAATTTCTGCGCAAAATTAGCACCAAAATATGTAGGCCCGTACAAAATTGTGCAACAAAAATCACCCGTAATATTCCTTCTCCAAGATGAAAACAACTCACGACGAGTAATAACCGCCCATGTAAAGGATATCAAACCATTCAGAGCTTAAGAACTAAGGTTCAAAATGGATTATCCGCAACAAAGGTACCGGGAAAAGTACCCACAAGTTACAAAAATATTAAATCACGAATAAATAGCCGAACGGAGAAAAAAAAAAACCGTAAGAAAAAGAAAAACATATTCCCGGTATAACAATTAAAATATAGATAGGTAATAAGAACAACAAGAAAATAATCCACGAAGTGAAAATAACCGCCAAGAAAAGCACCGTCCCTACCGACCGCAATAATAAAAACAAACCAGCATTATTCTCACAAACCATTAAACAATGAAAATAATAAGAGGAACGTTTCTCATACAAGTTCGAGATAACGGACGAGGCATTGTGTAAAATGTGTTTGTGTGTAACTTTGTATTTCGATTTTTACACAGGTAAAAATCTCCATACCGAGGGGGAGAATGTGACGAAGTGACGTCACAGGCCGCACGCAGCGTCGCTGCGCGGCCGCCGCCCCACCACCGACACCGTGCAACAGGCGCAGCAGCGTATAAAACGGGCCGCACGCCAGTACAGGTGGACACTCGTCGGGGAGCGCTCCGAGGGGAAGAACGCCAGGCGGCTCGTGGAAATTCGTACCGCCCGTTCCTACTCTCTCAAGTGCTCGTCGGCTAGTGCCTCCGCCTCCCGCCCCGCTCCTTTTCTGCCCTCTGCATGCGACACGGGTCCACCCAGTGGTGAGTGCTCAGAAGGGAAGAACGCCAGGCGGCTCGTGGGAATTCGTCCCGCCCGTTCCGACTTTCGTAAGCGCTCATCAGGGGACACCCCTGTCTCCCGCCTTCCGCCCTTACCGTCCTTCGCATGTAAATCGGGAACCAACTGGTCGACCTTGGCGGTATAGTCCGCCGGTCTCGGAAGGTACCCTGACTAACCACCACCGTAGGGCAACCTAACCTCTTGCATGTAACTCGGGATCCAACGGGTCGACCTTGGCGGTATAGTCCGCCGGTCTCGGAAGGATCCCTGATTAACACCAACGGTAGGGAAACCTAACTACTACCTACTAGCGTTAGCTATCCTTCCCTCCCGCTAGGGTTCCGTGCGCGCCCGTCATAGCCCACCGTTACACACTTCCGTTTGAAGGTTCTGCGAAACCTTTCCGCGCCGGCCGCGTACCTATTTGTGAATACTTAGACGTACTATATAATAATACATAAGATACCTATGTTAGTTGAATAAATTGGTGTTGGATTTTGGTATTCACTCTTTCCTTTCGCCCCCTCACCCGAGACCCCTGAGCTAGCTAGTTTAAAACGAACCCCGGGCTTAACCAGTCCGGGATTCTTAATGTGCAGTGCGCCCCGCGTACCCAACATCACACGGTGGTGGTGGTGCTGATGATGATGATGATGATGATGATGATGATGATGATGATAATAATAATAAGAACAGTTTACTTAGTCTCTCTCTTCTTAAATTTAAGAGCTATGCTCTTGTCGGTGGAGTAACCGCCACTCCGCGCGGTCTTCGGCCAGCCGTTTGACTTCCTGATACGACACGACACCCACTTTCTCCTTCATCTGGTTAAAATAGGTCAATCTTGGCCTTCCTCTGCCTCGTATTTCCTTTTATTTTTCCTTCCAGCAGTTTAAAAAGTTTATTTAGTAGCAGCAATTTTTTTTTCCGAGCAAGCAAACATTGTAAATTAACCAGTTTACCCAATGAAAATTATTTCGACCTTTTTGTTTATTTATTTATTTATTTATTTATAATATTTTTTTGATAATTTATCTCGATTTCGTTTTTGATTCTAAATCCATTTTAAAAATAAGGTCTATAGGTACTGAGTTATTTATCATAACCTAATCGCCTTTGTACCGTATCTCACTGTTGGTAACCTGTATTTATTTCTGTATTTTCTGTACAATAAAGCGTTTACTTACTTACTTACATCCTTTTTATAATTTTTCAGTACCCTGTCATCGTAGCCTTCGGTATTCTGAAGAAAGCTGCGGCTAAGGTGAACGTCGAGTTTGGACTGGACAAGAAGATTTGTAAGACTCTTTACTTTAACACCTCTGCTGTGTCAGTTAGTTTAACTGCTGTTGCTGACGACCAGATATCCTAGTGGTTAGAGAACCTGACTCTGAAGCTTGAGGTCCCGGGTTCAATCGACGTTCAGGGCAGATATTTGTATGATATGTTTGTTCTCGGGGTGTTGGATGTTTAATATGTATATAAGTATGCGTATCCAACTAGACATCTTTAGTACCCATGGTAGGTACAGGCTTTGCCTACTTTGGGACTTGTTTAAGGCACTTGTCCCACCGGCAAACAGTGAAAAGCTAGTGTTTTTTGGTACGAACATTTTGTTGTTTAGCGACAAAGGCGACAGAAATTTCACGGTACTCGCTACTCGCCGGCGGTGGGAGAAGTGCCTTATTGGTGTGGATAGCCCGTGATATTTATTTATTTTATTTTAAATAATAATAAATCCGGGAGACGAGCTGGCGGTAGGCCTCCAACAAGATGGAGCGACGACCTGGTAAAGATCGCGGGACCGCGGTGGATGCGGAAAGCACAAGACCGGTCTGAGTGGAGAGCCTTGGGGGAGGTCTATGTTCAGCAGTGGACGTCTTTCGGCTGACATGATGATGATGATGATGAATAATAAATGCGGATCTATGTAGGTAGATACGCCTTCATTGACTGTAGACATTTCTTCTTGTTCCAGGCATAGAGAAATGTTTAGCCGTGAATCTTTCACGCCGCCATCAGTTTTCGTGCTGTACAACATTTGTCTCGTCTTTTTCAGCGGACGCCATTTGTCAGGCGTGCGATGACGTCATTTCCGGCAAGCTTTACCGCGAGGGGCACTTCCCGCTGGTCATCTGGCAGACCGGATCCGGAACCCAGTCCAACATGAACACCAACGAGGTGACATCACCTATATCTATAAAACGGTATCGTGACTGACTGACCGACAGACAACGCACAGCCTAAGCCACTGGACCTAGAGATAGAGACTTGAAATTTGATAAACATCTTAGAAGCATTTCATCTTAGCTCTCTAGGTTGGCAACGCATTTGCAAACCCTCTGGGGTTGCGGGTGTCTATGGGCAGTGGTGATCACTTACCATCAGGTGACCCACTTGCTCGTTTGCTTTTCTCGTCGTATAAAAAAAGTGATAATAAAAACATGTATCTTGAGTATCCTAGAGGTGCAACTGAGAAGGGATTTTTCAAAATTCCCACGGGATAGGGAACTAGCCCATTTTGAAATATTTCATGGGTGCAAAATCGCGGGGCATAAGCTAGTCATCTTCTTATATCTATGAATAAGACGAGTTGTCGGTAGGCCTCCAACAAGATGAAGCGACGAGCTGGTGAATATCGCGACTATCGCGAGAACGCGGTGGATGCGGAAAGCACAATACCGGTCTGAGTGGAGAGCCTTGGGGAGGCCGCCGGCCAGCAGTGGACGTCTTTCGGCTGACATGATGATCTAAAGTCTAAACCGATCTCTTCCAGGTTATCGCCAACCGTGCCATTCAAATCCTGGGCGGCAAGCTGGGCTCCAAAGACCCCGTCCACCCTAACGACCACGTCAACAAGTCCCAGAGCTCCAACGACACTTATCCAACGGCGATGCATATTTCCGTGGCCATGGAGCTGAGGGACCGCCTCATGCCAGGCCTGGTGACCCTCAGAGACACGCTGGCTGCCAAGTCTAAGGAGTTTGACAAGATTATCAAGATCGGCAGGTTGGTGTCTTGCGTTACATAGTTCGCGTGTGGTGTAGTGTGTGTGTGTGTGTGTGTGATGATAACGAGGGTAGTTATGAGCCGCTGTCAGCTGCGCTTAGTAGTCTCGCGAGCAGAGTCCTTGTCAAGCAGTATGCGTCTCGCTGCCGCTGAGTTCATTCATCATCATATCAGTCGGAAGACGTCCACTGGCTGTACATAGGCTTTCCCCAATCTCCATGTTGACTGGTCTTGTGCTACCCGCAGCCAATGGCTTCTCGCAATCTTTGCCAGATCATCCGTCCACCTTGCGGGAGGCTAGCCGTTTATGAGGTTGTACTTTGAAAACAAAAACGTTGGAGGTGTTTCAACTTTCTTACCCAGAATACAGAACAAACCAGAACCTGCGAGCGCGCCTAAAAGTGAGGCAACTAAAACTACTCTTAAGAGTAGTTTGGCATAGGCATCTCCGAGCACGCAGCGTATCGTGACGTATTGTACGAATGACAATACTAATCAATCCCTTCTCGTGACGTTCTTATGTATAGAAAAGCTGTTGTGCTTATAAAAAACAGAATACTATTAAATTTCAAGTATAAACGGGCAGCGAAATCAATAAAAATGGACTCACTCCGCGGCGTGCGATTATGACTGAACGCGGCTTTTGGTTTATTCTGTACTAGCTGTTGCCCGCGACTTCTATTGCGTAGAATTCGGTTATCGCTATCCCGCGGAAACTATACAGTTTTCCGGAATGAAAGATAACCTATATTTTAATCTAGGGTATAAGCTAATTTCATCTAAATCCGTGTAGTCGTTTTAGCGTGAAGAAGTAACAAACATACTCACTCACTTACAAACTTTCGCATTCATAATATGAGTAGGATTCTGAGCTTTCCTAGTTGTTTAGATTATTTCCAATGCTGATGATGCCTTCCCCCAGGACGCACCTGATGGACGCCGTGCCGCTGACCCTGGGTCAGGAGTTCAGCGGCTACGCGCAGCAGCTCACGTACGGGGTGGAGCGCGTGTGCGCGACGCTGCCGCGGCTGCACCTGCTGGCGCTGGGCGGCACCGCCGTCGGCACCGGGCTCAACACCAGGATCGGGTTCGCGGAGAAGTGCGCTGCCGAGATCGCTCAGCTCACCGGTGAGTAGACCAGGTACAGCTTGGCGAAAAACGGCGAAAAGAGGAACTGAAATTTCTCATGTACAAATTTGTTGCCATATTTCAGCAATTTACGTCAAAAATGTGATAGATACAATAGATACGAAGAAAGTGGCGCCGTTATTTAATTTCTTCTCTTTTTTTTGCCAGGCTATTAGTTCCGAAAAAAAATGCCAGTGGGCTCAGTGAGCTGCAGACCTCGCGTCCTCTTGTTTGAAAAAGTTTCTTTTTTTTTTTTTTTTGTAATCCAAAAAAACGAATCGACAAAAATAACTATTTATTTCAAACTCACGACAGTTATTGACATCAACACGACACACTACATCACAACGAACACATTCCTTATTTACTACGAGTAATACACATGGGGAAAAAAATTAAAGAACATAAACTAGCGAATCTACTCACAAAATTTCACGAGAGCAGCTCATTTTTTCGAATTTCATGATTCTACATCACAAGAAAAGTACATATAGACAGGCGGACAACAAAGTGGGTCATTGACCCTCGTCACAACTAACTTTTCCAGGCATACCCTTCGAGACGGCTCCCAACAAGTTCGAAGCGCTGGCGTGCCATGACGCCATGGTGGAGGTGTCCGGGGCGCTCAACGTGATCGCGTGCTCGCTCATGAAGATCGCGAACGACGTGCGGTTCCTGGCGTCCGGGCCGCGCTGCGGGCTCGGCGAGCTCAGGCTGCCCGAGAACGAGCCCGGCTCCTCCATTATGCCGGGTGAGCGCAGGCTGTAGGGCTGCGCTGCACAACCGCGGCCAGAATTTGATGACTCATTACCCAAATCCCAATTTTTGAGATGTCGTTTATGTGTATGTATTCTTCAAATGTATCGTTTGGCATATCATACTCTTGGCTGTGGGAGGGTCTACGTAGCTGTTTATTCCGCGTGTGTGAGGCGCTTCGCGCCTTGACGAAAGTTTAACCTAAACCAAGGACGATAAAACCAAAAGGACCGCCAATGGCTATACAATGTCGCGTTCCTGTAAAATAATGAGCCTGCTGTAGCTAGTTTCACTATAGAGAGGTCTCTGTACCATAAATTTTGTATGACACTTAGACCTCTGGCTAACACAATAGCGCCATCTATGAACTGAAAGAAAAAAACTAATTTTGATGGCGCTATTGTGTTAGTCAGATCCCTCCGTAGTAAAACTAGCTTCAGCTGGCTTGTTATTTCAATAGAACGCGGCATCGTATAGACACTGCCAGTCCTCTTGGTTTTATGGTCCTTGACCTAAACTAATCCAAAATCTCATTTAGATGATAGTTTTAGGTTAGTATGGTTACTATACCTAAAATATTATTTTTGCTTATTAAAAGTTTATCTTAATAAAACTTCACATTGTAAAATGATGCCAAATGATATTTTTACCAAAGTAATAAAATGCGCAATGTGCTAAAGATTAGTTTGGGAAATGAAACTACTGCGATAAGTTTTTTTGAAAAGTGAAATTTATCCGAAAAGGCAGAGCCCCGTTTATTTCACTGTGATATCTTTAGACATTATTCTGGCGTATCTTGTACCATTCGGCCGCCACTCACATGCCCGTGTCCGCAGGCAAAGTCAACCCGACGCAGTGCGAGGCGCTCACGATGGTGGCCGCGCAGGTGATGGGCAACCACGTGGCCTGCACGGTGGGCGGCGCCACGGGCCACTTCGAGCTCAACGTGTTCAAGCCCATGATGGTGGCCAACGTGCTTCGCTCCATCAGGCTACTCGGTCAGTGTAGCCACTTTTTTTTTAATGGCTTTCACCCATGCTCTTTTGGCAAGTAGTATTTTGCCAATGGCAGCGTGAAATGTCCCACTGCTGAGCAAAGGCCTTCCCCCAATACTTCCATTGCTTCCGGTCTTTAGCAATTAGCGGCCAGTCCTTCAAGAGGGAATCCAGTCTATGGAACTTGATATGTACAAACAAACCGCCATATTGAAATTTTCTCTGAATGATGAATTTACTAGTGATGGTCAAGACTCTTACTTGCTCTTTTGCTTTTTTTTTAAAATACCGTAGAATGACACTTTAGTGTAAAGTCTCAAATTAGTTGCTGTCGCGAGTCAGAAATAAAAATTAAATAAATTAATTAATATCATGATACAAATTGACACCAATTGACCTAGTCCCAAACTAGGCAAAGCCTGTACTATGGGTAAACGGATAAACATACTTATGTAGATAAATACATACTTATATACATATTAAACATCCAAGACCCGAGAACAAACATTCGTATTCATCATACAAACATCTGCCCCGACTGGGATTCGAACCCGGGACCTCAAGCTTCATAGTCAGGGTCGCTAACCACTAGGCCATCCGGTCGTCCAAATCCGCTAGTATCGCTCACTGACGAGTAAGGTCTATCTGTCACTCTCCACCAATCATAGGCCAGTAGCTTGTCTCTCATTGGTGGAGAAAGACAGATGGATCTCACTTGACACTAGCGATTCTAGCGGATTTTTGGCTCGCGATAGCCCTCGTTATCGGCATCCATTGTCAAGGTGTAGGTAGGTAGGTTTTGCTGTTCTACTTATTTTTAATTTTTTTGCATTTGTTTCTAAAATACTGTATTTTTTGTTTTAATTATACAGTGAGTTCTTTTTCTTTATCTTGTATATTAGTTAGACTTTGGTACACCTGGTGTGACCATGTCAGCCTAACAGTGAGTTTCCTTTGTGTATTTCGTCTGTGGTTACGTATTGTAAGAGCTAATGTAAGTTGTTTTTAGAAAAAAATACTTGGTGCCAGGTTTCTTGCGGCGCATTCTTCTCGGCAATCATGGTCTTTCCGATAGTGCTGGTAGACTCAAAAAAATTACGTGTAAAAGAGCATTTAAATGCCTATTGGCTGAATAAAGTTTTGAATTTTTGTAGACTAATTTTATGCACTATGGCAACAAAGGATTTAACATTTAATTTTGTCCGTTTACCAGGTGACGGGTGCCAGGCGTTCAACAAGAACTGCGCTGTCGGCATCCAGGCGAACAAGGAGAAGATTGACAAGATCATGCACGAGTCTCTGATGCTGGTCACCGCTCTCAACCCTCACATCGGATACGATAAGGTGATGGAATATTATTCATCATCATCACCAGCCTTTTAACGTCCCACTGCTGTTCACAAGCCTCACAATATGATTGTTTCCTATTAGTCAAATCAGCAACTTTTTATGTCATGTCAAAACGTTCGTATGAAGTTTGTATTGATTTAAGAACTATGACGTCATAATTTTAAGTGATCAAACTGCCTCCTTTTATTAGTTTTTGTTAAATTAAAAATAGTTTTAATTGCAGTAATAAGTGAGGCATCGGTTTTTTATGAGTATTTTCGAAAGCTTGATAAGTGAAAATGTAAATAAAATGATTTTATTCTGACATCAGTAAACAACCCTATTAGGCCAAGCTGTACTATATTCGGGTACTATAGAGTTCCCACACGGGCCCAGTGTGGATTGGGAACTTCACTCTCACCATTGAATCAGTCAGAACTTAAAACCTAACAAGTTATTATTTTTAAGTCACTGGCAACGTGACAACAGCCAGTAGGTAAATATTATGGTAAGCCGCTAAGCAGCATTGCTTGCACTGTTGTGTTCCGGTGTGGAGAGTAAGACAGCCGGTGTATTTACGGGCACAAGTGACAAGAGGCATTTCATCTTAGCTCTCTGATTTGGCAGCGCATCTACAGACACCCCGGGGTTGCGGGTGTCTGTGGGCAGTGGTGATCACTTACCATCAGGTGACCGACCTGCTCGTTTGCCTTCTTCGTCGTATAAAAAAAATATATTGTAATTTTTTTTTTCAGGCTGCACAAATCGCCAAGACAGCGCACAAGGAAGGTGGCACCCTCAAGGGTACGGCCGTCAAGCTGGGCATCCTCACGGAGCAGCAGTTCGACGAGTGGGTCAGGCCTGAACAGATGCTGGGCCCCAAGTAAACGCATCTCCTAATGTACAGACAACAAGCACTGAGATCTAATGAACCAGGCGTAACTTTGCGGAGACGTTAGCTACGGGATATTGACCCCGAAAATGAGGAATACAAAATGAAGAATGCGGGTAGACAGCTCGGTCTACGCAACATTAGCATCTACCCATGATCATGTGCCTTTGAACGCCAACGACGCACGCAAAAGTTGTCATCCACACGCCAAGTTGGAATAACGTCAAGGATTACGTCCGTAGGTCGCATTTACACTGCAGCCGGACGCCTGTAAGCGTTGGTGGCGTCCTAGGCACGACGGCTCGCGACGCCTGTAAGCGTTCTTGGCGTTCAAAGGGTTAAATGTGCATTTTCGTTTAACTTGCTCTATCGAGCGTTGTTTAATTTGTTTAAATCACGTCTCAATGGTCAGTTTTGTAACGAAATATATGTGTCTGACATTGACCGTCAGTCTTGTGACGACTGCTAAGCATAATTAACTAATTAATGATTCACTGAAAACGCTCAAATGCTAGCTAGCTCATCTGAACCTAATAAGGTAATCGCGGTCAATATCCCGTAGTTGAATGTCTAATGTAATTAACCGTGAATCATTTAAAACTAACTTTGCGGAGGTCCATATTCATGAAATAAGAATAAAAAATTTGCTCCTCCGCGACTTCTATGTCTAAGCGACAAATATATGTCTTCATTTCATGTAGTGCCTATACCCCACTACTACACGAATTAACATGTCACATGAAGAGATGAATTGGTCGCATAGACGTAGCTGTCTTGCACGTGTGGTAGCGGATGAGTAAATTTGTTGTTTTTAGTTCATAAGTGCTGAGATAATTTAAGAGAATCGATCGACGAGTATGAACACTATACTTACAGTGTGACGTCGATTTTTTGTTTAGTATTTTCGAGTCATAAAAATTTAAATTGAGAATTTGGTGTAAATTCAGTCCTTATAAGGACGCCACTATCAACTATTGTAATTGTATTCTAGTTGACACTAGAACTGCTCTCAGTATTGTTTACAAATGAAAAATAAATGTTTTTGCATTTAAGTTACCCTGTAAAACTCGAGATAAATATTTGTAACAAATCTTTTTAATATATTTATTTATGTATGTCATAAAAATGAAATTTTTATGATGTTCTGTTTTGACGTCTCCACTTTTAATTGTCAGTTTTGTAAGATGTTTATTTTATGTGGAGTGTTCCGTTAATTTTATTTAAAATAAAAATGTTTACAACGGAAGCTGGACAATTTATTTAAAACAAATGTACAGTGGACTAACACTACCTACAAAGTAAATTAAAATATTAAAACTAAAAGTAACTTAAAAAATTTAATACCTACCAAACCTGGACCTCTCGGCAGGGTGCCCATCAGGCAGGCAGCATTCCCGCGCTGAATTGCAATAGCAATTCTTTGCGCGAGAAAGCTGCCCGCGCGAGGGTCGCCTGTTGCCTCTTTCAGGCGTTTGCTCACATCCTTGTGGAGCCCGAGCGCACCCTCACCCCAAGGACCCAGCGTCTCGACGCCAAACGGCATGAACTCGTATTGGGCGCCGGGACTTGCTGACCTTGAGGCGCTCCCGGGCGTCCGCTGCCGCTCCTGCCCATTTGCTTGTTAGTGGGACGTAGGACGGAAGCTGTTCCGAGTTTTATTTAACACTAGCTGTTGACCGCAACTTTATCTGTCGGTTATCGTTATCCCGCGGGAACTGTAATTTTCCGGGATAAAAGTAATCTGTTATTCTGAGGTATAAACTGTACAGCATGCGTTTTAATAAGCCGTCAAGATTCAGTCAGGGTTTGAGTAAGTCTTAGTGAGCACCTGTGAAGTTTTTTTTTTTTAATCTCACGTCGTCAACCAGCAGAGGCAATGAATGTATGGGAGAATGTGTTATATGTACATATATTTTTTCCAAATAGAAACTACAGGGGTGTTCACTTAGGCTGTATTCTTGATGGTTTCTTAAAACATCCTGTAGATACTATGGTAATAATATAATATTAAAGAGTTGATGCTCAGCTGACCTTATGACATTATCCGCCCAAGGAATTGTCAACAATACACATCGACGTCGTCGAGCTATTTCCCTTCCGATTTTACGATAGTAGGTCAACATAACAATGTTGGTTTAGGTAGAAGCGTAGAAGGGAAATATCACAAAATGAGTACTTAGGCATCGCTTGGTTTGATTTGATGACTGATAAATAGTGTGGGTGTAGTCTCCGAAACGAGCGCAGCCAAAAAGCAATCCCAATGAAATACTAAATCAATAGTACTTTCCTACCATGAAGTTCAGATAGGATTTAGATAAAATAAAACAGGCAAATGATGCTTTAGCTACCTTTATATTTAGGGATATAATTATTCAGTGTCATTTACAAGTTACACGTATTGTACACATCTCGACAATCTTTTTTTTTTTGATAAATCTTTGGTAAGTACGGCTCTGCAACCCACACCATGCAGGCTACAGAAATTACTATTTCATATCACAATACTGGAATGTACTGATTTGCTATAAACTAATAGATAATTATATTGGAATCAAGAGAAACTGTAGTTATATAATAGAGAGCGTTAACAGATCATTGTTTCTAAGACTTATTACTCAAGAAATATACATTTAATTGAGGAAACTATCAGTGGCGAAAACCTCTAAATCTAATAAGAATTTGCTTGTACAATTCAAATGACTAAAAGTGGACTAGAAATAATTTTTAAATTAGGCTAAGTACACAATAAATGCATCGCAATGCCTTACTGATTGATTATGTATAAAGTTACTCTTAAACATAAATAATTTACATAAATACATCTTTGATATTTTGGAACTGCTTAACGGCAAGATCAACGGGCAAGTCAAAGTTGTATGGGGTTAGTCGATCGAGGCTCTGCAGGGTGTCTTGGAAACCGGTGTTGACAACGTAACTAGTGGAAGAATAGTAGGCGTCAACCAATGATCTGCATTTAAGTATAATATTTAGCCAGAGGACTAGCTTGTGGGAATTCAAAGCAGCACAAACAAAAGCTTTGAAATGCGCATCGTAACTCCTTTTGTATGGTGTGTGGGAGGCAATAATACTGCCGATAGCACTCAATAAACTCTGCTTGTTAGATATTGCGTTGCCACCCACAATATCCAAATTGAAACTCTGGCTTAGTTTTCTGGCTGGTGTCGAGTTGAATCTATCCCCATCATTGATTTCGTAGTAGCGAAGAATTAGGTCCCAGATATGTGTAGCATTTGAGGACGATCTCCGAACCGGAAAGCAACCTATGATGGGTACAAGGGAATTAGATTCCGGTCCTGTCAAGCCATGCTGGAGTAGGTCACGGATGTTAACAGCCAAGTGCCTCCTAACAGCTGTTGTTAATGGTATGTCATTGATCACAACACCACCCTCCTCAGATTCACTATCATAGGTGTCAATTATGGCATGGTTGGGTCGGTTCCGAGAAACAAGATGTAGTACAGAGTCAACTGACATCTCTAGCTTAGCTCTGAGGTTACCCCAATGTGTCACAATAGTTGATGACCTTTTCTCAGCTCTGCGACTTGTGTTCGGAGAACAACCAAACTGTGACACTGTGAATATTTGTATTAAAGTACTGGCTTTTCTCATTAAATTAATGGTCTCCGTCCTTAAATCGTCATTGGATTTGTTTTTACTAAAGGTCTTGTCGAAGGAATTGGGTGGTTTTGCATTTTTTGTGTCCTGTGGTTTTGATTTAGAGTTTCCCTTGAGATCCTCAGTTTTCATTACCTTTATGAACTTCTGCATGTCTTCGATATGTGCTTGTAGTTTGGAGATTATTTCTTCTTTGGAGAGTTGTTTATCTGCATATTGCCGGACTGCGCAGTTGATCTGATGTCTCAGTTCATCAGCACTAAGTGGTTGGTGACATCCTTCTTCAAGGCTACGGTCAATTTCCAATCTTAAGTGATCTATCAGAGTCCTATGCTGCTTGTCACTGGCTTGAGGATCAGCGGCAAACCTGTAAAAATATTATTATTTAAAAATTGCAAGTTAAAGAGAGTAATAACTAATAACCTAACCAACTTAGAAAAGTTGAGAAACCATTGTTATTTCAAAGTTCAATATTCCAAAGACCAGTGAATCAATTTTAATGAAACTTAGCTAAAAACCATCTTGATTAAACTAGCTTTCGATTAAAAAAAAACACATAGAATTTGATCTATCCATTTGCGAGCTATGATGCCACAGACAGACAGGTCAATCTTATAACACCCTTTTTTTTTGGGTTGGTGGTTAAAAACAGAAATTTAAAACAAACTTATTCTTTTCTAATTGCACTTTTTAGCATTTAAACTACTGTAAGGGGATCAGACTCTAACACCATAATTACTAGGGCCAGAATAATGGCCCAATGCCAATTTATACTTGTACATAATGTTTTGTATGCCTGGGTGGTTTTGCATTGTTATAACATTGAACATTAAGCAATGGTGCTATAAAATAGATGTTAAGTTCGAGAAAATATTCTGTATAATTAGTTATAAGTTACATTTTATGGATCAAACCCTGACTGAAGCTTGAGGTCCCGCCTCAAGTTTCATAGTCAGGGTCTCAAACCACTAGGTTATCCAGTTGTCAACCTACCTACCTACTTGACCTAGAATCATGAAATTTGGCACAAAGTAAGGTCTCACAACACATACCTTTCAAGTTCCTTGAGCTGCGTCTTCAACCTCTCAATAAAATGGGACTGTTTGGCGCGCTGTCGACGAATTTTACTTTCCAGTTCTCCGCATTCGGCACAGCTTGATTCACCGGCACTTCCCTGCGGCGACGCTCTCACGTCAGGCACTCCCCTCGACGTAAACTCCTCCAGTTCTTTCAACATAGCATCCTTCTCCTCAGGCGCCGCTTTCAGTATTTGTCGTAGGCGAAACTCCACTTGCGCGAGATGTGAAGTCAACGAAAATACAGACGAAGACAAAATTTCCTGTTCCTCTTCCAGTGCATGTAATCGGTCGCCAGAAGACTGTTCCGGGGCCTCGTTGCATAGGGTCTCTTTAGGAGCTCCCAAGGGCTCTTTCCGAGGCTCCTGCCAGATAGGAATATCGCCACCGTCATCGTAATCACTTGGACTGTCGCTTATATCCATTGCTTATTTGTTTTCGCGGTTTTCCACGATCATAAAATTGACTTATTTAACTTGGTTTGCATTTTGGTTGAAGTAAATCGCTACATTAGCTGAGTCGAATAAATAAAGCGAAGCCAGGTTTCAAGGTGTTGCTTGCTGCTCTGCAACAGAAACTTGCTTAGCTTGAAAGAAAATGCGAATAATGCGATTTACGTCACTGCACTGCACGTCACTGAAAACTACGGACGTCACAGGGAAATTGAGTGAGTGAATGAATGACACAATACAATACAAGTTTATTTTTATTCGAAGTCACAGACATCACAGACCCCATGTAAGCAGCTGTCAAGCGTACCGATTTATATTTGTGTACAACACAGCCTGTAGCCAGATGCCCATTGGTCAATTCTGTAGCCAATTTACCCGATAAAAAATAGAAGCATCGGTCGGGTCTTGGTAGTCATTCAAATAAAGTGTCACTGAATGAGATCGGGTTATAGTTGTCATCAAAGGCGCTCCCTCACACATTCAAATACTGACGCTATACTGACTACAGATCAAAAAAAAGGTACAAGTTTTGAAATCGGAGCATACAGTTGTCTCTTTTTAACAAAGGGCATTAGTTACATGAGCGAAGGGTATAACTATACGGCCATTAGTTTACCTTCCATCTATTGACTTCATTAATCCACAGACCTAATAGCAAGTGGACCGGTGATACCTACAGAATTAGCGTGCATACCTACTAAAATTGGGCACGTAACATGGCTGCTTTTCCTAGGGTTGGGACTGTTAAACGTATGCAGATATCGATATCGATAAAATCTACGCTATAGAAGTTTATGCAACTGTCACGTTACGAGAGTTTTAAGGCCTAATTATCTAGAGTAGCATACATTACTTTAATCTACACACATATTATGAGTACTCTAAGACACGTTCAGAAGCAGAAGGCATTATCATATCCATACCTGTCACGAATTTGACTGTTGTTTTTATCATAGATAAGTAAACATACCGAGCTGACGTTTCGTTTCGACTATTTTTTATTGTAAATTATGTTGGTTTTTGCAGATATTTCATATTTTCTACGGTTTTTGAACGCATTATAGAGGAGTTATGACATGTGTGTATATGGGTTTGCAGATGCGTTGCCAACCTAGAGAGCTAAGATGGAATTCCCCTTGTGCCCGTAATTACACCGGCTATCTTACTCTCCACGCCGGGACACAACAGTGCAAGCACTGCTACTTCGTACAAGGTCCTACTACCCACAAAAGTGAAAATAAATAACATTTGTCTTAGGCATCTCCAAAGTTTTTATTCATTTCTAATAGTTTCTGAAAGATACTTTGTCACAACACTCACAACATATTTTTCCGTGATAGCGAAACCTCAATTCTATAATCATTTTGATTACAGACATTACCTTACCCTCACACTTGATGTACAAGGTAACACAGGTGACAGGCACGAGTAGACTGAAAAAGAAGAATATTAAGTTTCTATAAGTTTATCTCTAGCCTACTCAAGGGACATTTTTTCCAAATCTCAAATCTGGTTCAGGCTGTGCGTTGTGTGTCAGTCAGTAAGTCACGGTTTTATTTTATATGTTTAGATCTAACAATTACCTGAATTGCTCCGTCACGTCATCAATCTCGTCACATTAAGAGTTCTGTTGAAGCATTATGACATGTCGAAGTGCATCGAGCAGACAAACCATGTCTTATGTAGTGGGTTTATATTTTCAATTCCAATCCTTTTCTTTTTGGCAGTTTCATTCACAGGAAATCTAACGAAAAAAAAAATTCAAACAATGTTTAGAATTCCATCGATACCTATGTCGATACTTAGCACCGCATAAGCTAATATGCCAAAATCATGCAAATGATTTCTGTTGAAATAAATAAAATCATTGGAAAATAAAACAAATCGTACTAAAACAGACGTTCATACTCATTTTATAAGATCATTATGTTACGATACATGCCAAAATACAATAAAACATTCGAATTATTCAAGGTAACTGGTTACTAACCTTTGAAGGGTCAATTCAGGTTGATTAATGTTTTTTTTAACACTACACTGTCTGACACAGCACTAGGGCATGATTATCCTATTAAAGACAAAGCCCTGCACACCATGATAACTCGTTTCTTAGAGTAATCCTCACAAAAACAGCAAATATATTCGGAGCCGGCTACCGTTTGACAGCACATCTACCACGAAACTTGGCACGGAACATGGTGGCACCTGCCACGCTGTCGTAAACTCGTGACGTCACTTAGAGAGTGCTGCCAAATTTAGTAACCAACAAATACTATTTGTTTCTCCTATTCATATGCAGCTGTCAGTAAGTTAAAAAGAGATAAAATGCCGTTTGACATGTACGTGTCGATATGGCAGATATTTGTATAAGTCACGCTTCATATAGAAGAATATAGCGCCTCTACTTTCCTATCTCAATGCATTAATCTGAGTTCGGAGTGTAAATAAAATTGGGAGGGAGTGATTAGTTTTGTCTATGCTTATGCTGCTGTTATGGATGCGTTCACAGTCATTATTGCCTTTGGAATTTATCGCTATATTAAAATGTTGTTACTAAAATAAAAAAAAACAAGGCACGGGTTCCGGGTTCGAATTTTAACAACACTAAACCAAAGAACATACACACTAAACTAAACCATACACAAAACAAACTAGGTGTAAAAAAATATTCCGACTAATTGAGAACCTCATCCTCTTTTTTAAGCCGTTAAAAAACAGGACCACAACATTGACCACAAAATAACTTTGCAACTAAAATTTTGAATTGTATGAAAATACGTAAGTAACTTATGGCACAATAAAATTTAGTTGCAGAAAATGGTACATTTCATTCTTCAGTCGTTTAATAACCGCGGCATCTAGCGACAATTTGACAACATTAAATTGTACCACGGCTTGCAATGTTGCGACTACTCACTGCGCCTGACGCAATACCCTCTTAGTTACAGTAATCCTTAACAGATGTCGTTAGCGCAAAAAATATCAAAAAATAAAACGTGTGATGAAACAAACTAAGCTCATACAATCTTCAATCCCTTGTTGAAATGTTATCTGAGCGTCTAGTGTAATCAACGGCTCAAAAAAAATGTCTTGATATCGCGTTTGCTTATACGTCTGAATTAGGTAATGGGCAAATTAGCAGCGCCTCTAGTGGCACGTATCGACAACAAACAATTCTCGTACTATTTATTTTATTTTGACACCGTAAAGCCAGCCCCCCCGACTACGAAGTGAAAAATTCGAACTTCGTGTCGTGCCGTCCCTCTCAAGCTAATATTATTTAACACGAGAGTGAGCGGGACGACACGATACGAACTTCGAATTTTCGCTGATTGGTTTCGAGATTTAGGGGGCTTCGGATCGGACAGCTGAGTCGGTGATAATTATTTTATTCGTCTTTCAGGCATTGAGTCTCGGTTAAATCTTGTATTTTTAGGGTTCCGTACCTTAAAAGGAAAAAACGGAACCCTTACAGGATCACTTTGTTGTCCGTCTGTCTGTCTGTCTGTCAAGACCCTTTTTCTCTTTTTCTCTGGAACACGTTTAGGTATCATGCTGAAATTAATACCAAATACTCAAGCCTGCGGTCCCTTGAAGCTGTGAAAAAATCAACCTTCTAAGTCCACGCAATCAAAAGATACAGTCATTAAAAAGGCCAATTCCATACAAATTGCCGAAATCCGAAGACCTAAAGGGTACTTCCAGTTGTCCTAGAAACTTGAAATTTGGTATGAAGGTAGCTCTTATAGCACAACCACTCCAAAAAGTCTCAAAATCTTAAAATTTTATGTCTGTAGATTTCATAGACCAATATAAGTTGACCCCCCACTGCGTACATTTCGCTTAGGAGCAGGCCTCTGCTAACACTGGACTTCTTAAAACACTGGGGAAAAGCAGAAGATCTTTCTACGGAACCCTTGTGCGCGAGTCCGACTCGCACTTGGCCGGTTTTTATAAGTACTTATCCCATGTACGAGTACGACCTCTTCGCTCGGAGTATCTACAAAACAGATTCCATTACGGTGATAACTGTCGTGGCGAGATGGTGAAAGCCCAGAGGCCCGAGTATGAATATTCGAAACCTGCTTCACGTAAAATCGAATAGTAACCGTTATCGAGTTTGTATGACGTTTGGAACAGCACCCGCCCGTGAGCGTAATAGGAACTAAAATTTAGTACGAAGTTTCTCGATCTCGATAAGATAACCGTAACGTTACGCAGGATTCGAAAACTCGTGCTCGGCCTACTGAGCGCCTAGTGTAATCGCTGACCAGGCCAAAAAATATCTGTCGATCGCGTTCGCGTTTGACAATTTTATTCTCATACTATTTGACACTTTAACGCAAACGCGATCGAGACGTATTTTGCGCTTTTTGATAAGCAAGGGCACTGATGCTCATTTCTCGATCGAGACTTTTTTTTCTTAGTCCCCCGTCCTACCTACCAAGCTTTCCACGTACTTATTCTGTGGTACAACTTCACTAATCATATTTATTTGATTAAAATTTTGTTTTTTTGCATGTTTTCTATACCTGTATTATTTATGATGTGTTGGTTTTTAGAAGTAATTTTTAGGGTTCTGCAGCTCAAACTGAAAAACGGAACCCTTATGATCACTATGAAAACCTAAAGGCTACTTCCAGTTGTCCTAGAAACTTGAAATTTGGTATGAAGGTAGCTCTCATAGCACAACCTCTCAGAAAAATCAGAAAATCTTAAACTTAAAATCTTTTATGACAGATCAGTATAAAATTACTCACTGCGTACCTACATTTTGCTTAGGAGCAGAGCTCTGCTAATCCTGGACAACTTAAAACACTGGGAAAAAGCGGAAAAAATCTTTGTACGGAACCCTCGGTGCGCGAGTCCGACTCGCACTTGGCCGGTTTTATTATTGCGCTTTTACTTCATTTTTCATTAAAATAATATCACTGATAAATTTCGTTGAATACGTCCCTGGCGTTTGCCTGAGCAACGGAGAATGGTACCAGTACAAAGGCACCTGGCCCGCCATTTTTCTATTAGTGCACTCGCAACCTATTGTTTAAGAACATAGAGTCGATATTCAATTGAACTTTCTAGATGACTTTAACGACGTTTTACAATACGATCATTGTGGTGTTTTGCGCTTTTAGTAAACAAAGCTATTGTAGCTATTGTTTCTTTAAGTAGATTGGACACAACCAAAACCGAACGACCAGTACATGTCAGTTGCACGCTAAACACCGACGCGAGAGGTCACAAAGCTACTGCCTGTAAATTTTGGAATACAGTTTATTATTCCCACATGTTTCACTGTGCCTGGAACATGTAACGGTCCTTCGAACCTTCAAAATTCTTCAGGTCCTCGCGGAAGTCCTGTGCAGTGCTCAGGAGAAGAATCGGCGAAAACAAGTGACGGGCGGTTTCCATTTTGCTTGCCGCGTTCACGTCGAAGTGTGCAACTCACCCATTAAGTTTTGCAAAGTTTGCAATACCTATTATACCTAAACATTATTTTTTGTCAAAGTGCAGTGCGCTCGATTGTGTAAAAAAAACTAATTTATGTGTGTGCGCCGTGTAGCACAAGGTGTGTGACTCGCGTGTGCAGTGACTGCAGTGCTCCCGAGGACATCAGCTAAAATCCCTGTCTGCTTGTAGTGCGGGATTATTTTTTTATCACGAGTGTGCTGTGCTTCCATGAATTTTGTTAATTACATTTTGTTGTTTCGGTCAATTCAATACCGTTTACGCATTCGTTCCCCTGTCTGCAAGTTGTAGAAGCATCTATTTTTTTATCACGCGTGCTTATGCTCCAGTGAATATATTTTCATTCAGTGGATACCATAATATCCATTAATTTCCCTTGTACGCAAGTTGCGGCTAATTTATCCCGTGCTTGCAGTGATCCCGTGGTCATTTTTTCACTTGGTGCATGCCAATAATCCATCAGCCACAAGTTGTAGCATTTAGTCTCCCTGCGCGTGCAGTGATCCCGTGGTCATTTTTAATTTTAATATTGCACGGCTTTTATTTTTGCAAGGTGCAGAAATCAGTGCAATTTATAACTGCATAGGTAGATATAGTCGTTCGTTTTGGTTGTGTCCACTCCGTTGTCCTATTGTGCTGTTTTGTTACCTCATTAACTCATTATCGTACGTGCTTTAACATTTTATCGGATTTTCAACTCTAGAGCCTTTATCGAAAGTTTAAATTGCTTTAATAGAAATGTGGCGTTAGATGCATTCTGCTTTTCATGGCCGCCAGGGCCGTATTCGACGTTGAATGTATAACTATTATTTCAATTAGGAATGACTTATTGGAATAAATAATTTCAATATTTCTTTAAATTACTGTTTCTATAGTATTATAAAGACCTTTTTAACTGAATGTATACTTAAAAATACTAGACTAATTATGCACTGTTACTATATTTGGAGAACAATACACCTAAATTAATTTTTAGTTAGATAGCTTAAGAAGCGAGAGAATTGCATTGTTTATAGGAAGTGAAATGTTTAGTGATAAGATTCTATCTAGGCTTAAGTGCAACATTTCACTAGTGTCTAACTGGCTTTTACTCTTTTAGTACGCGTGTTATATTTGTAACACAAATTTTTTTTCACAATCTAGCTATACTTTAGTGGACTTTGATTGTTCCTGATTGAATTTTGGTGCATTAAGTTTTCGACGACGTACTACGCTTTACTGGACTGGACTACCAAGATGTTCCGACCTTGGGAAGATACACCAACCAATTCAAAATTATCATCATCAGCCGAAAGAAGTCCACTGCTGGACATAGGACTCCCCAAGAATTCGACATCAGTGATCGAAAATAAAGATCCACGTATTGGGACTTTGAACGATGCTGCTAAAGAAGTAATCAGAGACGTTTATAACAAAGTGCGTAGTGAGATTGGACGTTATGGTGCAATGAAACGTACAGCAGAGCTTACAAACAGGAACGTGAGAACGGTTAAGCATGTAGTTACAAAACAGATAAAAAAAACGATAGTGAAAAAAAAGAAGTTTTCTAGAATAGATGCATTAACAAGAGACTCTATCGACAGAATAATCAGTGGCTTCTATTCGAAAAACATATCACCGACAGTATCTATGATTTATGCAAAACTAACGAAGGATGGTGGCGTTTTTCCATATAAACAGTCGTATTTATACGACATTCTCAAAGACATGGGGTTTCGATACACATATTTAGACACTCGAAAAGTTTTAATGGGCTCTACAAAATTAATCAACCTTCGCGATAAATACATAAAAAAATTAAAACATACCGTGATAATGGAAGACCAGTTAGGTATAGATTTGGATGAGATTACGATACACGTCGTGAAATAGTAGTTTATGCAACTGCTCCATAATGAGGCCTAATTATGTGGAGTTGCATACATTACTTTATCTACACACATATTATAAGTACTCTAAGATGGGTTCAGAAGCCGAAAGCATGTATCATACCCATACCTGTCACGAATTTGACTGTTTTTTTAATCACAGACAAACATAACGAGCTGACGTTTCATAAACTGTTTTTTTTTTGTAAAAAAAAAATCGTATGATTAATTATACATGTCGGACTGAACTCGACTTATGTACGCGAGTGATCCGTTTTATGTCACTATGATTGTAAATTACGTTGGTTGTCGAACTCGAAAAATCGAATTCGATATCGAAAAATCATTACGACATCGAATTCGATGTCGTAATGACTATTACTTTACTGCTGGACCTGCTGGTCGTGGTGAGGCGACGATATACTGCAATGCTGGTAATTTTCTACGGTTTCTGAATGCATTATAGAGGACTTATGGTATGTGTGTAGATAAAATGATTAATTGTACATTGGACGTTCCTTTCGCCATCTAGAGGCAAAAGGATTACAAAGGATTAGGTACAAAGTATTTATTACTTCTTAATTTATTGTTTTTTTACTGTGCTTTTACTTTATTTTGTAATGTCTTAATTTAAAAAATGTCACTAATAAATTTTGTTTTATTTCAATACATCCCTGTGAGCAACGGAGAATGGTACAAGTACCATAAGAATAAATAATAACATAGTAGAATGGAAACTCCCGCTCCGGACGGGCTCAAGGTCACGATATTAGAGTATTCGTTAAACAAACTACTCAGTCAGGCTGTCACGGCCGGCGTCGCTGCACGCGCGTTTGGTAGTTTATAATTTGGTTGTAATAGTTTTACGTGAGCCTGTATGTATTTTATTTTATATTTATAGATAAGTAATACTTACTTAAATCACCTTAAATGGCTTCGTTTGGCATGGCACTTATAATAACTTCTTATTTGGAAGTGTCTATAATTATGTAAGTACGTAATGATTTATAAATCTCATATTTTGTAAAACTGGAATCAAATAATGATTTCAAAGTAAAGAAAAACTTATATCTTAGTGATATTATCTTTAGACGTAAGTACCTAATATTTAACAGCAAGCAACCCTAGCACAGGCGTGTTGCTAGGGTAATTGGGAATTTATATGTGCAACGACGTGAAGGGCGAAGTAGGTATATAAATGGCGGCGTTTTGGGCTCAGTCAAAAGAGATTCCGTTCTACTATGTTATTATTTATTCTTATGCCGGGACTGCCATTTTTCTATTAGTGCACTCGTAACCTATTGTATAGGGACATAGAGTAGATATTCAGTTGAACTTTCTAGTTCTCACATGTATTGTGACTGGAACAGCCATAAGGAATCAAAACCACTAGAATTAAATACGTTTCATAGGTAAGTAAGTATACATTTTAAAATACATACATCAATGCACGCACGGAACCCTAAAACGCCCGTGGCGTAGCGCCAACGACGCTAACAAGCACCAAATTGAATGTTCATACATTCAATGACATAGCTATACCGTCTATACCTAACTATACTATACAAATGTGCCTTCGACGTCTATTACGAATGATAAGATATAAGATAATATATAGATGTTGCTGGCGACTCCGTCTGCGTTTTCGAGGCGTCAAGAATAATCACGGACCAATCACCCTCTGGACACCAAATGTCAGGGCGAACGTTTCCGACACGCATTATGCTCATTTGCACCTACTTATAAATCTCTCTATCCTCGAATCGCGGCTCGCTTTCGACCAGATGACAAGCGAGATGACAACCTAAGAACCAATCACGACGCATTCCCCCGGCCCGCTCGCCGCGGATTTTTTCGTAATGACTTTCCAAGTAAATTATAGAAGATGCGGTGTCCAGAGGGTGGTTAGTCCGCGAGAAAAAGGAACAAACGTGCAGACAGACACATTTGTAATATTAGTGAGGATAACGATTCCTATAGAAACTGTGATATTAAACTAAACCAATTAGAAGTTTAAAGCGATTAGCGCCCCGGGGAGTCGAGTTGTGTAATGGCGGTTAATAGTGCGAGTCGCTTCCGTAGGGGGCGCCATTGGGACTGGAATAAGTTTAATTTAAACTTTAGTGTACACTTACATTTTACATTTTAGTTATATGGAATAAAACATAATAGTAAAAAAAACATTCAAGTGCTCTTAAAAGAGTAAAACCTATTTTATGACAACAAACAAGTAAGTATACAATTTATATGATACAAGCTTGTCTCGAGATTTATCTGTTTATGTCAAGATGAAGTTACATAGGCAGGTATGTATTGTAGTATAAAAACGCACCCCATTCTTTGTCTATGAGCTGTCACTTCTGACAGCTCGCTGACTTCCGAACCCCAAACTAACAGGACGTAGTTCCAGGCATTTTTTGTAAAATAATATTAAGATTACAAGTAAATTAAACCTCCGAAGATCTCAACAACATCTTTTATTTACTAACAATACATGGCGCAGACAATACCTGTTGTATTCTTGTATATCTTTGTCTGTTAAGAAGGTACTTTAATCATTGAATAATAGCTTAGGTAAGTAAGGTATCGTAACGTCCAACTAACCGTATTAACAGCTTATAGACACTTTTGGGTACAGAGGCCATTACAAAATATTCGAATCCTGTGTAACGTTACGTTAACGTATTGAAATCAAGAAACTTCATACAAAATTTTGGTATCAAATGCGCTCACGGGCGGGCGCTGTTGCAAACGTCGTACAAATTTGTCGATAATGTTACCACTCGATTACGTTACGCAGGTTCCGAAAACTTGGTGCTCGACCCTCAGGATTCGCATATTCGTACTCGGTCCTCAGAAAATCTTCTCGAATAGGTATTTATTTGCATAAATAAAATTCAGCCGAGATGGAATTGGCGAAGGTAAGTAGGACCTAATGTTGACATTTCTTTTGAATGTTAAATTAATCTGATTACTAAGATTTGCGTTTGTTGGAATGGACTTCATTTTAGAACACAAATTAAAGGACTCTTTAAGTACTTAGGTACTTTATCTCTTTTTTGTGTTTTTGTGTTCTTATTCTTACTCAAGTAAATTAGATCAAAGCTATAACAGAACTCAGCAATGAGCACACGGGAGTGTGCAGGTTTCCTCACGATGTCTTCCTTTGTCCACTAGTAAAGCAGCCGCAGGTGGACGGACGATCAGAGGCCCAAGCACCAATTTTCGAATCCTGCTTAACATATTCTAGTATTAACGTTATCGAGAAAATTGGTATGACGAATAGAATCAAAATTTAGTATGAAGTTTCTGGATTTCGATACGATAACGTTACGTTACGCGCGATTCGAATATTCGTACTCGGGCCTCTGTAAAGACTGCGGGAAGCCATTGGCTGCGGGCAGCACAAGACCGATCGTCGTGGAGATCCTTGAGGAAGGCCTATGTCCAATGATGGACGTCTTGCGGCTGACATGATGATGATGATGATGATGAAGGCAGCCGTGGTACCCTGAAAACAATAGGTAGGTAGTTATTACCATACATTTTTATATGTACAGTAAAATCCGGATATAACGACCTTCAAGGGACCGGCGATATAATGTCGTACTAACCGGATGACGTATAAAACGGATATTTACATATGTATGTAATTATCTATAATAAGTGCGAAAGTTTGATTTTCCTATTTAGGTAAATAAAACATGTTGTAGGAATCAGTTACATATGTTTATTTTAATTATTCTTATATGTTCACAAATAAGTACTGCACTCTTTTCTTCAATTGTAAAACACTTTCTCTTCACAGAACTCATTTTATGGCGCTTTATGAACTTGTCATAACAGGTGACAAACACTTACTGTGATTTACGCGCGCCAATAATGAGAATTAAACGGTGAAGCGCGCGGGGAAAGTGAGGGGGCCGAGGTATTGGCCATTTGTTACCTAAATTGAAACAAAACACGGCGCGTCGTATTAAACGGACGAATTATCGTAAAAAATGGTCGCTATAAACGGTTGGTCGCTCAAACCGGAGCCGCACTAAACGGTTACATTTTCTCAGTATATAACTATTGAACCGAACTTGAGTAAATAATATCGACGCTAAAAACGGTTAGTCGTTATAAGCGACGTCGTTATAAATGAATTCTACTGTATTTTAATTCCGACACGAAAGTTCCCATGTATTTTAACTTCCGTACCTCACAAGGGAAAAACAGAGGGTCAAGCACGACTTTTCGAATCCAGCGTAACGTTACGGCTATCGTATCGAGATCGAGAAACCTCATACTAAATTTTAGTTCCAAATACGCTCACGGGCGGGCGCTGTTCCAAAAGTCGTACAAACTCAAAAGCGTTTACTATTCGATTTTACGTGACGCAGGTTTCGTATATTCGGTTTGTCAATTCGTAAAGTTGATTTTGTCAGGGTTACGCCCTTATTGCTTTCCGGCCTCTGGCTTCTTATAGCCTCAGCCTCATTTCACTGGCCGTCTGTCTGTCAATCCCGAGTACATGAAACCTATAGGGTACATTCCTTTGACCTAGAGCAAGGACCATAAAACCAAGAGGACTGCCAGTGTCTATACGATGCTGCGTTCCTTTGAAATAATAAGCCTGCTGTAGCCAGTTTCTGTACCATTCATTTGGTATGACATTTAGACCTCTGTCTAACACAATAGCGCCATCTAAATTCGTTTTTTCTTTCAGTTCATGGATGGCGCTATTGTGTTAGCCAGAGGTCTAAGTGTCATACAAAATTAATGGTACAGGGACCTCTCTATAGTGAAACTAGCTATAGCAGGCTCATTATTTTACAGGAACGCGACATTGTATAGCCATTGGCAGTCCTCTTGGTTTTATCTTCCTTGACCTAGAGTCATCTGTGATTCCCCTCGTGTTGCAGGTGTCCATGGGCGGCGGTGATTACTTCACATCAGGTCACCCGCCTGCTCGTCATTTCCCTCCTCTTATAATATAAAAAAACCGATTCCCAACACAAGTCGAGGTAAAATCCAAAACACTGGACGGAACCCTCGGTGCGCGAGTCCAACTTGCACTTAGCTGATTTCAAATTACTTACAGATATCACTACCATAACCCGTCAGCCAAGATTACACGCATTCCCAGCGTAGCTTGAGAAATTGTTTGCCCAAAAATTAATGAAAACTCAAAGCGATTTAATTGAATTAAAATGTCCCGAGTTTGTCATAGTTCGCATTGTTCTGGAGGTTGGCTGGCTGCCGCGCTACCACTGACCATGAAGCCTTGATAACTGAATTATTGTAAAGTGAGAAAAAAATTACCACCGTCCTCTCGAGGTGTAGGGGTAATCAGTCGGTTTAGAGAGACCTTAATGATTATTACACAATTTATTGAATCAGGCGTTACTTTGCGGAGGTCCATATTTATGAATTAAAAACAATTACTTTGCTCACCCGCGACCACTAATGACAAATAGTTATATCTGTGCGGCAAATGTATGTTGCCATGCAACACCTCCGCCTCCACTGCTACACGAATCAACACATGCCACACAGACCCAACTATCACCACCACCACTATACTAAACGCTGACGCGTTTCGGCACTCTCCACGAGGCCATTTACGAAGCACAACAACAACCGCTCAACATGCCACCACTTCCACTACAAGTTGTAGTTGCTTTCTGGGAACCGAGTGTTCCTTTATTTTGATCAAATTCTAAGTTTAAAATGAACAGATCAGTCCAGCTTGCCAGGACCGCACTGCACTTGTTGCATGGAGGCTACCAACCAACCAACCTACTTGTAGGTACCCAGCATCCTGGTCGTCACGCAGGAATTACAGCGTCTTTCAATTAAATTAGTTTTAGGAGCGTTTGTATTGTAACTTTTATTTTATGGAACGTTGGTTTTATATTTAGAGTTTGTCTTTATAATTAAACAAGCTTATGCCCCGCTACTTTGCCCCCGTGAAAAAAATTAAAATAGGCTAGCTCCCTATCTATTCTTAGTGCACCTCTAGGATATTCAAGGTATGTTTGCCAAATTTCAAGTCTGGTTTAGGCTGTGCGTTGTCTGTCAGCCAGTCAGTCAGTCAGTCAGTCAGTCAGTCAGTCAGTCAGTCACGGTACTGTTTTATAGGTATAGATAGGTACGCATCTAAGTAAGCGCATGAGAACTACCAAGACTCCCTGCCATGAATCCATCCCCTTGTAAGATAAAATAAGACATGGACCCCCTCCCCCCCCCTAAATCGTATTACGTAATAAATGAATGGCCCCACATTACTTCTTATATTCTTATCGAGCGAGTTGCCTTAGTACCCTAATGTCTTTTTAACACAACCTTTTTTTCTTTTCGATTAAAATTTGATGTACGTATCTAATTAAGAAGTTCTTTACGGCTCCTCCATTTCGTTTACGTTCGTTTGTGTAATCGTAAGTGCTCTTATGGCAATAATGGGGTTCTCTTTCAAAGAATACTTTACCTACTTCTAGTCTGGCGACTTCGGTAAATGAGCTAGCTCCTTGCTTTGAGATTAGCTTTTTTTTGGAAAAACCCTTAGTTCTTTTGCTGGTTTAATAGCACAGAGGCTTGAGGGGTGAAACCAATCCGCGAATGATTTAGATTTAGATTTAGATTTATTTATTTACTCAATGAGTTACTTAGAAGACTCTAATTATTAATGGATGTAATTATAGTCCAGCTTACATTTGTATGGTCTTTGTTTTTTAACTCCCGACGAAAAAGTGGGGTGTTATAAGTTTGACGTGTGTATCTGTGTATCTGTGATCTGTGTGTCTATGTATCTGTGTGTCTGTGTATCTGTGTATCTGTTTGTAGCATCATACCTCCCAAACGGGTGGACCGATTTCTATGCGGTTTTTTTAATCGATAGCTATCTTAATCGAGTTGGTTTCTAGCTAAGTTTCATTAAAATCGGTTAACCCGTTTTCGAAATATTGAACTTTAAAAATGACAATGTCGGTGGTTTTTCAACTTTTCTAAGTTGGTTAGGTTATATTTTAGGATGTTATCAAGACAATACATAATTAAATAACACATAGAGAATTAAAATTACAGCTTGCATGTATAAACAATTAAACAATTGTTTGGGTTATTGCATTGGCGAGCACGTGACACCTGGCATTTTGGTTTCGATCTACAGCCTAATAAGCTAAAAGTAAGTAGATATTTTTCTTTTGTTTTCTGTGTGTTCTCATTTAAGTAAGCAATCGGAAAAAAATATAATAACATTTGGGCTGGCGCGTTCCACAGCCATCGCATAGGCATTGCTATACAAAGAGGCAACGCCGCCAGCCTTTTGGGCACCTTGCCCCGAGGTAGCGGCCTCGGGGAAGTTTTCCATTTTCGGTTCTAGGTTTAACTACCATTATTATTGTTCATTTTGTTTTTGTATGTTTTGTTGTAATAAAAATACCACTGTACATTTAATAATAAGTAAGTACAATTTTTATTATTACTTCAACGAACAGTCAGAATAAACCTATACACCAATCCGGCCAAAACGCCTCCTAAAATAGGCCCAGCCCAGAACACCCAATGGTTGGCATAGTCCTTGCAAAATAAAGACACCGCCAAGGACCTGACCGGGTTCATTGACCCCCTGTAGTTCGTCACAGCACACAAAGGAGCTATGATACTCACGCCGATGGCCAAAGCACCAGCTAGTCCTGTTGAGCCTCGTCTAAAGTCTGTAGCGCTCACACTTACAGCCACTGACACAAGGACGAAGGTGAACAACACTTCCATTACGAACATCTTCCATGTTTCCATACTATTATTGCCTCCGGGTATCTTCGAGGTCAGTAACCTTGCTACCAGACCTCCTAATACAGCTCCAACTGCTTGAGCCAGTACGTAAAATATCGCGGGGAGTAGCTTTATTTGGTCACAGACGAGAGCTCCGATGGTGATCGCTGGGTTTATATGCCCTCCGGAGACATGGCCGAAAATGGCGACCACGGAAGCCACCATCAGCCCTGTAGCTAAAGCGTCGTTTACAACAGCGGATTCGGCAGACGCAAGCCCTGACAGATAGATGGTGATGTAGATAAATGTGCCTAGGAGTTCGGAAAAGAGTCTTCGCAGGATATTGCAGTCTTGAAAGTCAGTCACTCCAATCGCTTCTGAGAAGCCCATTGTCAATTTGGCAGTTGTGTCGTTGATCTAGTAGGCTGAGATATTGTTGCTTTTCAAATGTGTAGGTTACTCGTAACTTGCCTGAGTATCAGGTACTCGTCAAGCAATAGCGTTTTTCTCTTTTTGGATAAAATGCTGTAAGAAAAGTTACTAAGTAGTGTACAGTAGCTACCAGTAAAAAATATTACAGTTTTTTTGTCGCAAGCCCTAAAATTATTCATCATGTTTGAAACACGAAAACTTCTATCAGGGATTAAGAATAAACATGGATCTATATAACTTTTCTATTTCCACGAGAGCGAACTTGATTGCATTACAAATAAAATGGGGTTATCATCCGCAGCTGATTTGCGTTGCTGATACAAAAATTGAATGGCAAATTTTTGTTAGGAATATTTTTCAAGTTGGAATATTTCCAGGCGGAACATTTACTCGTACTTCTTCATTCCACGCGAAGTATATACATGAACCAACAACACTTTCACAACGCATCAAATTGAAGGTCAAGGATATTCTCACACGTTCACTGTTTTTAGGATTTCGAAGCCAAAATGGCAAAAAGGAACCCTTATGGTTTCGTCATGTCCGTCTGTCTGTCTGTCTGTCTGTCCGCGGCGTAGCTCAGAGATTATTGGTGCTAGAAAGATGTAATTTTGCATAGATACACATATTAATTTAGGTTCAAAAAAGAGGTGGGATAAAATCTTGAAAAAAAAAATTTTTTTTGGTGTGCGGTTTTTTTTATGCGATAAAGAAAGTAAACGAGCAAGTGTGAGTCACCTAATGGCATGTAATCACCACTGTTCATAGACCCCGGAGGGATTGTAGATTCATTGCGCTAAGATGAAATACTTCTTGTGCCCGTGGTCTCCTCGGCTGTCTTAATCTCCACACCGGAACACAACAGTGCAATGGGCAAGATTCTCGAGTGATGGCAAAGATGGTGGTAGCGTTTCAGACGGACCTCGCACAAGGTCCTCATAATAAGTGATCTGATAATGTCACAAGTCCAACTGTGCTATTAGTAGGTATGCAAATGTTACTCTATAGTGGGATCTTGGGCTCCCTGGCAAGCAGTTGCTTTACTCATCATTGAAGCACTCGGACAAGGAACATGTTAAGACGATGCTTTTGGGGCGGAGATTATTCACTCAAGCGGGACAACGCTATTCAGTAACGCTTGTGTCAAGTGAAAGAGGGCTATTCAAAATGCGCTCAAAACGCATGGTGTAAGCGCCAAATTGCTCTGGGTGAGAAACGAAAGTATTGATTTCATTATTGTCTACAAAAAGAAGAACCAAGGAGAACGTAATTACTTTGCTTTTCATGCAATCGCAATCACGATATTCCTTCACATCTCGCTACAGAAACGATAAACGTGCCTCGAGGCATGCCTTACTTTGAAAAAAAAAACCGGTACAGGATTTACAATCATGTTTGAACGAGATATTTATAATCTAAAACGAGCGTGGATATTCCAAGTAGTGCCTGAAACAAATTAAATTCGCGCGTAACTAAGTAATTAACTAAACACTGAAACGAGGTTTTTTTAGCGCACACTGAATATTTGACAGCATTGCTTTGACAGTGGTCACGTGTCGTCTGAATTATAGTAACGACATTAGTTCAGACGCGCGAGTTTTGCGAACTACAAACTCACTTAACTTTCGTACATATTTTTTCTATTCAATACACAATGCTAACAATATGATAATATTCAGATAATAATTTGGCACTTTCAATCGTGTTTCTTAGCAACAAAGTTGACAAACAGAGTGACAACATTGGGACGTCTATCTTAGCTGTGACTTTAGGTGGATTCGGTTGCTAACAAGGTATGTAAGTTCTCCTTCAAATGATGTCTCTAACAAACCTCACTTCGGTTTACTTTCGCTGGGACCTCAAACATTCCCGTAATTTCTCGTTAAACTTAAAATTCAATTGGCAGGCTCGTATTTAAGTTACTCTGTAAACATGGAACTTGGCCAATCTTTCTCGCTGAGCAAACTGTGCTAGCAACCGGACTGATAAGCCGGACTTAAAGATGTTTCAAATTTGAAACTCTTAACGACGACGAAAAATTCTAAAAGCTGGTAATTTTCTACGGTTTTTGAAACTTGAGGACTTATAATAATGTGTGTAATAAAAGCAATTTACAATGACATTAAATCTAAGCTTAAACTAAATAAACTACAACTTAAAACTAAATTAAATCTAAATAAGGCCCCCGTGGCATAGTGCCCAAAAGGCTGGCAGCGTTGCCTCGCTGAATAGCGATGCTGATTCTTTGAGAGAGAAAACTGCCAGCCCTTTGGTCACAAGTTGCATCAACTAAGCGCTTTTGTAACTCAGAAATAAGCTTGTAAGCGCTGGGACCCCATGGACCCAAAGTTTCAAACCATAATGTGTGTAGATTAAAAAACAAAAAGCACTCTACTAGGGCTTTAGTTTCCAAGGCGGTAGCACAGAGGCGTCACTTGAATGAATGAAACCTTTGTTCGATTTAAAAGTTTTTATTTGTCAAAGTAGATAAATTGTCATCACTTCGCCAACAGCCAGTATAGCTTGTGAAGAGGTTAATGTGTGCAAGTATTTCGTGGGTCCGTCCGTTCTCAAGTTTTACGCTCAGTGTTGGCACACAAGTTAATTGGATGTGTTGCTAACTAGTTTAGGTAAGTTTTGGTTTTAATTGGAGTGGCCTAAGTTCGTTTGGCAAAGATCTGTCTATGACACCCTAGGCCTGATAATTAGATGTCATGTTGCCTTGTTATGAACTAAAAAACAATTACTTTGCTCACCCGCGACCACTAATGACAAATAGTTATATCTGTGCGGCAAATGTATGTTTCCATGCAACACCTCCACCTCCACTGCTACACGAATCAACACATGCCACACAGACCCAACTATCACCACCACCACTATACTAAACGCTGACGCGTTTCGGCACTCTCCACGAGGCCATTTACGAAGCACAACAACAACCGCTCAACATGCCACCACTTCCACTACTGACATATGTAAACCATGTACTCAACTTAGTTAATAACAAAACCAACGTACCCACTAATATTTTATAAATTCCAAACTACCCTTTTATGTAAGTCCTAAACTACCCTTTTTTAAGAAATGAATTCCAAACTACCCTTTTTATTTTTATTTTTAATCTACGCCAGGTACCCCGTTATTTTTAACCGAGTACGGTAAAAAGAGAAGTCATGTTCTCATTATTACTATGACACATTATTAAAATTAGAACCAAGTCGTAACAAAGGCGAAGAAACCAAATTAACTTGTTCATTAATAATAGACCCCATGTTGTTGTACCTAATAATTTCCAATTGTTCTAAAACCGATAGCCGCAAACCCTTATCACAATAATGTAAAATTTCGTACGTATCTGAGTCTAACAACGAATGATTCGTTTCTAATAAATGCTTGGCAAAGTTTGATTTCTCTGGATGATCATGCCTATATGACGAGACATGCTCTTTAAATCTAGTATCAAAGCTTCGACCGGTTTGTCCAATGTATACTTGACTACAGTCGCCACAAGTGAGTTTATATACGCCCGACCTGTTCCCTTTATCCACCTTTTCTTTGTTATTACAAAGTCTAGAACGTAAAGAATTAGTAGTCTTAAAGGCAACATTGATGTTATTTGATTTTAAAAAATTATAAATCTTGTCAGACAACCGGCCAACATAAGTAATACTAGATCTAAATTTGTTAGTAGGCTGAGATGGCAACGCAGAGTAAAGCATGCTATTCACTATCCGTCCCTGCTTCTTTTGAACCAGACTATTAACCATTGCTGTACTATAACCATTTGTTGTTGCTATCTGATATATAGTATGTAACTCAGAATCAAAATGCTCTTTCGAAAGAGGTACAGTTAGTAGTCTATGTACATAACAATGGAAAGCAGCCAGTTTATGCTGCCATGGGTGAGTAGAATTTGCAGGTATGACAGTATCTGTGTACGTAGGCTTACGGTAAATTTGAAACTGGTGCGTATTATTTACTCTTGTAATAGTTAAATCCAGAAAATTTAATGAACGATTTTCCTCTAATTCTCGTTTGAACTTTATTTTTGGATGTTTGTTATTGAGAGCACTAATAAACAAATCTAGCTGCCTCATACTCCCCTTCCAACATAAAATTAAATCATCAACATACCTATAATAATATACTAAATTGCTGTTCCCCACTATATATTGTTTTTCAAAGTTATCCATAAAAACGTCAGCCATTAAAGGACTAAGAGGTGACCCCATTGCTAAACCATCACTCTGCAAATAATATTGACCATTAAATCTGAAATAATTTTGTTTCATGCATAAAGTTACTAATTCTATTAACTCACAAACCTCCCCCGGATGTAAACGCTTCCTTTCTAAGTGACATCTAAGAATATTTAAGGTTTCACAATATGGTACGTTGGTAAACAAACTATCCACATCTAAAGAAAGTAATGTTGAGTTCGGCGGTATATTAATGTCTTTAATTTTATTTACTAAATCTGAACTATTCTTTAAACTATATATTGGCTTAAAAGAAGATTTTTTCCAAGCATTTATTAGAAACGAATCATTCGTTGTTAGACTCAGATACGTACGAAATTTTACATTATTGTGATAAGGGTTTGCGGCTATCGGTTTTAGAACAATTGGAAATTATTAGGTACAACAACATGGGGTCTATTATTAATGAACAAGTTAATTTGGTTTCTTCGCCTTTGTTACGACTTGGTTCTAATTTTAATAATGTGTCATAGTAATAATGAGAACATGACTTCTCTTTTTACCG